>SJXO01000498.1:0-19909 GCA_006408615.1 Connochaetes taurinus | reverse complement strand
AAAAATTAAAAATAAATATAATTGACACAGAAAAAAATAAAATAAAATAAAGTATCTTTTACCTTTTTCTTAATTGTAAACAAAGGAATCGTTGTGCCTTGGTATTTCTATGGGATTGAGTAATAAATTACTAACACACACACACACACACACACACACAAAAGAAAGAAATCCCAGGGTTGATTCTCCTTCAGAATGGACTGGTTGGATCTCCTCTCAGTCCAAGGGACTCTCAAGAGTCTTCTCCAATACCACAGTTCAAAGCATCACTTCTTCGGCACTCAGCCTTCTTCACAGTCCAACTCTCACATCCATACATGACCACAGGAAAAACCATAGCCTTGACTAGACGGACCTTAGTCGGCAAAGTAATGTCTCTGCTTTTGAATATACTATCTAGGTTGGTCATAACTTTTCTTCCAAGGAGTAAGCGTCTTTTCCTTTCATGACTGCAATCACCATCTGCAGTGACTCCACAATAGATACTGATTAATTCTGTACATCTGGTTTTGTTTTCCTTTTTTTTTTTGATTGTGGTTAAGATACACACCAGGTAGCTCAGTGGCAAAGAATCTGCCTGACAATGCAGGAGATAAGCGTTCAATCCCTGGGTCAGGAAGATCCCCTGGAGAAGGAAATGGCAACCTACCTCAGTTTTCTTGTCTGGAAAATTCCATAGACAGAGGAGCTTGGCAGGCTACAGTCCATGGGGTCAGAAAGAGTTGGACATGACTGAGCAAATGAGCACACATACTATTGAGTGTATGCAAAACATTCATAATGTCATATCGCCATCACTACCACCGCCTTCCCCAGAACTCTTCATCTTCCAAAACCGAAACACCATACCCAGTAAACAATGGTACATCTGATTGGAAAGGGTGATACTTATCTGATATCTAAGGAGACATATATTTTATAGGGTAAAACCAAAATTTTCTCCCTCTCTGTGTGAAGGACCTTAAAGTACAAACATACACATAGTTGAAGATCAAGAACTATTTCTTGGATAAGTGGAGGAGCATTTGACTTTAGAGTCCTTAGCTCACTTTATGGGAATGAGGATTTGGAAGTATTAATACCATAGAAAGAAGACTCCATAGGATGAGAACATGATGTGAGGCCATAATCTTATGCACCATGATATTTTATCTCTTATCCCAGCATGAAAAAGGAATTCTAAAAAGTGAGGCAAAAATTTGCCTTTTGGAGACAATGGAAATTAATCAGTGTGCAAAATGCAATGTGCTACATGGCTAAACAAGACAATGGGATTGTGATCCTAGGCAAATTAGTCAGGTAATAAACCACCTACAGATCTCTCAATAGCATATGGCTAATAAAGCAATGCAAAAGAATAAGATAAATGTATATGCAGTTACGTGTTATGATTCTTTGTGTATTAATACCATAGAAAGAAGACTCCATAGGATGAGAACATGATGTGAGGCCATAATCTTATGCACCATGATATTTTATCTCTTATCCCAGCATGAAAAAGGAATTCTAAAAAGTGAGGCAAAAATTTGCCTTTTGGAGACAATGGAAATTAATCAGTGTGCAAAATGCAATGTGCTACATGGCTAAACAAGACAATGGGATTGTGATCCTAGGCAAATTAGTCAGGTAATAAACCACCTACAGATCTCTCAATAGCATATGGCTAATAAAGCAATGCAAAAGAATAAGATAAATGTATATGCAGTTACGTGTTATGATTCTTTGATGTATTTAGTGAAAAATGTAATCTGCATACAGAATTTTTCTTTTCTTTTATGCTCAGTCCTGTCTGACTTTTTGCCACCCCATGGACTATACAGTCCAGGGAATTCTCCAGGCCAGAATACTGGACTGGGCAACCTTTCCCTTTTCCAGGGGATCTTCCCAATCCAGGGATCGAACCCAGGTCTCGCATATACAGATAGTGCAATAATATTTATGAAAAAGATATACTTGCATATATCTGGACATGCTTGCAAATGCAAAGAAAATGGCTTGTAATGATAAACTCCCACTTTTTAACACTTCTGTTAAGAAGAGGAATGTGATAGAAGAATGTTTTAGAACTGGGCTTTGGGTTCTTCTATTCCCACTTTTTATTTTATGCATTTACTTCTAACTTTTTACAAGGAGAATGTTACATTTATAAAGAATAAAAATAACTAAATGAGGTTAGGCAGAACGCAGAGCCCCCTCCCGAGTCGCGGCCGAGGCTCTACCACCTCCGCCAGCATTGCGGTCTGAGAGCCGACTGGTCCAGCGGCCCCGCTGCCACACCAACTGCCTGGAGGCACCGCTGTCCCGGGCCTTCATGCAGCTGGGCTGGAAGGTGGGTTCGCACCCCTGGGTCTTCCTGCTGCTGCCCATGGTGTTAACGGCCGTTCTCGACACTGGCCTGATTTACCTGCCCCAGGATGAAGAAGACGACCTCGAGGAGCAGTACACCCCTGTAGGGAGACCCGCCAAGGGTGAGTGACTCTTTGTGCAGGAACATTTCCCCGCCAACGACTCTCTCATCTTCTCCATCTCCAGGAAGAGCACCAAGGTCAATTATGCCTCTATCCTAGTGGTCTCCAACACTGAGACACTGCTGGAGCTGGAAATCTTAGAAGAAATTAGCAAGGTGGAAGGTGCGGTGCAGGCTTTGACTGTGACACAGGACAATGGAACCCAAATCCCCTACAGCAAGGTGTGCACTGAGAACCAGGGCTCCTGTGTTCCCCCCACCCCCTCCTCCCAACCCGCTCTTCTTGCTTTTCTTGCCTGGAAAAGGAACAAGGGTCTCAACCTGAAAACCATCACCTTCCCCATCTACAGCCTAGCCTGTCAGATCGTCTACCTGGCCAACATCCTGGGAGGAACTGTCTTAGGTGAGAGTATGCAGCTGAGCCAGGCCAAAGCCATGTGGCTGCAGTACTATCTGACGACAGGTGAAGGAGAGGAAAATGAACGTAGCAAGGCTGGTTGATCCATTTCCTGAGGAAGGTTGGCAGCCTTGAAAAGAGTCTAGCCTTGAAGGTGATCAAGGCACCTAGCTGCTGGGGTTTATAGGGAGGCCTGGAGAAGGAAGGAGGGGTAGGAGGACTTGTTCCAAGGACCATAGCAGCAGCACTCCCAGATTATCAGATAGAGTCCTTGACTGGAAGCTAGGTGTGCTCTGCTACATCCTGGGAGGAACTGTCTTAGGTGAGAGTATGCAGCTGAGCCAGGCCAAAGCCATGTGGCTGCAGTACTATCTGACGACAGGTGAAGGAGAGGAAAATGAACGTAGCAAGGCTGGTTGATCCATTTCCTGAGGAAGGTTGGCAGCCTTGAAAAGAGTCTAGCCTTGAAGGTGATCAAGGCACCTAGCTGCTGGGGTTTATAGGGAGGCCTGGAGAAGGAAGGAGGGGTAGGAGGACTTGTTCCAAGGACCATAGCAGCAGCACTCCCAGATTATCAGATAGAGTCCTTGACTGGAAGCTAGGTGTGCTCTGCTTTATTTGATCCTTTATCTAATTTTCTTAAAATAGCACACTGAAGAAAGCCACAATAGATTCTAAAAAAGAGTGGATATGTGTATAACCGATTCACTTTGCTGTACAAAGTGAATGAAACTAACACAACATTGTAAAGCAACTATACTACAATAACTTTTTAAAAAATAAAGTAAAAAGAGATAGAACCTAAAAGAGAGAGAGAGAGAGAAGAATGCCACAAATCTTAAGTCCTTGGTAACATTCTGGTTAAAAACACAAATTGGACATTCTCAGGGTTAGGGTTAGAGGTCTGTTCAGTCCAGATGTTGATCTTCAAGTTTAGTTTGGTTTTCTGGTCAAGTTACTCTGAAATTCTTACTCAAGTTTAAGCCTTTGCTGTTTCTAGGAGCCCCCTCAACTTTGTTTGGAGTTCATTGGAATAAAAAAGCAAAACTTTAAACAAGAGTTCCATGATGTTTTTGAGAAAGAAAGACGAGCATTTTAAAAGTAAATTATAGCATAGTGCCAGGCACATATTAGCTGTTCAGTAATTTTTGTGCTGGCAAACCTAATACTCTGAATAAAACTGGTGAAAATGAGAAGACATCTTCTGGAAAAATTATTTTAATACTCAGGCCTGTCTGAAATGATGTTTATACAGTTAAAATAGTAAAAGATAGTGAATTAATAGAAGTTTAGAAAACTTCATATGTTTATAGTTATTAATGCTTTCACCATTTTATATAAGATTCAGATTTTGTATATTCAGGAGTTTTAAACTTTAGATTTTTGAAAGCAACTTTGAAAAGCATGCCAGGGATTTGTGGGAAGATTCAAATCTTTATTATCTTCTTTATTCTAAAATCATAATCCATATATTTTGATTTTTCACTGAATTTTAATGTTTAGATCAATAAGTTGTAGTGTTTCAATATCATATGTAACTCACACACAATATCAGAATTGAACATTATTTACCTGAATATATTTTTGTGGCAGGTCCTCTACTTTTCATCACTTTCTAGACAACTGGAATTTGAGGCAACTTCTATGACCATGGTCCCCTTGTTTCACTTAATAATAATCATATTATTTGCAATTGTATCATGCTACAGGTAAAACAATTTTATTAGTCTTATAAACTCTAAAAAATGTTTTATTGTAGTAATATTTATAGTGTGTATATAACATTTATGACATAAAACGTACCATTTCCAAAGCCATTTTTAAGTGTACAGATCAGTGGCGTTAATTACATGCACAGTATTGTGCAACCATCACAACTATCACTTTATGAATATTTTCTATCACTGCAAACAAACTCTGTAACCATTAAGTAATAACCCCCCATTGTCTCCCCCAAAGCTTGGCTAATTTTTAATCCAGTTTCTGTTTCTATGAATTTGACTATTCTAGAGATTTCCTATAAGTGGGATCACACCATATTTGTCCTTTTGTGATTGACTTATTTCACTTATCATAATGTTTTCAAGGTTGATCCATGTTGTAGCAGGAGTTCCTTTACATAGCTGAATAATATTCCATGTTATGTATATACCACATTTGTTCACCTACCTATCTGTTTATGGGCACTTGAAATATTTTTGACTATAGTGAATAATGCTGCAGTTAACCATGGTGTCCAAATCTCTGTTCAAGCTCCTGTTTTCAGTTCTTTGCAGTATATACCTAGGAGTGGAATTAGTGGGTTGTAAAATAATTCACTGGTTAGCTTTTTGAAGAACTACCAAACTATTTTCCATAGAGGATACACCATTTTATCTCCCACCAGCAATGTATAAGTTTCCCAATTTCTCCACATTCTAACCATGATTATCTTTTTTAATGTGTTTATTCATTATTTGTATATCCTTTGGAACTCCCCCAGGTGGCACATAGAAGCTGCCTGCCAGTGCAGGAGATGCAAGAGACTTCGTTTTGATCCCTATGTTGGGAAGATGCCCTGGAGAAGGAAATGGTAACCCACTCCAGTATTCTTGCCTGGAAAATTTCATGAAGAGAAGACTGAGTGCACACATACACACACACACACACACACAGCCCCTTTCTAGAGCACATGTCTCTAGCAGAGGAGACCCACAAACATCTTCTAGAAGGAGGTTTTCATTCTTTTTGTTAGCCACAATATATTAAACTAGCGTTGACATACAGGAGATATTTAGGGTTGTGTTTATGGCTAATTGGACTCATAAGTGGGTGAGAAGATATCTAGACATGGGCACTTTCATGCTGCTTGCTTCCATTCATACTCCTTTGCAGATCAGAGTGGAAGTAGCTATTTTCAATGCTTTAGTATATCTTTGTAGTTCTGAAAGGCCAGTGGGTGGATTCAGGTTTGGCTCGCTGCATAAGAATCAACCAGTATAGTTTGGTAACAGCACAGATTCCCAACTTTTCTGTTCCCACTCCTCTGCCTTTCTTCTGTTCAGTTCGTCTAGGTTAGTGCCTGGAAATTAAAGTTCTCCAGCAGACAGGTATGGGAATTATTGCGCAAGAGGGCTCTGAAGAGGTGTGTGAGTCAAGAATGTTACGAATTGATGGAATTTCAGTATAGAAGCTACCACCACAAGTTTCATAACTTTTCCCTCTAAATGTACAGGTGTGACTGTATATGAAAAAAAATGTGGGTCGCAGCCTTTGGAGTCATTTCTGCTGCTTTGGCGGTGGTGAGCAGCTTTGGCCTGATGTCGTACATTGGGCTGCCATTTATGATCATAGTTGCAAGTTCACCATTTCTTATTCTAGGTGAGTAAAACAAAGGGTGAGGCTGCACACTGTGTATGTGGGGGATGGGGGGGGGTAAAGGAAGGGTACTGTGTTAGAGTAAGCAAAATAATTGTATATAGGTGACTCTACAGATCCAAAATGAGGAATCAGGAAAACAGAAAATCAAATGGAATTATGTGCCTTTAAGAGTTGGAAAAATCTATTACCCCATATGGAAAAACACAGACCAGGGACATAAACAGGCAGTTCACACACAGAGAGAGAATCCAAAATGCTAATCATTCAAAATATATGAAAAAAATATTTGACTTTTTGATTAATCAAGGGATGCAAGTTAAACCAAAAGTGATACACCTTGTCTTCTTATTAGATTAATGAATATTATAGCAAGACTGAAGGTTTGGGGAAGGTTGTATGCAAATAAACACATATTCTGCTGAGGAAAATTTACTTTTAAAATATAACTTTGCAACAAGTCAAAAGATTTTAAAATTTAAAATGAAGTACCTTTGACCTGCCAACTACACTTCTGGGAATTTGTCCTAATTATTGGACAGGTACTCACAAAGTAGAATAAGTATGTTCATTTCAGTGTGATTTAGAATAGGAAAAAACAAAAACAGGCCAATCAGATGATAGCTTATGGTAATGATGTTGGATTTGTGATCTCTGAAGAAGAAAATTCAGCTTCTTCTGGGCCAGGGACCAGGCTTGATCACACAAGAGCTTTTGTGATGCATAGTTTTATTAAAATATAAAAAAAGGACAGAGAAAACTTCTGATATAGACTTCAGAAGGGGGAGGCAGAGTGCCCCCCTAGCTAGTCTTATCAAGGCTTTATATACTTTTTTCAAACCCACTCCCACAACATACATCTTAACTGAACAAGATTAGAACAAACAATAGAAATATCTTACCAGACTCACTCCCATAATATACATTTTAAGATGACAGGATTAGTCAGAAGGTTCTTGTTAAGGAGAAACATGTCCTCCAGCAAGATACATTGTTAAATTCACTAAGACAAAGCAATGTAGAAAATAACCCTTGTCCTTTGCTCTTAGGGACCACCTGACTCCTTTCTCCTTCTCGAGGGCTCTGGACCCCTTTCTCCTCCTTGGGGACCCTAGACTTCTTATCAATCTACCTAGGAATTGACTCTCTCAATCCCCCTTTTCTTTTAGGATAATTATGTTGCCAAGGGAAAGGGCTGTCATTTTCATTCCATAATTACTTCCTGCTATTGAGGGGCATCATCCTTAAGTTGTTGAGACAAAATATCCTCCTAACCTTCATATTGAGGGTCTCTGATCCAGGGGCCTCAAGTAATAGTTGGAGGAGGATGTGGCACTCATAGGATCCTGGACAACTATTTGTAACTTAAAAGCTTTAAGATGGCTAGAGACAAACCCCACTTTATAGTTACAGATGTAAGGCAAATTAGCAATTAAACCAAGCTAAAACATAGTCAAAATTAAAAGTTACATTATTTCCATTGTTACATCAGTCCATTTTAGGATTGTTAGATGTCATCAGATCAAGATGAGGCATCATATACGATTGTTGTTGGTGAAGGTATGCACAGAGCTGAAGAAAGTCCTTCCTTTGAAGCAGAGAAACCCACCACATGAAGCCTTTCCCTGATGAGAAGGTTGAAAAGCTAAAAGGTGAGTCACATAGTTAATTCTAAGGTTTTAGGATCTATTACAATATCTGTGCATGAAAACAGTCTCATAGACATAGTCCCTTCTTCTTAGAGGCAGTTCAAGCCCTCATTAAAACCATGGGTAAAACTTTAAACCAACTGTCTTGTGTTTCCTGAGTTAGCTTACATGGATGTCCTTTAATAATGACATAGCCTTTTCTTTTCTTTTTTTTTGTCCGACATAGCCTTTTCAACCTTTCCTGAAGATTGTGGTCTCCAGGAACAGTGCAGGTGATATTCTATTCCTGGAATTTTTGATACCCCTTGAGTTACAGTAGCTTTAAGATGGAGCATTGTTGCTCTGAACTATAGAGTTTAAGATCCCACTTATAACATAAGAAGTCAGTACAGTAAGGTTTCGCCCATTCCTTAACCTCAGGCTTTAGTGGATACTGCTTTTGAATGTGAAAATAGGTGAGGGCCTTTGACCTTGATAACAACAGGAACAACAGCATTTTGTGCACAACCCACAGTTTTTCCATCAGCCCACAGTCTAGGATTTACATTTTGTTCAATTAGAAGAGTAGGCTCTGTATTTGTGAAAACAGAGGCCTCGACCATGTTCAGTATGTCCCTCCCTAGGAGTGAGGGAGACTCCAGCATGATCAGAAACTTGTGAGAAAACAGCACAGAGTCCCAGTTGCAGTTTAAGTGATGCTGAAATAATAGCATTTGGCTCATCCTGACAGTCTGATAACAGTAGTGGATCATGAGGAAAGCAGACCAGGGGCTTCCATGAGCACAAAGTTGCCCCAGTGTCCAAAAGAAAATCAACTGATTGGCACACCACATCTATTTCCCATGAAGTGATGGGACCAGATGCCATGATCTTAGTTTTCTGAATGTTGAGCTTTAAGCCAACTTTTTCACTCTCCACTTTCACTTTCATCAAGAGGTTTTTTAGTTCCTCTTCACTTTCTGCCATAAGGGTGGTGTCATCTGCATATCTGAGGTTATTGATATTTCTCCCGGCAATCTTGATTCCAGCTTGTGTTTCTTCCAGTCCAGCGTTTCTCATGATGTACTCTGCATAGAAGTTAAATAAGCAGGGTGACAATATACAGCCTTGACGTACTCCTTTTCCTATTTGGAACCAGTCTGTTGTTCCATGTCCAGTTCTAACTGTTGCTTCCTGACCTGCATGAAAAGAAATACTTGCAGATATTGAGATTGTAAAAGGAAAGGATGATGATCTTCATTTTGGATTGACTCAAGACTGGACAGACTGGTCTGACTCAACGTGGCTCTGTGAACGAGAAAAATAATAACGTGTAAAGAATTTTCACTAAAAAAAATGTGTCTACAAGAGTGGTGTGCAGCACTACCATGCTTGAGCTAGTAAAAGAGGAGTTAGTGATGTATGCCTTAACAATTGAGTCCCGGCCATGTGGGTTGGAGTCCCAAGCGGCGTGTTAGCCAGATTTGCGTCCAGGCCACATGAGTTCAAGTCCCAAGGAGGGCTTTGGCCAGCTTCCAGTCCCAGACACATGGGTTCAAGTCCCATGCAGGGTTTCGGTTCGGTGTGAGGCCCAGCCACGTGGGTTTGAGTCCCAAGCAGGGATTTTGCCAGGTTTGAGTCCCGGTCACATTTGTTCCAGTCCCAGGCATGTGGGTTCAGATCCCAAGCAAGGTTCTGGCCAGGTTCAATTGCCAACCACAAGTGTTTGAGTCCCTAGAACGATATTTGCTAGGTTATAGTCCCAAGCAGGGTTTTGGCCAGGTTCAAGTCCAGGCCAGGCGGGATCTAGTCCCATGCAGGTTTGGGCAGGGTTCAAGTCCCAGCCACATGGGTTCGAGTATGAAGCATGGGTTTCGGCTTGGTTTGAGTCCCAGCTACGGAGGTTGGAGTACCAAACTGGGTTTTGGCCCTTTTTGAGTCCTGGCCATGTGGGCCCTAATACTTAGTTAACTCAAGTATTTTAGATAAAGAATATAATCCTTTGTTTTTCTTCCTAGCTGCTGCAGCATTTGAATCTAAATCCTGAAGAGTGTCTCCTCTAGGAGCTGCAGATGAGTCACATCTGTATGAGGACCAACTTTTGCAAACAGAAGAATATTCACAGATTTTGAAAAAAGAAATACGTCATTTGAAAGATCAATAGTAAAAATCTCCTCTATTACCTAAAAGTACATAACTAAGTTTTACATATTCATTTTCTCTAAGTTAGAGTTAAAAATCTGTGTGATCTTTCCTAATCTGAGGAGGTAGCTGAAAACTCTAGGACTCTAGCCTCAGTAAGAAGGCCACTGGCTTTGTTACTTCTCTTGCAGAATTAGGAACTTTGACTAAATCAATAAGTCTCATACCTTAAAAAAAGTTTTTTGTTTTTTTTTTTTTTCAAAGAAAACAACCTTTCTCTAAAAAGACAACTTTTGTGTGGAATCATATTATACAAAGGACAGACAAGTACAGAGTCCTTTAGCTAAGGGAGTGGCCAGAGACCCTGCAGTGGTGACTTCTCAGTTCCTCAACCCCCCAGTGATCCCTGTGGGACCTTTCACTTCTATGGGACATAGTTCAGAAACGACCCCTTCATACAAGGGATATGAAGGGCTCTGAGAGAATCCTTCTCACTGAACATCTTTAGAATTACAACTTGCTGATACATTGTTTTCTTGTGTAAAATATACTGTGATGTTTTCCTCGTTGAAGGAGCTTTTGCCTGCCTTCTGGGTGATGGAGCTGGATCTTGTCTCTTTATAGGGCAGTGCTGTGTCCAGTAGTAGGATTTGGGATGTCTAAGGGTTCAGCATCCTGTTGGACAGTCCCTCTGGCTATAGCAATGTTAGATGGGTGTATTTCCACAGACACTTCAAAGTGGCCCTCTCAGCATATCTTCACTGCCACCAGCCCCCACTCCCCACTTGTATGAACTCTGAGGTTTGTATCGAACCTTATTTTTTCCATTTGGAGACCCACTTGTTGCAGTGTTTTCATGGTATAAACATATAAGTTAGTCTTTCATTTCAGAGGAAAACATGAAATGTCACTTTACTGAGTCCCAGCTAAAAGTCTCCTTTGTTTCACTTAGGTTTCTGATAGTGTTGAAAACGCAAAAGATCTATCTGTTGCACTAAAAGCACATGCTACAGGATTAAATTGCCATGCTAAGGCTGGAAATAGATGCAGTGCAAAATCAAAACCAGCAAAAGGAAAAGAAATACTTGCAGATATTGAGATTGTAAAAGGAAAGGATGATGATCTTCATTTTGGATTGACTCAAGACTGGACAGACTGGTCTGACTCAACGTGGCTCTGTGAACGAGAAAAATAATAACGTGTAAAGAATTTTCACTAAAAAAAATGTGTCTACAAGAGTGGTGTGCAGCACTACCATGCTTGAGCTAGTAAAAGAGGAGTTAGTGATGTATGCCTTAACAATTGAGTCCCGGCCATGTGGGTTGGAGTCCCAAGCGGCGTGTTAGCCAGATTTGCGTCCAGGCCACATGAGTTCAAGTCCCAAGGAGGGCTTTGGCCAGCTTCCAGTCCCAGACACATGGGTTCAAGTCCCATGCAGGGTTTCGGTTCGGTGTGAGGCCCAGCCACGTGGGTTTGAGTCCCAAGCAGGGATTTTGCCAGGTTTGAGTCCCGGTCACATTTGTTCCAGTCCCAGGCATGTGGGTTCAGATCCCAAGCAAGGTTCTGGCCAGGTTCAATTGCCAACCACAAGTGTTTGAGTCCCTAGAACGATATTTGCTAGGTTATAGTCCCAAGCAGGGTTTTGGCCAGGTTCAAGTCCAGGCCAGGCGGGATCTAGTCCCATGCAGGTTTGGGCAGGGTTCAAGTCCCAGCCACATGGGTTCGAGTATGAAGCATGGGTTTCGGCTTGGTTTGAGTCCCAGCTACGGAGGTTGGAGTACCAAACTGGGTTTTGGCCCTTTTTGAGTCCTGGCCATGTGGGCCCTAATACTTAGTTAACTCAAGTATTTTAGATAAAGAATATAATCCTTTGTTTTTCTTCCTAGCTGCTGCAGCATTTGAATCTAAATCCTGAAGAGTGTCTCCTCTAGGAGCTGCAGATGAGTCACATCTGTATGAGGACCAACTTTTGCAAACAGAAGAATATTCACAGATTTTGAAAAAAGAAATACGTCATTTGAAAGATCAATAGTAAAAATCTCCTCTATTACCTAAAAGTACATAACTAAGTTTTACATATTCATTTTCTCTAAGTTAGAGTTAAAAATCTGTGTGATCTTTCCTAATCTGAGGAGGTAGCTGAAAACTCTAGGACTCTAGCCTCAGTAAGAAGGCCACTGGCTTTGTTACTTCTCTTGCAGAATTAGGAACTTTGACTAAATCAATAAGTCTCATACCTTAAAAAAAGTTTTTTGTTTTTTTTTTTCAAAGAAAACAACCTTTCTCTAAAAAGACAACTTTTGTGTGGAATCATATTATACAAAGGACAGACAAGTACAGAGTCCTTTAGCTAAGGGAGTGGCCAGAGACCCTGCAGTGGTGACTTCTCAGTTCCTCAACCCCCCAGTGATCCCTGTGGGACCTTTCACTTCTATGGGACATAGTTCAGAAACGACCCCTTCATACAAGGGATATGAAGGGCTCTGAGAGAATCCTTCTCACTGAACATCTTTAGAATTACAACTTGCTGATACATTGTTTTCTTGTGTAAAATATACTGTGATGTTTTCCTCGTTGAAGGAGCTTTTGCCTGCCTTCTGGGTGATGGAGCTGGATCTTGTCTCTTTATAGGGCAGTGCTGTGTCCAGTAGTAGGATTTGGGATGTCTAAGGGTTCAGCATCCTGTTGGACAGTCCCTCTGGCTATAGCAATGTTAGATGGGTGTATTTCCACAGCCACTTCAAAGTGGCCCTCTCAGCATATCTTCACTGCCACCAGCCCCCACTCCCCACTTGTATGAACTCTGAGGTTTGTATCGAACCTTATTTTTTCCATTTGGAGACCCACTTGTTGCAGTGTTTTCATGGTATAAACATATAAGTTAGTCTTTCATTTCAGAGGAAAACATGAAATGTCACTTTACTGAGCTCCAACTAAAAGTCTCCTTTGTTTCACTTAGGTTTCTGATAGTGTTGAAAACGCAAAAGATCTATCTGTTGCACTAAAAGCACATGCTACAGGATTAAATTGCCATGCTAAGGCTGGAAATAGATGCAGTGCAAAATCAAAACCAGCAAAAGGAAAAGAAATACTTGCAGATATTGAGATTGTAAAAGGAAAGGATGATGATCTTCATTTTGGATTGACTCAAGACTGGACTGGATGGTCTGACTCAACACTGCTCTGTAGATGAGAAAAATAATGATGTGTAAAGAATTTTCACTAAAAAAAAATGTGTCTACAAGAGTGGTGTGCAGCACTACTGTGCTTGAGCTAATAAAAGAGGAGTTAATGATGTATGCCTTAATGGTTGAGTCCTAGCCACGTGGGTTGGAGTCACAAACAGTGTGTTGGCCGGGTTTCAATCCAGGCTAAGTGAGTTCAAATCCCAAGGAGGGTTTTGCCTGGGTTCCAGTCCTAGACACGTGGGTTCGAATCCCAGTCAGGGTTTTGGTGGGTTTTGAGACCCAGTCACATAGGTTTGAGTCCCAAACTGGGTGGTGGTCAGGTTTGAGTCTCAGCCACGTGGGATCAAGTCCCAGGGAGGGCTTTGGCTGGTTTCCAATCCCAGACACGTGTGTTCGAGTCCCAAGCAGGGTTTCAGCTGGGTTTGAGGCCCAGCCACATGGGTTTGTGTCCCAAGCAGGGATTTTGCCAGGTTCAAGTCCCACCCACGTGGGTTCAAGTCCAAAGCAAGGTTTTATTTGTGCTCCAGTCTGAGATATGTGGGCTCAGTTCCCAAAAAGGTTTTAGCTAGGTTCAATTCACAGCCACAAGTGTGGCTCTAAGTAAACTTAAAAGGTTTGACACAGCACAAGATATCATAAACAAGAAAATGACAACCCACAGAAATAGGGACAATATTTGCAAATGATGCAACTGAGAAAGGATTAATCTCCAACATATTCAAACAGCTCAAAGAGCTCAACATCAAAAAACAAACAACCCAATCACAAAATGAGTATAAGATCTAGATAGACATTTCTCTAAAGGAAATCTACAGAGGACCAAAAAGCACATGAAAGTATGCTCAGAAAGGATGTGCCACATCACTAATAATTAGAGAAATGCAGAAATACAATGAGGTATCATTTCACACCAGTCAGAATAGCCACCATCAAAAAATCTACGAACAATAAATGCTGGAGAGTGTGTAGAAAAGGGAACCCTTCTACACTGCTTACAGAATGTAACTAAGTACACCCACTGTGGAGAACTCTATGGAGGTTTCTTTAAAAACTAACTGTAGACTTGCCATATGATTCAGCAATCCCAGTCCTGGGCATATATCTGGAGAAAACCATAATTCAAATAGATACATGCACCCCAATGTTCACTGCAGAACTATTTGACAATAGTCAAGACATGGAAGCAACCTAAGTGTCCATCAACAGAAGAATGGATAAAGAAGATGCGGTACACACAGAGAGATGCACACTACACACACACAAAATGGAACATTACTCGACTATAAAAAGGAAATTATGCCATTCGCAGTAACATAGACGGATCTAGAAATTACAATACTAAATGAAGTAACTCAGAGAAAAATATCACATCACTTACATGTGGATTCTAATAAATATAAGCTTATTTAAAAAACAGAAACCAACTCACAGATCTCAAAATCAAATTATGGTTATGAAAGGGAAAACTTAAGGGGAGGGATAAATTAGGAGATTGCAGTTAACATACACTATTTTCCAGTAGTCATGTATGAATATGAGAATTGGACCATAAAGAAGGCTAAGTGCCGAAGAATTGATGCTTTTGAACTGTGATGTTGGAGTAGACTCGCAACAGTCCTTGGACTGAAAGATTAAACCAGTCAATCCTAAAGGAAATCAATCCTGAATATTCATCAGAAGGACTGATGCTGAGGCTGAAGTTCCAGTACTTTGGCCACCTGATGCGAAGAGCCGGCTCATCAGAGAAGAACCTGATGCTGGGAAAGATTGAAGGCAGCAGAAGAAAGGGGACAAAAGAGGACGAGATGATTGGATAGCATCACCAACTCAATGGACATGAATTCGAGCTAACTCCACAAGATAGTGGAAGACAGAGGAGTGTGGTGGACTGCAGTCCATTGCACAGAGTTGGACACGACTGAGTAACACTTTCACTTTGAATATGGAAAATGTAACAGTGCTGGTTTTTAAATCTGCTTAAAAGTAAGTAAGGTGCAGACAAAATACTTAGTATCAAAAGTACTTAGGTACAACTGCTTAAAAGTATTAATACAACTTAACAGTACTATTTTTAAAATGCCATTTAAATTTTCATCATACACACAAAAATATTTCGCTTTAATACTTCCTCATCATGTTTAACGGGAAATAACTAAAATGTCATAAAAACAGTCCAGAAGGGAAATTTTTACTATTTATCTTTCAGATCATATATTGTTTCTTCAAAACCTGTACATATTCTTGTGATGTTTTCAAAAGTAGGTCTTGATACAGATTTGATCCATCTGTATGTAGATCCTAGAGGAGATATTCCATAGGACTTAGATTCAAATTCAGCAGCAGCTGGAAAGAAAAAGGATTACATTCTTTATCTAGAATACATGAGTTAAGTATTAGTTTAAAAAAAAAACAATAACACCTGAGATATTTCTAAGTGTTTCAAAAAATGAAACATATCTATAGATGTCAGGAAACAAAACACAAGATTACAATTACATAATCTGCCCATGGTCCCACATGTGGCTGAATGTCAGAGCTTCTGGTTTTCTCATTCTTCATTCATTTACTCAATAATTATGTGCAAAGGTGCTGTGACAAACACTGGAATTACAAGATGAAGGTGACTCAGTCCACCCTGAAAAATGATACCCCATAAACTGGAAAAACAAACAGGCAATTTCCATACAGAGTCATAAGTACTAAGATATAAAAGATGGCACAAGGGACAGCCAGCTTTGTGTCAATACTGTAGAGGAGGAGGTGCTATGGAGGAGGTGTTACAGAAGTAGATACATGAAGGACAGGAAAAAGTACAGGAGATAGAGGGAAGAAGCATGTACAAAGACCGGAGGTGAGGAAGCACACCTGTGGGATCCTACAGTCTGTCTGGTTAGATGCACAGCTAAGGGGCAGAGGAAGGTGGTAAAGAGATAAGGCCAAATACTTTAGCAGGACCCATATTTATGTGGGTGATTGGAATTTTTCCTGAGGGCAAAAGATAAACTAGTGACAAAATCAATGTCTGGGAAATTTTAAGGTCACCCACCAAGTGACAGCAACACAGACTTGATTGCTTGAGTCTAGGTTTCCTAGCCTTAAGGACTATAGAAACTTGACAAGTTGATGAACTCCATGTTTTCTGAGAATAGTGTCAGGGTGCAGGCGGATAGTTCTACAGAGATGGCAGAAGTAGAGGCAAGATATAGCCAGGAAGAAAAAGAAATATATACTGTCTTGATGACTACAGTTTTGTGGCATAGTCTGAAGTCAGGCAGGTTGATTCCTCCAGTTCCATTCTTCTTTCTCAAGATTGTTTTGGCTATTGAGATTTTTTGGTTTTCCATACAAATTGTGAAATCATTTGTTCCAGGTCTGCAAAAAATCCATTGGCATCTTAATAGGGATTTCACTGAATCTATAGATTGCTTTGGGTAGTATACTCATTTTCACTATATTGATTCTTCCAATCCATGAACATCATATATTTCTGCATCTATTTATGTCATCTTTGATTTCTTTCATAAGTGTTTTATAGGTTTAAATAAGTCTTCTGTTTCTTTAGTTAAATTTATTTTTAAGTATTTCATTTTTGTTGCAATGGTGAATGGGATTGTTTCCTTCATTTCTCAGTTTTCTCATTGTTAGTGTATAGGAGTGCAAGGGATTACTGTGTATTAATTTTATATCCTGCAATTTTACTATATTCATTGATTCACTCTAGTAATTTTCTGGTGGTGTCTTTAGAGTTTTCTACATAGAGAACCATGTCATCTGCAAACAGAGAGAATTTTATTTTTTCATTTCCAATCTGGATTCTTTAAATTTCTTTTTCTTCTTTGATTGCTGTGGCTAGGACTTCCAAAACTATGTTGAATACTAGTAGTGAGAGTGGGAACAGTTATCTTGTTCCTGATTTTAGAGGAAATGTTTTCAATTTTTCACCATTGAAGATAGTGTTTGCTGTGAGATGGTCTATATTGGATTTTATTATGTTGAGGTATGTTCTTTCTATCCTTGCTTTCTGGAGAGGTCTGATCATAAATGCATGTTGAATTTTGTCAAAGGTTTCTCTGCATCTTTTGAGATAACCATATAGTTTTTATCTTTCAGTCTGCTGATATGGTGTATTCATTGATTGATTTTTGAATACTGAAGAATCCTTGCATCCCTGGGATAAAGCCACTTGGTCATGATGAATGATCTTTTTAATATGTTGTTGGATTCTGTTTGCTAGAATTCTGTTCAGAATTTTTGCATCTATGTTCATGAGTGATATTGGACTGTAGTTTTCTTTTTTTGTGGCATCTTTGTCAGGTTTTGGGATTAAGGTGATGGTAGCCTCACAGAATGAGTTTGGGAGTTTACCTTCGTCTGCAATCTTCTGAAAGAGTTGTGTAGGATAAGTGTTAGCTCTTCTCTAAATTCTTGGCAGAATTCACCTGTGAAGCTATCTGGTCCTTGACTTTTGTTTGTTTCAAAATGTTTGATTACAGTTTCAATTTCTGTGCTTGTGATGGGTCTGTTAAGATTTTCTATTTCTTCCTCATTCAGTTTTGGAAGGTTCCACTTTTCTAAGAATTTGTCCATTTCTTCCAAGTTGTCCACACTGCTGGGCAAGGAAACCAAAATTGAAAGAGACTCATGTACCCCAATGCTCACTGAAGCCTTGTTTACAATAGCTAGGACATGGAAGCTACCTATATGTCCATTGGCAGATGAATGGATAAGGATGTTGTGGTACATATACACAATGGAATATTACTCAGCTATAAAAACAACGCATTTGAGTCAGTTCTAATGAAGTGGATGAAACTGGAGCCTATTATACAGATTGAAGTAAGTCAGAAAGAGAAGCACCAATACAGCATATTAATGCATATATATGGAATTTAGAAAGATGTTAACAATGATCCTGTATGCAAGACAGCAAAAGAGACACAGATGTAGAAACAGACTTTTGGACTATGTGGGAGAAGTTGCACAGGTGGCGGGGGGTGGGGGATGATTTGAGAGAATAGCATTGAAACATGTATATTACCAGACGTAAAATAGATATCTAGTGCAAGTTTGATGCATGAAAGCTGGAGCACTGGGACAACTCAGAGGGATGGGTTGGGGAGGGAGGTAGGAGAGGGTGTACAAGAGGAGGGGACACATGTATACCCGTGGCTGACTCATGTTGATGTACGGCAAAAATTACCACAATACTGTAATTAGCCTCCAAATAAAATAAATAACCGAAAAAAACTTTTTTTTTTTTAAATCCAAGAAATATATAGACGTTTTGAGATTTTTTTAAAGCTATGGAACATGACGAATAAATGAGGAAGAAGGATATTTTTCACTATGACCGCTCATGCCTACACATTTTTCACTAGCTATGTACAAGAAAAAAAAAATATTTAACATAGCATCTGTTACCCAAGCAATAGAAAGAGATACTACTTACTGTTCACAGTGTAATTCAGAAATCAATATCTAAATTTAATTCATATGTTTTGGCAGCATACCTTTTCTTAGTTCTCTAGTTATACTCCTGTCCAACTCCCATCACATCTGAAATAACTCAAATACAATTTATTTTTAAGTTAAACAAGAGATATTATCATAGGAATGATATAGAGCTGGCTAAATGTGACATTTAAATAATACTTTTTTGAGACTAGACCTAGCTTGAAGATTATGTAAGTAGAAGAAACACCACAGAAATAAAAGAAAATGAAATCCCACTTATTCTGCTTTTAGATAACAGAGAACATATACATGGAATGCTATTTAGATTAATATGATAAAAAGTACAATAGATACCAGTATATCCAGAATACACTGTCTCAGAGAATTAGGGAAAGACGCATAGTCCTAGAAATGACCCACATGATTACTGTCTTCTCCCTCTAAAAGCTCCTGCCCTAAACACATACTTCTGAGACTTTTATTTTGATTTCTATTTCTTTTTATTTGATTTCTTTGACTTTGATTTTGATCGAGTTCAAATGGAGGAAGTAGTTTGAACTCAAATTTTTAATAAGGAGAACACATCTGCGGTTTTCTTTAAACTTTTCCATTTAACAAAATCACAGAAAGGTAAGAAAATTACACACAAGAAAACAATGTACCAGCAAGTTTTAATTCTAATAACGTTTAGTGAGAAGGATTCTCTCATAATTGTTAGTTTCCGTACTGTGTCCCATAAAACTGGAAGGCCCCACAGGGGTCACTGCAAGGTTGAAGAACAGAGAAGTTACAGCTGCAGGGTCTCTGGCTGCTCCTTTAGCTAAAGGGCTCTATACTTGTCTCCGTTTTATATAATATGGTTCCATGGAAAAGTTTGTTTGTTTCTTTGTTTGTTTGAAAAAAAAAAAGATTATTTTCTTTGTTTTGTTTTGTTTTTACTACCTAATAGTACAATTTTATTTTGAATATAAATGTATTTATTTTAATTGGAAGCTAATTATTTTACAATATTGTATTGGTTTTTGCCATACATTGACATGAATCTGCCTTGGGTGTACATGTGTTCCCCATCCTGAACCCCCCTCCCACCTCCCTCCCCATACCATCCCTATGGGTCATCCCAGTGCACCAGCCCCAAGCATCCTATATCATGCATCAAACCTGTACTGGTGTGATTTGTTTCACATATGATAACATACATGTTTCAATGTCATTCTCCTAAATCATCCCACCCTTGCCCTATCCCACAGAGTCCAAAAGACTGTTCTATACATCT
>SJXO01000497.1:512315-620315 GCA_006408615.1 Connochaetes taurinus | reverse complement strand
TGATTATCTGGGTACATGTACAAAAATTGCTAAAAATTAAAATAAGCTGGACATCTTAGAATACAGGTCATTTTATATTTTAGATGTAGATTAGATGTGGATTATTCAATTATAGTGTGTTTCTATGTTCAGATTTCCAAAATAATCTCAACTTGTTTTCCAAAGTGATTTTCTAATTTACCTCTCAAAAGCCACTATATAAGAATTCCTTTGATCCATATCTTCTCCAAGACCTTGTGAACTAAAATAATAAAAGTGAAAAGGAAAAAAAAGAAGAAGATTTAGGCTCTATTTAGGAGATAAAAGCAGAGACATTACTTTGCCAACAAAGGTCCATCTAGTCAAGGCTATGGTTTTTCCAGTGGTCATGTATGGATGTGAGAGTTGGACGATAAAGAAAGCTGAGGGCCGAAGAATTGATGCTTTTGAACTGTGGAGTTGGAGAAGACTCTTGAGAGTCCCTTGGACTGCAAGGAGATCCAACCAGCCCATCCTAAAGGAGATCAGTCCTGGGTGTTCATTGGAAGGACTGATGTTGAAGCTGAACCTCCAATACTTTGGCCACCTGATATGAAGAGCTGACTGATTTGAAAAGGCCCTGATGCTGGGAAAGGTTGAGGGCAGGAGGAGAAGGGGATGGCAGAGGATGAGATGGTTGGATGGCATCACCGACTCGATGGACGTGGGTTTGGGTGGACTCTGGGAGTTGGTGACGGACAGGGAGGCCTGGCGTGCTGCTGTTCATGAGGTTGCAAAGCGTCGGACACGACTGAGAGACTGAACTGAACTGAGGAGATAAAACACACAGAGATGTCCTGGATAAGAAGGAAAAGTAAAGATGGCAATATTTACTTGTTAATATGTACCAATCTAATAATATCTGAACTTGATTATACTTTGTATTTCCTGGATGGCTGGAGAGACTGAACACCTTTCTATGGTCATCAGCCACACACTTACATGTCATTTGCCCATTGTTCTGTTTCGCTTGCATATATGTTGTTCCCATTGATTGGTAATGCTAGTGGTAGAGAACTGGCCTGCCAATGCAAGCAACATAAGAACTGCAGGTCCGATCCCTGGTGGGGAAGATCCCCTGGAGAAGGAAATGGCAGCCCACTCCAGTATTCTTGCCTGGGAAATCCCATGGACAGAGGAGCCTGGCAGGCTACACAAAGTTGGACATGGCTGAAGTGACTTAGCATGCATCGATTGGTATAAGTTTTCTATTTAAATAATCTGGGTAATAAACTTATGTTGGTTACACACTTGATAAATATGTTCTGCTACTGTGTCGTCTTTTCATTTTCTTCATGGTATTTTTGGGTAAACAGAAGTTCTTAATTTAATGTATCCTCTGTCCATGAAATTCTCCAGGCGAGAATAGTGGAGTGGGTTGCCATTTCTTTCTCCAGGGGAACTTCCCAACCCAGGGATCGAACCTAGGTCTCCCGCATTGCAGACAGATGCTTTACCGTCTGAGCTATTAGGAAAGCCATATTAAAGTTAAACAATCATTTACTTATGGTTAGAACTTTTGTACCTTGTTTATCAAAACTTTCTCTGCCCCAAAAGCAGACGGAATATTCTTCTGTATTTTCTTCCTTAAGTTCTTGTCTCCTTGAAGTGACTCTAGTGTGCAGGGGGAGGCAGGAATGCCGTCCCAGCCTCCATCCCAGCCTCCGTCCCAGCACTGTTCGTCGAGCAGTCCTTCTTTCTCTGCACTGATCTTCAGGGCACCACGGCGAGATGTTTCCTGTGGCCCGTGGCACTCATTGATTTCCCCTTCTTTCTCTCTCCTTTATCACAGAAGCTAGAAACCCAGGAATTGAATTTGCCGAACTTCTTTGCCAGCAAGGTTTGAGATGTGGTTTAGATGCAGTCAGAGAATTGCACTTTTATTTAAAAACTTGGGGAACAGTAGGGGAGTCGAAGCCATTCATTCCCAGCAACAACAGCAGAGAAAACACAGACGTAGGGACGCAGGAAGTTCAATTTTATTTTACTTTAGGAGCAGATGGGCTCACAACTTCTCTGCTAGTCACCTGTCTGGGGTTACAGTTTGGAGATGTTGAAGGTGTGTCCTAGTTTGCTGACCTCTGGGTAGCAGCCAAATATTTCTGACCCTCTGGATGGCCGTAGCAGTGAACTATAAAGGTAATGTACTCGGTGTCCAAAACCTTTGTACTTCTAGCCCTTCAATAATTCACATAACTCTTTTTTCTGCTTTAAGTTCCCCCTACTTAAAATACTGAGTAATCTCTGTCTCCCCTATTTTGCCCTGAGAGGCAGCCCTCTGCCAAATATCATGGTTCCGCTTATAAGTGGGCCTCCTGGCTTTCCCATTACGTGTTGTTGGTCGGTTTATCTGCCCATAAGGCAGGAGCACATTGCCTTGATTAAAGCTTTCAGACCAACCTTGGCATCACTAAAGCAAGTTTTTCCCCCTGCTCTTCACAAATGTCCTAGCTGTTCTTAGATCTTTGCTATTCTATATCTACTGTAGAAAAATATTTTTAAATGTACGTGTTTTAGAAGAAGACATAATTTGTATTAGACTTTCATCAAATCTATAGACAAGCTTTAGTGAATCAGCACGGATCCACATTTTAGAAGCATTGTTCTAGTAACGGTAAGCGTATTAGGTTTATCAAGGTCAAACCGAGGAAATTTGAGAAGACCACCTGGAAAGCCAATATGGGCAGCTGGTGAAATAAAATAATGACAGAGAGAAGGAAGAGATTTCTGCTATGTTCAGGAGATAAAACAGGCAAGGATGTACTGGCTAAGATGGAAAACGTAGAATGGGTTAGGTTTTCTTCTGGGCCTCTGGGCACTACTCTTTACGTGCAGAAGCTGTCTGCTTAGAACAAGGACCATGAGACACGTTTGGAGCATACTGACTTCCGGTGGCTAAGAGATATTCAAGCGAATGAGAGCCTGCAGCTCTGCAGAGGGACCTGGGCTGTCTGTTTAGAGGTACGAGGGGTTGTGGAGCTCAGTGCAGAAACGCACACACACACCTGGGCGGAACCCTCCGGGAACCCTGCCATTTTAGAGGGATCGTGAGAACAGGTCTCCAATCAGGGAGGCCCAGACAAGGAGCCGCAGACCCGAGAGGAAAACGCCAGAGAAGAAAACTGGGGGGAAAGCCAGAAGGAAGCAGCTGTAAGGAAGAGGGGTTGCTACATCCTGAGACAGTTACGAGGAAGAAGAAACGGATCCGCTGGATCTAATAGCGTGAAGTTGACTGGCGGCGATCATTTCATCGCTGTTTCGGGGACAGGAGACCAGTTGTTGCCAGATGAGCCGTAGAAGGCCAGTGAGGAGGGAGCTGGGAATGCGAATGCTCTTCACGAAGTTCGGTGGCAAAGGTTAAGAGACATCCAACGGTAGCTAGAGGGAGATATGGGGTCAGAGGACTTTGTTTTAAAGGACATGTGTGTATTTGAAGGGAGCACACAAAATACCTAGTCCATGACTGATGGCCGAGGGTCTGGGTCAAATCCCAAGGCAAACTCCAAGGCAGGTGGCCGGACAGATGAATCCGACGTTTGCAGTGAGCAAGAAGACCGGGAAAGTGTGAGTCTTGGTGGAACTCCATAGGTGGTTTTGGATTGTGGAGGGAGTGATTCCATATCTTTCTTAGTGAATAAAAAGGTGGGTATGAGTGCTGGGAGCAGGAGGAAATGGGGCAGAGGAAGGAGTCTGGACAGTCCTGAAGGTCAGCACAGCCGTGGGGACGAGAGGGAGAAGCCGCTGACTGCCAAGCGCGGCCGCCGTCTCAGGGTGTGTGCACGCTGCCGGGCTGCTCCCTTGGAGCCGGGAACCGGGACCGCCTGCTTAGTGTTATCCTAAGCCTCTCCTACAGAATCCTCCATGTTAGACCGAAAGCTCTCCCTCCCTTCTGTTGCAAAGCAGGCTAAGCGGCAGCTAGTCGCCACTGTCCTTCAGTTACTAAGGCGTGTCTGACTCTTTGCAGCCCCAAGGACTGCAGCTCCCAGGCTCCTCTGTCCTGCACTGCCTCCCAGAGCTCATTCAAATTCACGCCCATCGAGTCAGTGACGCCATCCAACCATCTCATCCTCTGCCGCTCCCTTCTCTTTTTGCCTTCCATCTTTCCCTGCATCAGGGTCTTTTCCAATGAGATGACTCCACATCAGGTGGCCAAAATATTGGAGTTTCAGCAACCCTTCCAATGAGTGTTCAGGGTTGATTTCCTTTAGGACTGACTAGCCTGAGATCAAACCAGTAAATCCTAAAGTGGGAGCTAAAATTGCCACAATTAGCCCCACAGGAAACAGAAGGGAGATTAAATGATAGTGCGTGGCAGACACAAAAGACAGAATATTTGTGTAGGAAAATGTTTTTTATCTTCGGCGGCTTTGAGCTACACTAAGAGGCATTGCCATGTAGCCAGGAGCAACAATTATTCTTTAAATGGGGCTTTCAAGCCAGACAACACTATTACTAACGTCAACTGAAAAACGTGCAGGAAAAACCACCGTCCCAAAATGGATTCATACAGGATGGCGATTAACCAACTCCAGCCAGCAGACCGGATATCCTGCTCTTTGAGAAACTTAATAAAACTGTAGGACTTATTGATTTTGCTCTTCCTCTAGGCAGAAATATGCCAAGAATATACACAGAGAAAATAAATAATCTCGAGCTTTTGTAAGAGAGCTAAAGCAAATGCGGAGTTACAGACTCTCAGAGTGAACCCAGGGATAGGCTGGTTCAACACACAGCTAATGGGATAAAGATTCACGGCCAGGTGCTTGTCTTAACAAAGATGAAACACCTATCATATGACCTGGCGGTTTTTCCCTCTAAAATGTACACAGGAGAGTGGCGACAGAAGGGCAAGTTATTACTTGATGTCCTGATAAACCATCTGTGAAGCAGAGATCCATCAGACGTCTCCTGAGAGGCAGTTCTAGAAGGTTCCTGGGGAATGGCTTGATACTTTGTTAATCACGGAGACTCCAACAGCACAGCTGCTCTTAGAAAATCCAAGGGGCTGGGACACAGAGTCCAGAGGGGAGTGGTGAACACCAGAGCTTATCTCGCTGCCCTGGACATGAGGTCAAAGGGCATCGGGTGCAGGGGCCCACGGGACAGGACTGGCTCAGCTGGTCGCCGGTCACCACCCAGCAAGTTAGAAGTGATCTTCTGACCAACAGGGACAGTGAATAGACTAGAAGACTGCTTCTCAATTCATTTTATCCAGGGCACATAGGAACTGCCATCTATAGTGAAAATTAGGGAGAAAAAAAGATACAAGAATGTTGGGAGGGGTCAGACCAGTTGAGAGGCTGATGGAAGGAGAAATGTGACTCAGGAAAGGGAAAGAAAGAGGAGGAATTCCTTTGTCATTGCCTGCGTAGGCGTCTCTCCTCTCTTCTCTGCTTGTTCATTATGGGCAAACCCCCTGTTCCCCTGTTGCCGCAGTTCTGAAATAGCATCTCCAGAACTTGTTGCCAACTTTTCATCTGCTCTTCCCAGAAGAAGGGATGACTCATCTGCCTAGTAGACACTCTGCCCTTAGCAAGCTGGAGACAGAAGGCAGCCTCTTTAATCTGATTACAGTTTATGGAAGCCTTCCACAATAAACGTCACGTGTCACAGGAGGTTTCTGTAGTGGCATATGAAAAACTCTCTTCCTGCCTAAGACCAGGGGCAAAACAAGGACATCAGTTATTCCCGACTCTGGCATTCACTGGGGGCGCGAGGCACTGAACAGGGAATAAAATTAGAACATGTGAGTCTTGCAGGGGCTCAGTCTCTGGGCTGCAGTAACATATCCCCACAGGCTGGGTGGCTTCTAAACAGTAAACTATTCGCCACGGTTCTGGAGACTGCAAGTCCAAACCGTAAACTAGGAGAGCTGGCGTCTGGTGAGCGCCTGCTGCCTGGTCATCCCAGGGCAGAAGGTAGACGGCACTCCCCAGGGTCTCTTCCACAAGGCCACTAACCTCATTCACAGAGGCCCACCCTCGTGACCTCATCACCTCCTCAAGGCCCCTCCTCCCACTATTAATACTGTGCCATGAAGGGTTAGGCTTCAGGGTATGAATTTTTAGAGGGAAAGATACAAACACCTAGTCTACAGCAAGAAGAAATAAAACTGTTCTTATTCACTGATGATGTAATTATGTGCATTGTAAACTTCTGAAACTAAAGCCAACAAAGTAATAAACTTAACAATGTTTCCCAATATAAACTCAATATTAAGAATCAGTAAACTATATATAATAGCAGCATTAAGTCCGAACTTGTACAATAGCACACAAAAAAAATCATCAAATGCATCGAAATTAAAGGAAAAATGTGTGAAACTGCCACACAGAAAAGTGAAAAGCATGCATGCATCGAAATTAAAGGGAAAATGTGTGAAACTGCCACACAGAAAAGTAAAAAGCATGCTGAAAGAAATGTAATACTTAAATACATAGAAGGATGTTTCACATTTATGGATTGGAATAATCATTATTATAAAACTTCATTTTTTCCCAAACTGGTTCAGTATAATCCCAATTAAAATTCCAGCTTTATTTATAGAAATGGCAAGAGCCAAGAACAGGACTATCTTGAAGAACAGAATGAGAAGCTTTATAGTACCAGATATTAAGGCATTATACATCCTCAGTCATTGAGGAGCATTGTCTTAGCACATGGACAGACAATTAGATATCAGTGAAACAGGGTGGAGCACTGAGAGTTAGAATCATACTTGCATGATCTCCTGATTTTTGACTAAAGCGCTACTATAATAGGGTAGGAAAAAGATGTTCTTTTCGGTAAATAGCACCAGATCTATTGCACACACAGGGCAGGAAAATACAACTTCACCCTACTACACATCATACACAAAAATCTACTCCAGATGGATTGTGGATACATATGTGAAAGATGAAAAAACAATTCTAGAAAAATGTATCAAGAATATATTCAGCTTTTCTTGGGGCAAGCAAAGATGTACTAAACAAGACTCAAGAAAATTGCTAGTCATAGAAAAAGACAATGCAAAATTGGACTGTACTGAAAACCACGTAGCGGTAACTGTCGAAGCTGGATGCGCACATATTCTGCGAACAAGAAACCCTTCTCCTAGGGGCACACCCGGCAGAAACGTGCACACACGTGTACCAAGTGTGTACCTAAGTCACATGCTCAGTGTTCTTAAAAGCTTTATTTCCTAAGAGACCCAAATGGAAAGCAACCCAAACACTCATAGACAAGAGAATAAATAAATGTGGTATAGCCCTACGATGGCATACTATTAGCACAGTAATAAATACAATTACTACCACAAGCTGTGACTCGGGTGAATTTCACAGACATAATGTTAAGGGAAAGCCAGAGACAAAAGGGCATATATTATGTGAGTCTATTTTTATAAAACTAAAGAATTTGTTAAACTAGCTTGTTTGCAGAGAAGATAGAATAGTGGTTAATTGGTAGGTTGTCCAGTTTCTAACAGATGACTTCAGGAAGACTGTGGCGAGGCTGCTATAGTGCTCTAACCCTTGATTAGGGATATGTCCACTTTGTAAAACTCATCAAGTTATGCACTTAAGATTAAGACATTATTACATGCCGTTTATGTATCAGTCAAAATACAAAGTAAAACTACAAATATAAGTTGGATTTCTCTCTCTCCCCCTAAGACTTTGAATTCCTTCTCCTACTCTAGCAAGAGGAACATATATGCCTCTTGCTTTTACACAGTTATGAAGATTTGAGAGATTCAAATGGGCTGTTGCTTGAGGTCGTGGGGTTTAACAGAAAAAGAATGAAGCATCTTAGTCCAGGTACCTGAAGTCTTATCTGGCAGGCTTGTGACCTTGAGAATTGTTTTCGTGTTAACCTCAGCTTCTTCATCTGTAGAACAGTGGTAATAATACTCCAGTACCCTCCTTCAACCACAGTGGAAAACAATTTTCTTTTCACATCTTAAATTCTTGCTCATTTTAAAACTTTTCCTTTTCTTGTTAAAATCCAAGCAGACTTTTACTACCCTTCCCTGCGTCCCCATCGATACTTTGTACACATTCATGTTACAGTATTAGATTTTGCAAGCTTCCACCAGAAGGGAACATGTAGAAGCTTCTAGAAGACAAGGGTGGTGCTTTTCATATTTTTTATGCCTGGAACCCAGCCCAAGGCCTGACACATCAGTGCTCAATAAATTCCGAATTAAATAAAAGAATTACTGAGTGAATCTCTAGGCCTACCTCACCCTTCTAACCAGTGGCTCGAACTTGCAGATGGATACTAATGAGAAAAGCGAAGCTGCTAATAAGTCGTGTCAGACTCTTTGTGACCCCATGGACTGTAGCCCACCGGGCTCCTCTGTCCATGGGATCGTCCACGCAAGAACACTGGAGTGGGTAGCCATTCCCTTCTCCAGGGGATCTTCCTGACCCAGGGATTGAACCCGGGTCTCCCACAGTGCAGGCAGACGCTTTACCCCCTAGTGATACACACAGGTAGATCCGCATCATCCAGCGCACAGGAATAACTCACAAAATCTCACCCAGGTTGTCTTATCCACTCATGAAGGAATATAGAACATAACCAGTTGATTTTTGAAGATCTATTTTAACTGAAGGGTTTAAAAAACATTCTCAGAATCCTCGCTGAAACTTGTGAACTCTGCAAAGACAGACAACTGACAGAATAAAATAGGCATCCAGACAGAAGTGAGAATAAAACTCTTGTCGTGGAGGCAGAAGCAGTGCCGAAGCCAAGAAGCCCTCCGGGTGTGAGACGCAGCCTCCCTGTCTGCTCCAAAACTCAGGAGGGGGGGGGGGGTCAATAATGCGAACGGGAGCCAGCGTATCCCATCACTACAGAGGGGCAACTAGACCGTCCGTTGAACACACATTGACCAGCTGCGGTGCCGACAAGCCTCCGTAGAAACACACGCCCGTTGCTTCTGTGCAGAAGTTACAGCCACACGGCCTCCTCTCGCATAGGCTGTGCCTGCCTGTTTGTTTTTGGTGTGTGGTGTGCTGGGCGATTTACGCTTTTTATTTTGATAACACAGGATAACTTTGGACAGGCTGTATTCCATCAATATTGCCATCGCTGCCCCCAGTAGCAACATCACCATATTTTTCCTCCAGACCATTTACCATCACTATTTTGAACACAGCACAATTTTTAAAAATGCATGAGAAGGAGCTTACCTGACTCCAGGGATTTGGATCTAGGCTGTAGCCTAGGGTGAAGAGGATAAAAATATTTCCAGGTTTTATGTGCTTAAATCAAGTTTAAGCCTTGATGCAGCTCCCTGAGGCAAAGGATCAGCAATATATTTTAGCATCTTGTTCACAGCCCTGGAGCGAGAACAAGGCCTACAGACCCAGGAGAATAAACCAGCTCTCTATCCCATCATCCAGCAGCGTCATTCAGGCCTCTCTCAGGGTCCTACTGGGCCCGCTCCAGAGGTGCCAAGAAGATTTTCACTTACCATGGCTTCCAAACACTTAAACCATTACGTCCCTCCACTGGGATGCTGGGAAACAAAGCTGAGAATTTATAAAGAAAAAGGCATTCAATGTTTTGCTTCTCAAAGACGAAGATGCTTCAGAAAGAACAAGTGCAGGGGGAGAAATTTAAATTCAGAATTACATACCTTCATATATGTGGTATGAATACATAGTAATTTCCCTGGTAAACTTTAAGCTGTTGCCCAGGGAAAATATTCACCCTATCATGAACATAACGGAGTTCCTATAAATATGATACATGCCCTCCTTGCATACCGAATTAGATGCTGGAGACTGCTGAATCACAATCATCTGTTTCTGAATTTCTGTAAAGACATCAGCTATCGAATCAAAGTGATCACCAGCAGTAGTAAATCATGACAAAATCAAGCCAGATATACCTTATGTGTGAACAGATCCATCACCAAGCAAATTAAAATCCTGATACATCACCACTGCTAAAATTTGCCAAACACAATTACACAGATCCTTCAGTTCAGTTCAGTTCAGTCGCTCAGTCTTGTCCAACTCTTTGCGACCCCATGCATCACAGCACGCCAGGCCTCCCTGTCCATCACCAACTCCTGGAGTTGACTCAGACTCACGTCCATCGAGTCCGTGATCCCATCCAGCCATCTCATCCTCTGTCGTCCCCTTCACCTCCTGCCCCCAACCCCTCCCAGCATCAGGGTCTTTTCCAATGAGTCAACTCTTTGCATGAGGTGGCCAAAGTACTGGAGTTTCAGCTTCAGCATCATTCTTTCTGAAGTATATTCAGGACTGATCTCCTTTAGAATGGACTGGTTGGATCTCCTTGCAGTCCAAAGGACTCTCAAGAGTCTTCTCCAACACCACAGTTCAAAAGCATCAATTCTTCGGCGCTCAGCTTTCTTCACAGTCCAATTCTCACATCCATACATGACCACTGGAAAAACCATAGGCTTGACTAGACAGACCTTTTTTGGCAAAGTAATATCTCTGCTTTTGAATATGCTATCTAGGTTGGTCATAACTTTCCTTCCAAGCAGTAAGCGTCTCTTAATTTCATGGCTGCAGTCACCATCTGCAGTGATTTTGGAGCCCCCCAAAATGAAGTCTGACACTGTTTCCATTGTTTCCCCATCTATTTCTCATGAAGTGATGGGACCGGATGCCATGATCTTCATTTTCTAAATGTTGAGCTTTAAGCCAACTAGACTCACGTCCATCGAGTCCGTGATCCCATCCAGCCATCTCATCCTCTGTCGTCCCCTTCACCTCCTGCCCCCAACCCCTCCCAGCATCAGGGTCTTTTCCAATGAGTCAACTCTTTGCATGAGGTGGCCAAAGTACTGGAGTTTCAGCTTCAGCATCATTCTTTCCGAAGTATATTCAGGACTGATCTCCTTTAGAATGGACTGGTTGGATCTCCTTGCAGTCCAAAGGACTCTCAAGAGTCTTCTCCAACACCACAGTTCAAAAGCATCAATTCTTCGGCGCTCAGCTTTCTTCACAGTCCAATTCTTACATCCATACATGACCACTGGAAAAACCATAGGCTTGACTAGACAGACCTTTTTTGGCAAAGTAATATCTCTGCTTTTGAATATGCTATCTAGGTTGGTCATAACTTTCCTTCCAAGCAGTAAGCGTCTCTTAATTTCATGGCTGCAGTCACCATCTGCAGTGATTTTGGAGCCCCCCAAAATGAAGTCTGACACTGTTTCCATTGTTTCCCCATCTATTTCTCATGAAGTGATGGGACCGGATGCCATGATCTTCATTTTCTAAATGTTGAGCTTTAAGCCAACCGTTTCACTCTCCTCTTTCACATTCATCAAGAGGCTTTACCTTTCTACTATTGCCTCAAGCAATTCCTAATGTTTTATTCAGGTCTATATCTGAGATAACCTTATCGCTTGACCAAAGGGGTATAAAAGAATGGTGTTCTGGCTACAGTTTGATCAAAGGGAACAATCTCCAGGCTGAAAATTAGTAATTACTCAGAACTGAAGTGGAAGTCATACAATCGTGTCCAGCTCTTTGAGACCCAGTGGACTATGCAGTCCATGGAATTCACCAGAGCAGAGCACTGGAGTGGACAGCCTCTCCCTTCTCCAGGGGATCTTCTCAACCCAGGGGTTGAACCCAGGTCCCCCGCATTGCAGGCAGATTCTTTACCAGCTGAGCCACAAGGGAAATCCAATCACTCAGAGCTCCCCCTAAACTTTGCAAAAGCTTGAATGAGAAATATCAACTTTCTGCTCTATCTCTTCATCTGCAGAACAAAGGTGGGAAAGGGAAACGATGAGGAATTCTGGGAGTGTCCTTCCAATTGCACAGTGTAGAAAACGTGAAACAACCTCTAAAAGCCTCCTTAAAAGTTTAGCTATTGTAAATAGCTCTACATCTTTCTAAACTGAGATATTAAAGTGTTTCTTATGTGCATTAACTTTTTATTTTAGAAGAGTGAGTAGTATATATTAATTGCCAAGTGATGTTTATGAATATTTTTTCTTCAATTCACAAGCATATCTTTATTCCAGTTATAATACTATAAATTAAAATACGGTGGAGCCCAAGAATGCCGCTTAGTCACAGTCAAAACAAAAACGTTAAAAATCCAAGCAAAACCATTACTGCTTGCCCCAACTTGGCAGATCACCTAATCACACTCCCTAATTCCCTCATTTACTCAGCCAACCAGCCAGTGTTTACTCAGCGCCCAGTATGTGCCACACACTCTGTCAAACGCCACAGTTACAAAGAAAAACCGGCTGCTGTCCCAAGGAGCTTCCAATCTCCTGAACAGTTTGACAGAAAACAGAAAATAATCTGTCAGCTCAGCTATCCCTGAGGAGGACCTCAGCTCAGTAAATCAGGAAGAGACGGTAGCTACACACGTGTTTTTTCTAAGCCAGTTATCATGTACCCTGTGACCTCAGTGTCGGGAATAGACCTGAGTCCTTACTGACAGGTGTGTGGCGCCTCCCTCGCATCTGCCTTTGGGCTTATTCTAAAACCACTTTGTGGTCACCCCTGTTTGTATTTCTTATCCCACTTCATCCCATGTTATTTTGGAGTATTTCATGTATCATTTTAGTCTGCTTAAAATGATTTCTAGAAAAACACAGTGTATAAATAAACAAACCCAGACACTGCCAAATTTATACAAATGCTTAATTCCAGAAAGCTTTACACAAATTGAATTTTTCATAAGCCAAACATATCTTCCTTTCTTGAAAAATCTTAAGTTTCCGTTTTAAATCAGCCTGTTTATGCTGAGGAACTGTCTCTGCATTCTGGACGCACTTGGTCCCTCCTCTGTCGTGCTTAAGCTGAGAAGGAAGGGGGGGAAGTAAACGCCCAGACGCGACTCTGCTGCCGTGGTGTCCAGTCGCTCAGTCGTGTCTGGCTCTTGGCGACCCACGGACTGAGCGCTCCAGGCTTCTCTGTCCTTCACCATCTCCCAGAGTTGGCTCAGATGCACGTCCACTGAGTTGCTGATGCCATCCACCCGTCTCCTCCTCTGTCACCAAAACTGTGGTGGTAGGAGCTAATGCAGAGGGGCTGCTGAGACAGAGACAGCAGACCCGGAGCAAAGACCAAACAAGCTGCCATCAACTTAACGCATTCACTTGGAGGTAGTCCTCATGCCGGCGTTTCTAATCATAAACCAAAATTTCCTCAACTCTTAAAATGCCATAACAGCCTTTAGAGGGACCCAGGGAAGTGCTGCGAGGGGCTTTGCCCTCTGTGACCTCATTTCGCAGTCCCGTGACCTGCGCTCACAAGCATTCCTCTAAGTGTGCTGGGTAGATTACAAACAATGAGCTCCTGGAGCAAGGAATGTGTCTCCACGCTGTGCAGTCTTTCAGGACCTAGAATGATGCCTGGTGTACAGTCAATGCCTGATCAGCGCTCAGGATTAGAAAACACTATGGGCTTCAGATGACAGTTCAATCCATCAGAAGGCTCCAGTGCCTATAACCAGCTCAGAAATACATGAGCGTACAAGACATCTTGTTCAGTGCTTTTTACGTCTCTTCTGACTCTTGCTCTGGCAAGCAGGCTCTTCACCACTAGCACCGGCTGGGAAGCTTTATGATTTATACATGAGTTTTATTTCTAATGAGGGTTTTGCTGATAAACAAATGCTTGTCTGAAAGTGTATTTTCTTAGGCTGAAAAGAATCTAACTTCTCTGAGCAGGTTCAATAGATGCAGCAAAGATGATGAAGTTATCATAAACTAGTTCCAGACCTCACTCTTTCTGTAGCCATTAACACTAAAATAAGCTTGGATGGAGAAGAGGAGGCAGGGGCTGGGGATGAAAAGGGAGGTTTACTATTTTTGTAAATGTTAGCACCATCCAAGTAAGTTATTAAAATGCATATCCTCAACTAGATCAAAGCGTTGCTGCTGCTGCTGCTGCTAAGTTGCTTCAGTCGTGTCCGACTCTGTGCGACCCCATGGACTGCAGCCCACCAGGCTCCCCCGTCCCTGGGATTCTCCAGGTAAGAACACTGGAGTGGGTTGCCATTTCCTTCTCCAATGCATGTGTGCATGCTAAATCGCCTCAGTCGTGTCCGACTCTGTGTGACCCTATGGACAGCAGCCTGCCAGGCTCCTCCATCCACAGGATTCTCCAGGCAAGAGTACTGGAGTGGGCTGCCATTATTGCCTATATATATTTTCAAAGGTATAACTTTCCATTAAAAGGTGTCATCTGCTTCAGTGTGACCACCATCTGTGGACATTTAAGGCTACCTATCTAGACTACATGCTTCAAAAACATTTAAAAAGTGAAAATATTGATAAAATAATGTTTAAATGCTGATGAGAATGCAAGAAATTAAGTGATTCAAAATAAAACTGCATTAATAATGCGAAGCTCTGATGGAGCTGAGAGTATAGAGCAAAGAACTGAGCTTAAATCAAGAGTAAAATGAACCCTTTTGCAGCTAGGATAACCTTTATCCAGAAAAAGGGAAGTCTTGTTTCCAAGGAGTGAAGAGGGTGCTCGCTGTTGAGGATGAAGTCTGGGTAAGCCACTCGCCTGGCAGACCTGCAGGTCCATCTGGATGCCAGCTTCTCCCTTCCTGCGTCCTAGGAGTTGATGCAGAGGATTTGGTTGGATCTGACTGGCTTATACTGTGGACTTCATATGGGAGTCTGGAGTTATTCACTGTGACCGAATCATAGGGACTAAGAATTTTGCTCTCAGTCTAAGCTTCACTGTCAGGCCAATCAAAACCTCTAGGCGGCTATATCCGGATCTGACCAAATATCCTGGAGGCTAAGGGCAGCGGGGACAGCAGGGGGACAAGGTCAGTGTTTCCAGCACAGCCCAGACTGAAGGGCCGTTGCAAAGCCAAAGCCCAGTTTTGAAATATTTTATTCTTAGTCTCACGGTTATGGTCTTAGAAGTGACTACTGGCAAGCACCATGAGCAATCAGGGGATTCTTCCTGAAAGACAACGGAGCCTATTTTCAGGTAATCACACTGAAAATGACTCCATGGATTTAATTTGCTGTATCTGCTCATGTTTTTCTTGCCCCCTAACTCTCACACATAAATGATACAGAATCCTGCGTGTGCATCTTTTTTTAAAGGAAACAGAACAAAAGGCTTTTCACTAAAAATTTTTACATAAATGACCTTGTCATAGGCATGTTGTTTTCCCAACAAACATTTATTGACTATCATGTGCCAAGTGCTGAAGCTGCAAAGAAGAAAAAAGGAAAAATATATGTATAGTGCCTGCCCTCATGAAGCTTGTGTTCTGATGACAAAAACAAGGCAAAAAAATTACTATAAGCATAGGAGGAGGGTCAAAATGTGGACAGAGTATTAAGGGCCTAAGTGACAAAGGACTCAACCTCTTCTGCTGTCCTAACTCTCACACATAAATGATACAGAATCCTGCGTGTGCATCTTTTTTTAAAGGAAACAGAACAAAAGGCTTTTCACTAAAAATTTTTACATAAATGACCTTGTCATAGGCATGTTGTTTTCCCAACAAACATTTATTGACTATCATGTGCCAAGTGCTGAAGCTGCAAAGAAGAAAAAAGGAAAAATATATGTATAGTGCCTGCCCTCATGAAGCTTGTGTTCTGATGACAAAAACAAGGCAAAAAAATTACTATAAGCATAGGAGGAGGGTCAAAATGTGGACAGAGTATTAAGGGCCTAAGTGACAAAGGACTCAACCTCTTCTGCTGGATCTGAAGTTCAAGGTGAAGTGTGAAAGGTGAGCAGAGGTTTATCAGATGAACAGTGGGGCTCGGTGTTTCCAGGCTGGGGGATAGCACAGGTGGATTCCCAGAAGCAGGAGGAAGCAAGGCAGGCTGTAGGTGCTGAAAGATGGCACAGTGACTGGAATGAGAACCAGGAAGAGCTGGCCAGCTGTGCAGCATCCATCACACACGGTGAGTTATTTCAAGACTGGATCCTTAAGTGCCTTAGAAGCTCCCAAGGAATAGGGAAGGGTGGCTTATCAACGCCTATTATCATTTCCAGAGGAAACAAAAATTACTCCTGAAGGCAACCTGTGTCTGGAGACACACTTCAGGCATAATGTTTCATTTAAAATTTTGCAACATATTCACATTTTGTCGGACAACTTATAACAAAGGAAACGTTAAATGGACGTTTTCCTAGAAGCCGAGTCCAGTGCAAATGTTCCCACTAGCTTGCTTTTCCTCTTTAACGTCCGTTACAGGATACGCGCCCTCATGAGGAAACTGAACACAGCAGTCAGATGGGACGTGTCACACTGTGGTGTTGGCCCTGAGACGGTGAAACAGGACTTCAGGATTACCCAGCATCCTTGCTGTTAGCTCCTTTCATGCTCCAGGGGCAAAGCAGGAAGAGACGAGAGAGTTCCTCCAATCGGCCGGGGCGGCTCTTCCCTCAGTAGTCATTCAATCAGGTGCAAAGCGAGGTGTTTTAACCCCTAACCCCAGAGCCTCCCCAAAGCCCTGGAGCAGGCACCTGGAAACCCCAGCTCTGTTTGTTATGCTCATGTTACTCATTCTTCGGGTCTCTTCCCCTGGGACTCCCAACACACAAACTGTTCCCCCTTGTTGCTCAAAGAGGAATTCCTTTCACTGGGGACAAAAATTTCCATCCACAACCAAAGCTTTTAAGGCAAGAGCTCCCAAAGAGCTAAGAGTTCTCAGTTCAGTTTAGCCTCTCAGTCGTGTCCGACTCTTTGCGACCCCATGAACCCCAGCAGGCCAGGCCTCCCTGTCCATCACCAACTCCTAGAGTTCACCCAAACTCATGTCCATTGAGTCTGTGATGCCATCCNCAAACTGTTCCCCCTTGTTGCTCAAAGAGGAATTCCTTTCACTGGGGACAAAAATTTCCATCCACAACCAAAGCTTTTAAGGCAAGAGCTCCCAAAGAGCTAAGAGTTCTCAGTTCAGTTTAGCCTCTCAGTCGTGTCCGACTCTTTGCGACCCCATGAACCCCAGCAGGCCAGGCCTCCCTGTCCATCACCAACTCCTAGAGTTCACCCAAACTCATGTCCATTGAGTCTGTGATGCCATCCCGCCATCTCGTCCTCTGTCGTCCCCTTCTCCTGCCCCCAATCCCTCCCAGCATCAGGGTCTTTTCCAGAGAGTCAACTCTTCGCATGAGGTGGCCAAAGTACTGGAGTTTCAGCTTTAGCATCATTCCTTCCAAAGAAATCCCAGGGCTGATCTCCTTCAGAATGGACTGGTGTTAGATCTCCTTGCAGTCCAAGGGACTCTCCAGAGTCTCCTCCAACACCACAGTTCAAAAGCATCCATTAAGATGTTCTTTCAAGGACTCTTTCAACTCTTTCAAGGACTCTCCCCTAAAGCCTTCCCAGGTGCCTCACAGACCTCCCTTGACTCTGAAAGCCCTTTCTTACAGCATCTTTTTCTTGAACAGGAAGAGATTGCAAGAGATTGTGGGGGAGAGGGAGTCAGTCACTGAGGGGGATGGGGGAGAAGAGACAGAGAGGCTTGTCTGGAGCCTGGCCAGATAGGGACCCCTCACTTTCTAGGCAGCCCTCTAAGGAAACCACGGGCTTCCTTCTTTCCAAGAAAACCCTCCAAAATAACAAGAAGTACCCAGAGAGGCTGTGTTTCACCCACCAGGCAAAATTTATGCCAAAACCATTATGATCACTGAATGGGGAATAAAGGCATAAAATCATGTCTTACCAGGAAGGAAGAGCAAGGAAAGAACAGCCCCCCCACTGCACCACTGCAAGAGGTGTCTGGCTTCGCTGCATTTCACACCGTGTTTCCAACACACTTTGTTCTCTTCTTGAAAGGGCTAATTATACCGACGTTGCCAAAGAAACACGTGGTGTTACAGTCGTTTCATTAGCATGTTTTCCAGAGAGCTGCTGTGAATTAAAAGCAAGGCCAGTTTCATTCAAATAATATTTGGTTGTTTTATTTTCAAACTCTGAAAGTAAGAGCATTCATATTTATAGATCCCTGTGTACACATAGAGATTGCAGAGAAGCAGCCAATGCCTGCCTTTGGCTCTCCTTCCAAGGAAACTGGAGGAATTACTCATGCACAAATAAGTACAAATAGCTCCTTTGCAATAGTATGGAGCAAACGTATGAAAATACAGAGATTTCAAGTGGTATCAGTGTGCAAAGGCATGTATTTGTTTAGCTGTTTATTAGATTTGTGAAATTGTGCTTTCTTGGTGCTATAGACTCTTCAGGGAGGCAGTGTAGCATCATGTTTAATTTAAATAGATTGCAAACAACCTTGACTGCCATATATTAGCATCAAAAACTCACCATAATAAAAAGAAGGTTTTTCCTCACTGCGGCTTTGCAGTCAGGGCAGGCAGAGAAAATCTACAAATAAGGACCCTCCAAGGGAAGTGTCTGCTCCTCTTTCCCTAAAGACTGAATTTCTAAACTGTCGCTGGAGTGTTTCAAGTCATTTTAACCGTGATGATGGCCCAAGAGGAGAGGTGCCATTTCCAAGGCTGGGTTGGGGTCTTTAGGGACTTGGAGGCCAGTGTCTTCCATAGAATCACACTGGGAATGGGAAAGAAAGCCTGGGCGCCTGGGACTTCGCATCCCCGTGGCTTACCCCACTTAGCAGTCACCTGGAGACTCTCAAACATACAGTAACTCACGGGATGACGCGGCGCTGATACACCCAGGGCAAACCGTTGGCAACGTAAAATCACCTAAAATGTCACCTGCCTTCCCAGTCCATTCTGCAGTTTAGATGCTCATTTAGAAGATGAGTTCACCCTCCTAAACATCTCCGTCTTCGGGGAAAGAGAAGAACGGGAGATGAGCAGGCACGCAGGAGCAAAGACGTGGCGCCAGCGCGGGGGCGGGGGCGAGGGGACCTGGGCCTCTCCAGCGGGGAGCTGTTCTGTCCTGCGCCCTGGACTGGCCCAGGTCCTTCAAGGTACAGGACTGTCATCTCTGAAGTGTTCAGCTCTTCCGAGGTTAAGCCAAGTTTCAGAAGTAAGGAGACCTTCTGGCGTCTGTGCCTCCCCGGTGAACACGGCTCTTTTCTCGGTGTTCCTGTGGACGCAACCTCTCTCGCACTCAACCCCACCGTAGTAAGTGCTGAGGACCGCCTGACTGTGCAGTCCCAGAAGTGGGCACTGATCCCTTCCTGGGCACTCAGAGCATTTGTGTCGGTTGGCTACGGCGACTGGTCCAAAAACATGCACCCCACACACACTGGGCGAGGAAGAGCATGAGAGTGCATGGCTGGATTTTTATCCGAACAGGAAGAAGGAGCTTTTTCTAGAAAGGTGTTGGGAGATGCTAAGCTGAGAAGATATGCATGAGCAGATCTGGGATGAGCAAGGTTCGATGTAATCTTCCTCCGCTTACACCAGTTTGGATAGCTTCCTGTCACTTGTCGGCTGTGGAATAATGATGACTGCAGGGAGAGAACGAGAGTGTCAAAAGCTGGTAGAGGTCGGGGCTGGGGGGACAGAGCGCGTATTAAGAGTCAGGGGCTCCGAGATCTCAGACTCCTACTAACTCTGTGATTATGAGTGAATCACAGCTTCCTCCTTTGTGAAATTATGGGAAAAAAAAACTGGAAAGTGTGGGTCCTAAACTTTTTATAAAAATCTCATTCTCAAATCACGTTTTATCCAACCAGTTCATCCTAAAGGCAATCAGTCCTGAATATTCATTGGAAGGACTGATGTTGAAGCTGAAACTCCAATACTTTGGCCACCTGATATGAAGAGCTGACTCATTGGAAAAGACCCTCACGCTGGGAAAGATTGAAGGCGGGAGGAGAAGGGGGTGACAGAGGATGATATGGTTGGATGGCGTCACTGACTTGATGGACATGAGTTTGAATAAGCTCTGGGAGTTGGTGATGGACAGGGAGGCCTGGCGTGCTGCAGTCCGTGGGGTCGCAGAGTCAGACACGACTGAACGACTAAAGAGAACGGAACAAATACCCTGTTATCTGAAATAAATCATAATGACAACAGCAACAACAAGAGTGTTCACTAAGCATGTACTCTAAGGATATCTTGGTGCTAAACCCATAGTTTACTGCACGTGCATTTTACTCATGTTACTCCTCACAAAATCCTATGAGGTGAAGTCTGGTTACAAATTTCCTTTTACAGGGAAATAAACTTGAGTACAGAGTGAAGAAATTTCCACAAGGTCACACAGCCATGCGTGGTGGGTCAGGGACAGGACCCAGCTTCAGGGTCTGTCCTCTCAAGCACCCTGCCTGTTTTTTTTTTTTTGACACATGGCTGTGTCTGCTCCTTTTCGGCTGTGCCGGGTCTTTGCTTGTTTTTTTTTTGACACATGGCTGTGTCTGCTCCTTTTCGGCTGTGCCGGGTCTTTGCTTGTTTTTTTTGACACATGGCTGTGTCTGTCCCTTTTCGGCTGTGCCGGGTCTTCGCTGCTGCCTGGGCCTCTCTCTAGTTGTGGCTGGCAGGCCTCTCGTTGCAGGGTCTTCTCTAGCTGCAGACACGAGGTCTAGGGCTGGGGGCTCCAGAGCTGCAGCTCAGTAGGCAGAGCTCAGTAGCTGTGGCGCACGTGCTTAGTCACTCTACAGCACGCGGGGTCTTCCTGGCTCAGGAGTCGAACCCACGTCTCTACAGCACGCGGGGTCTTCCTGGCTCAGGAGTCGAACCCACGTCTCTACAGCACGCGGGGTCTTCCTGGCTCAGGAGTCGAACCCGAGTCTCTACAGCACGCAGGGTCTTCCTGGCTCAGGAGTCGAACCCGAGTCTCCTGCATTGGCAGGTTGATTCTTGACCACCAGGGGAACCTGTTGCTGGTTGGTTTGTTTGTTTTAATCATCTGTAGTAAGAAAGAGATGCACTCTGCTTTTAACCAAAACTCCTCCTCTGCTTTTAATCAAAGTGAGATAGACAGGCTAGAAGCCCATTCCTGAAGTTTCCCTTGGAAGCCTTAGGGCTCTGAAGAGTCTGATAACCATAAAACTCTTTGACAGCTAATATTTATTTCAACTTGAAAGGTTTGTATGTATAGCTTGAGCCCACTGCAGCTCATATGCCATAACAGATCAGCCCAAAGACAGTCTGACAACACCCTGCACATACCTCTTCAAAGCCCTGCAGGGCTACTTCCAGCAGTTCATTTGGAGCAGCAGGAAGTCTCAGCCAGTTGTTAGGAGAACCATGACACGGAGGATGCTTGACCTCTGTTGGAACTGTACCTTCTGCTGCCTCNTGACAACACCCTGCGCACACCTCTTCTTTCTGACAACACCTTCAAAGCCCTGCGGGGCTACTTCCAGCAGTTCATTTGGAGCAGCAGGAAGTCTCAGCCAGTTGTTAGGAGAACCATGACGCGGAGGATGCTTGACCTCTGTTGGAACTGTACCTTCTGCTGCCTCATATCATTTCGCCTAAAGGTACCACATCTGAGATGGTTGGATGGCATCACTGACTCGATGCACAGGAGTCTGAGTAAACTCTGGGAGTTGGTGATGGACAGGGAGGCCTGGCATTCTGCAGTCCATGGGGTCGCAAACAGTCAGACACGATTGAACGACTGGACTGAGCTGAACCACATCTGAAACTACAGACAACTTTAGAAGCTCGGAAACCAAAACAGGCTTCTGGCCACCACGTCTGTAGACCTGTTCTCTGCGAGCTCAGGCACTTGGAGCTGGGCTTGCTGCCCTTGAGGACCGAGGGTGGGGGAAACTGGCCCACGTGTGCGTTACAAAACAGAGGTGGAGAAACAGGAGAAAGCGGGGCACACTGGCTGGGCAACAGGTTATTGCTGGCACCCTGACTGTGGTGGAACGCTTGCCAAGCCAGTAGAGAAAGAGTCGACGATGGTAACGTCAGTGTGTGAGCGCTGGCGAAAGGAAAAGGAACCAGGCAGAGACCTAGGAAGGTTCGGTCAGAGAGACAGAAGAAAGGTGGAGAGCTGAGTTCCTCTTCTTAATTGTTCACCCCTTTGTGGAATCCCTATTCGCATTCCCAGCAACTGCCCAGTACGTGATCGTGTAATGGGTTTGGTATATATTGCTATATCTGCTTATTTTCTTACATCTTGTCTTATGAATTTGTGCGCTTTTAGTTGACGTCAATATTTCTGTATTAAAATCTTTTTAATTTCTGACTTTTCCCACCTAATTCTTTTCTTTCCATGAGAATCAAATTAGCACTTTACATCAGATTCATGGCCCCCTGCCCGCATACGGCATCCTAGATCACACTCAACTTCCGGTTCCCATACCGATGGACACCCAGGTTTCTGTAAGCAAAGATGCTTGCTCACACTTCATAGCCCAGTATCTTCTCTTATCTCCTTAAAGGTAATTATCACGTATATTTTATACTCTTAATCTCTGTTCCATCCATTCTGTTCCCATACAGGCTATTTTGCCTTTTTTTCCTGAATACACAGTCACTACTTGGTTACTTGGCCTGCGACTTTTTCCCTGGAAGTCTGGCTATCTTGATGGTTATGTGTGGGCTTCCCTGGCGGCTCAGAGAGTAAAGAATCTGTCTGCAGTGCAGGAGACCTGGGTTCCATCCCTGGGTCAGGAAGATCCCCTGGAGGAGGGAGTGGCTACCCACCCCAGTATTCTGGCCTGGAGAACCCCATGGACAGAGGAGCCTGGTGGGCTGCAGTCCGCAGGGTCACCAAGAGTCGGACACGACTGAGCGACTAACAATTCCACTTTCGGTGTGTTCCCAGTCTGGGTCTGATCAGCCCTCAGGTTTTATGCTCATCAGAGCAGTTCTGTGCCTGAGAAAGCTACCCCATTCTTCAGGCCCACACACTGCTCTTCTCTGAAAGCTTTTGCCTTTCGGATATAACTCCCCAGACCTGAGCACGTGAGGAGGCCAAAGAAGAGAGTGCTTAGAGTGGGCCGGCGGGCCTGCCTCTGGGGCCACCCACCCCCAAGCCCACCCTCTCCCAGCGGGCACCCCTCAGCCCCCTCCACCGCCAGACCGGGGCTGGTGGGGAGCTGCTTTTCCATCCCACTACTGAGGGGGAGGCGCCGCTCAGCCACTGCAGGCGGCATCACAGCAGGTGCGCGGGAGACTCTTCCCGGCTGTGAACCCGGCCTTTCTCTCTTCTCTCGCACAGTCACACTCCCTCTCCCGGGATTTCTCAGTGCTTTGCTTTCACTCTTGGGAATCTCCAGGGCTGGGCTGTGGATCCATCCAGAAGGTTGTGCTAACTCCCCACCTCGTCGGGCCCAAGACACAGTCAAGGGCCGGGCTGTCCACCCACTGGACTCTGAGTCCTTCTGAAGGTGGGCACTGGGGGATTTCATATCTAGATTCCAGCTCCTAGGTCAGGGCCAGGTGAACGACAGCAGCTAGAACAGGTGTGCTGAGGGCGCCAGCTGAGCTGCGTCTCTCCAGAAAAGGCCATGCCGCAGCCCGCAAGGCAGTGGCCCCGGTGGGGCACGTTTAGGCACCCGGTCTTCACAGGGGCGCTCGTGTGGGCGTGTGGCCCAGCCCCAATCCCGCAGGGCTGCAGTCCTTATAAAAGGGGAATGTGCACACAGGGCAAGAAACGTGTAGAGAGGACACAGCGTGGGGGGACACAGGGCCAAAGCGGCCGTCCGCGAGCCGAGGAGAGCAGACGGGGCCTGGGGATGGGGCGCCCTGGTGTGGGCTTCCAGCGACCAGAGCGGTGAGACGGTACCTTCCGGGCTTTAGGCTGCCCCGCGGGGGGCACTCGCTTGCAGCAGCCCTGGTGAAAAAGTGCAGAAGAGGGGTGGGAGAGGGTATGACAGCGGCGTCTGCGGTGGGAGGGTCCTCAGGGCCAAACGCCACAGACGGCTCCGTGGCACAGGCAGGAACACGTCCTTGGACTGGCCGTCCGCGAGCCGAGGAGAGCAGACGGGGCCTGGGGACGGGGCGCCCTGGTGTGGGCTTCCAGCGACCAGAGCGGTGAGACGGTACCTTCCGGGCTTTAGGCCGCCCCGCGGGGGGCACTCGCTTGCAGCAGCCCTGGTGATAAAGTGCAGAAGAGGGGTGGGAGAGGGTATGACAGCGGCGTCTGCGGTGGGAGGGTCCTCAGGGCCAAACGCCACAGACGGCTCCGTGGCACAGGCAGGAACACGTCCTTGGACAAGACAGCTGGCAGCTTTCTTGCCTCCATTTCTTAGTGTCATAGTGAAGGCAGAAGCCCAGTCCCAAGGGGCTGAGAAGTCCAAAGAGAAGAAAGGAGAGGGACAAGGACCCAAATTCTTGGGACGTTTCAGGATTACAGAAAAGGGAAATAAATGTATAGCTTACAGAGGATTTTTCTGAAAGTTGGAGAACTAAGTCTATTGATGGGGCGGGTGAAAAAAGAAGCTAAAACAAGGAAATGTTGACAAGACAATGATACCTAATTAGACAGCCTTTTCCAAACTGCCTCTCTGCTGAGGCTTAAACCACAATGCTCATGACAGACGCCACTTTCATCCCTGCAAGCCCGGTGACCTTTCTTCCTAACGCATCCGTAAAATTTTCTGATTTCTTTCAGGCCTCAGAATACGGTGGGGACCATCTGCATCAAAGATAAGGTAACAGCAGGGAGGGAGCCTCTTGCAGCGCACGCACTACCGCGATCCCTGCAGCAGAGCATGCACTACCGCGGTCCCTGCACACCCTTCACTGCACTCCTGCAGAGCACGCACTACCGCGGTCCCTGCACACCCTTCACTGCACCCGCCTCTCGCCTAGAAGGCGAGTCCATCTGTGTTCCGTTTCTTCGGCCCTGGTTCAAAAATCCATTCCTGCTCACGTGGAAGCTGGCTGGCTGGAAATGGCTAAAGGCATGATGGTCTTCCATACAAACACACACACAAGTACACATGGAAATCTGAACTCTTGGAATCCAAAGCCTTTTGGCCCCAAAGAATATAATCCTGAGATTTCTTGGGAAGGTAAGAGTTGGGGGCTGGTGATATTTTAAGGTAGGGTGCTATCTTAGTCAGCGTAGGCTGCTGTAACAACGTAGAGCAACTTACATAGTAAACATTTATTTCTATAAATGTTTCTGGATGCTGGGTCATCTAAGATCAAGACGCTTGGTAAAGGTCTGCTTCCCGGCTTGCCAAAGGATGCCTTCTCCGTGTACCCTCCCATGAGGACACGGAGCACTCCGGAGCCTCTTCCTCTGCTTCCCAGGGCATTAATCCTATCAGAGGGGCCTCTCTCTATGACCTCATCTAGACCAAAGCACCTTCAGAAGGCTCCACCTCCTAATGATCGCACTGACAATTAGGATTGTGACATGCAAATCGGGAGTGAGGTGGTGGGGAGGGCACATTTACTCCATAACTGATGGGCACATATCTGACCTCCTCTCAGTAAGATTCCAAACCTCTTCCACTCCATCCACAGTCATCCTCTGGGACGTGCACTCATTTCCGGAGGCGGTGTTCTAATGTGTCTCTGAGATCTTAAAAGCAAGCTTGAAAGGAGTCCGCAGCCAACTGGAGAGCATTTTACAGGCAGAAACTCCTGGGTCAAATTTCTAGTCCCACCACTTATTAACCAAGTAAACTGGGAAGGGTCCCTTAGCACCGCAAACCCTCAGTGGCCTCGCCTGTGAAACTGCATCATAATAACATCTACATCTAAGAGCCGTTACCCTGACTCTAAATGACGTCGTACATACAAAGCATTAGTCCTTGCCTGCTCTGGAATGGAGTTTCCTGTGCATGTTAGCGTTCATCATTTGACCAACATAAGCTTCACTTTTAGAAAATCAACCCGTAAGCTAGTCAGCTCCATGGACGTTAAAATTTTGTTAATGAAGAAAAAAAAATGTTTTTCCCACAATGCGAGAAAAAGTTTCTCAGAATACAAATACACTCCCGGTCAGTTTAGCTGAATTGATGGAAGGTGTGACTAGCTGATGGTAAGCCTTGGAGGAGCACATTTTGATGAGGGAAGAAACACAGGCAGAATGAGACCTTTGGGGCTACATGAAATGAAAGTTTTAGAAGAGACGATGTCAACTGCAAACGGTACATTCACACGCTTGCTGACATGGCCTGGCCTCCCTGTGGATAGGGTAAACGCTGAGCAGAGCAGGCAATTTCTGAGCCAAGAGCAGAGGGGCAACTACTGGCAGGACAGACCGAGATAAAGGTCCCAGAAAAGGCTAACGTCCCAAGCTCCCAGGACCAGGAAGGCCACTCCCTGGAAGGACAATCATATCCCTGCCACATTCAACCCCTCCTAGCACTGGCTCCTGCGCCTTCTGCAAATCAAGCCCCCAGGGCAAAGTTTGCTCAAAGGAGATTTTTAAAAGCCTGTATTCCCCGGCATCTATACACACATACTTACATTTACACTTTTGCTGACTTGCAGAGCACACAAGGAGCCTCAGATTCATGTTTATAATGCAGTTGGCTATCTTTCTTCAGTATAAAAAAGAAGAAACAATTCCATCTGGGGAACTTAGCGGTGAAATTCAGTGTCGGGTTGCAAGTGGTCAACCGGTAGTAGTTTGGAGCCAAACTATCAGTTCCTTCTAAATAGTGAGGTCAAGAGGAGAGCTTGAATTTTAGAGTGCGAGCCCCAGTTTTATTACTTAGCAACTGTACAATCCTGGGTAAGTTCAGTTATTTCAACCAGTATCTCTTATCTGGTTGAAATAACTGAACTTATTTCAGTTATTACTAAAACTAATGCTACCTAATCTCTCAGAGCCTCAGCTTCTCCATCTGAAAATGGGGGTAATAATCCCTATTCCAAGGTTGTAAGAGTTCAGTTGGAAAAAGCATGTGTGACGAGGCAACATCTGGAGATGGTGCCTTTAGCTGTCTGCTCCCCGCACTCTAGGGGTTCGGTGTGTGTGTAGCATCACTTAAAAGAAGACAGATGAGGCTTAGCCTACCCTGAAAGCTTTAGTTTTCCCTACACACAAGCAGGAGCAGGATCTATGAATGCTGGCCAGGAGGAGACACACAGTGTGGCAGAAACCCTTTTATTTCCTTGTGAAACACTTGCCTTCATGGCTTTTGTTTCCACAATTTTCATCCCCACAGTTGAGGGTGGAAGAAAGAAAGATTTGGGGCTGTGGAGAAAGGTGAAGGGAAGAAGATCTGCCTCGGGCTAGATTCCCTTGGGACTAAAGGAAGCTAGATCCTAGGGTGGTGGGCAAGGTGAACTGAGACCCAACCCCACGCTGGGGTCAGAGCGGAGCAGAGCAGCGTACAGGGCATGGTGCCCCATGCAGATGGGGCCCTGCAGCTCCCCACTGAGAGGGGAGCGGACTGCACACACACTGGCCACGTGGGCAAAGCTGCTGGCTGCCTGGCAGCGGACGATTCAGGGAGCAGTCAGCTCTGTTCCTGACCCACCAACACCCAGGTCCCGGGTGAGTCTCCCAGGATCCTGACACAACCTCAGGTAGAAAACAGCAAAACTCACTGACTTCAAGCCTAGCAGGAGGGAAGCTTAAAATAGAAAGTACGCTGACTTGTAGATGATAAGAGACAACGCATCGCCATGATGAGAAACCGCATTTCACACCCATTAGGATGGTTATAATATAAAAGGTAGTAATGCATTGCTGAGAACACGGAAAAATTGGAACCTTCACATATTGCTGATGAGAAAGTAAATGCTGCTTTGGAAAACAGTTTGGCAGTTTCTTGAAAAGTTATAACGTAGTTACCATATGGCCCGGAAATTCCATTTCACCCAAGAGAAATGAAAGCATATGTAACATGGATGCTGAAAAACTTGTACACAAATTTTTATAGCAGCATTATCCATAATAGCCAAAATGTAGAAACCATCCAAATGTCCATTAACCAGTGAATGAATTAAACGTGATATATCCACACAATGGAATATTATTTGGCCATAAAAATGAAGTACATAAATGATTCATGAGTATAAACATAAATGACTCATGTTATAAACATAAGCTAACTGAAGGAAGCCAGATACAAGATTTCATATATTGTTTGATCATTTTATATAAAGTACCTGAAACGGGCAAATCCAGAGACAGAAAGCAGAACAGTGGGCACCAGGGTCTGGGGCATGGGGGAGATGAGGGGTGACTGCCAGTGGGCATCTGACCTGCAGGGGCAATGAAGAAACCTTCTGGAATTAAATACTGGTGAAGGTTGCACAACTTTGTGAGTATGTTAAAACCCCCCACCTTGAACCCTTCCAAAGGGTGGATTTTGTGATATGTGAATTTTCACCTCAGTAAAAAAGGAAATATGTTTGTGTATTTGCGTTATAGACTGAAATTCACTTTTATATATAGACCTGGGCCGTAACAGGAGTTCAATAAACGTAAGCTACCATGCAATCATTATAAAAGCATCAAGACAGCGACTCCCACCAGGGACAAACTGTTAGCCACCCTGAGACAAATTAAAATCCCCTTGGTTTCCACCCTCCAAAACCACAGAAATTTATTTCACTTGATATGGACTTCTGATCTGGGGGAAAATTGCTTTCCCCCACCTCCAGCAGTTCTTGAAGACCCTGCCCAAAGGGCAGTGGTAAAGGAAATTTCACCAACTCCTCCCCACTCGATACATTATCACGACTGAAGCCCTTTCTGGGCTGATACCCAAAGACCACCCTGGAAAGGAAAATGCTTCCGCCACAAGCTTTCTGATCCTATCACATGAGTGCAAGGGTAGGAGGCTTGGGACAGAGCTGTGTGACTTAAAGGACAGACGCTTCAAGGGGACTGAGAGGGCCAGAGCGGACCAATGAATGCAAGAAAGACTCAGAACAGCAAAACGGACAGAGGCAGCTCTTGTAGAGATGAGGGAAGAAAGGTTTCCTTTTTGACAAAAAAAAAAAATTATTATTATTATCCTTGAAAATGCCTTTCTGGTTTCAAAACCAGCTTCAGTTCTCCTGAAGAGAAGGAAAGACTTAAAATAAAAAGACTGTAGAACAACTCTGACATGAAGTATGGGCCCTTTTCTCATGACTGTTAAACGCACAATCCCCTTTATGACGGAAGTAATGCTCTTACCCTGGAGGGGCTCCATTAGGATGCACACCAGCTCATACTGCCATTTAGACCAAAAGTTCTTTATTGTATGACATTTCTGAAGAATAAAGAGGATTTTGCAAAGAACAGAAGTAGTCAACATGATTATGGGGCATTGACATAGCAATTTGCTTGCAAATGATTTTTAAAACGACTGCTAATAATATACCTTTTCGTACATAGTACTCTCAACAAAGCCACCTTGGGTAATCAAATTAATGCAGGGGAACGGTAAGGGAGAGGGAGAGGAGATCCTACAGCGTTACCAGCAATGACTACAATTAACACAAGTACACAAAATAACCCAACGGGGCCACTGGACAGCCCTGGGCAATGACACAGCCATTTAATTATTTATTGTAGTGTGTAGTAGAGCAACGTAATAGTACTACTAAGAAAATAAAGACTTACCTGAAAACTCTGAGTGACAGAAAACTCAACAATGGAGGTGCATCTATGCGGTCAACTTGGGAGTAATGTTCTTTTCTTTACCTCTGATCAAACCACAGTGCAGTCACACTCAGACCCAAGCTGAGAATGATAGTCAATGGAACACGAAGGTCACTGTGTCTAAGCTACTGAAAAGCTTACCTGAATAAGGAAATCACACGGATTGCTATCAAAGAGCATGACGGTAATACAGAAAAATGCCAACAGTAAGCTGAAAAAAATCCTGGCACACACATATATAGAAACACGTCTCTCAATTTAAATGCTGCCAAGGATAAAGGGTGGGGCTTCCCTCACCCTTACTTCAGCTCAGTAAGTAAAGAATCTTCCTGCAATGCAGGAGACCTATGTTTGATTCCTGGGTTGGGAAGATCCTCTGGAGAAGGAAATGGCAACCACTCCAGTATTCTTGCCAGGAGAATCCCATGGACAGAGAAGTCTGGGAGGCTATAGTCCATGCAGTCACAAGACTCAGACATGACTCAGCAACTAAACCACCACCATGGATAAAGGGTGAAGGAGTCAGATCCACTGTGCATTCCCAATCAGGAATGTTAGTTCCGACCAATGAGCAAGAGGCCAGATTTTGTGCATCTATGAAGCTGAATATCTATCTTTTGAACTGTGGTGTCGGAGAAGACTCTTGAGAGTCCCTTGGACTACAAGGAGGTTCAACCAGTCCATCCTAAAGGAGATCAGTCCTGGGTGTTCTTTGGAAGGACTGATGCTAAAGCTGAAACTCCAATACTTTGGCCACCCTATGCGAAGAGTTGATTCATTGGAAAAGATCCTGATGCTGGGAAAGATTGAGGACAGGAGAAGGGGACGACAGAGGATGAGGTGGTTGGCCGGCATCACCGACTCGATGGGCATGGGTTTGGGTGGACTCCAGGAGCTGGTGATGGACAGGGAGGCCTGACATGCTGCGGTCCGGGGGTCACAAAGAGTTGAACATGACTGAGTGACTGAGCTGAACTGAATGAAGTTGAGCAAACCAGGCCCTCGCGTCTACTTACTTGCTTTGAGAAGAGAACACGGGAAGTGTTGCAGAACAAGCCCCACTAGGCGCCCATAGGCCGCCGGATGTCCCCGTGCCACCCAGGTCACGGTGGTGACAGCCTTCCTGGCCGAGTCTCCTCTACTCACGTAGCATCCCCCCCGAGCAGTCATGGAGCGAACGCTCTGAGCTGGTTGAATCTATCACAACTCCCTGCCACGGGCCCTGGCCTGACCCGCAGCCTCTCCCGGTCATCTTGTGAAGAATACATAAACCCAAGTTCCATCCATTCAGTCAAAAGCAGAGGAGACCGGGCAGTGATAGAACCTTGGCACCTGCCCAACCAGCGCCTGGACTAACCGGAAGGGCGCGGGCCAAAGGAGTGACCGGAAGGGCGTGGGCTAAAGCGCTGACCGGAAGGGCGCGGGCCAAAGGAGTGACCGGAAGGGCGCGGGCCAAAGCGCTGACTGGAAGGGCGTGGGCTAAAGGGCTGACCGGAAGGGTGCGGGCTAAAGGGCTGGTTTGGGGACAATTCTTCGTAGAAGGTCCTCGACCACATCCAGGCAGTCCACGAGGAAAGCGCAAAGAGGCGCTATCTGAAACCTGCCTGTGACAGTCTCAGGAAAGCACTGAGGCTGTAAAACCGTCCCCACCAACCCAGGCATCAGGCCCGCTCACACGGGCAGTCCTGCAACGCCAGCCAGGCAAAGCCACCACTCAGGGCTGCCTACCACAACGGCAATGCCGAGTGCTACCGCTGTAATAACGCCCTCCCAGCTCTAAATCATCGGCTCCACACTCCAGGTATACCCCTTCCTCCACGCGCTCCGGGTTGGCACCTGCCTTAGTGAGTGACTTTCCAGGCCTGATAAGAGCCCCATCTCCAATCCCCCGTCGGCCGTGAACACATCAGCCTCGTCCGTCCTGGCCGTGTTCTGGTTACCCACTCAGTCTTCAGCTCAGCCTTCATTTATTCCTTCATGAGGCTAGGGAAGAGTCAGCCACTGCAGAAACCCAAGGAAAAGAGTTCCAGAGGGAGAGGGTGAATAGCAGCAGAGTCATAGGAATGAAAGGCAGCCCGGGCTACTAGGTGAGATAGCGCCCCACAGACGGCTGGGGGTGAAGGCTCAGGGCTCAGGGAGGAAGCAGACATCCTAAGCACACACCCAATTTTCCAGAAGCAATGATACATACAGAGAGAGGAAAGTCTTGAAACAGGCTCTGGATTAAAAGACGGGGGGTAAAAAAAAAAAAAAAAAAAGACGGGGGGGTTGAGGATTGCCAAGACAAGCCTTATAGGGAGGGCTTATTTTGAAAATAAGAAGGGCCATTACCACAGCCATGCAGAGAGACCAGAAAATGGAAAACAACAAAGAAAATTTTACAAAGGAAAAGGGAAGCTGGGGGAGTTTGTTCGTTTATCTTCGTATCTTTAAAGTGAGAGGATGGGGAACACATGTACACCCAGGGATGATTCATGTCAATGTATGGCAAACACCACTACAATATTGTACAATAATTAGCCTCCAATTAAAATAAATAAATTAAAAGAATAATAAAGTGAGTGATAAGTCTTCTTCTGGAAATAAGGGAATCTGTGACAGGGTATATGGTGGCAGTTGCCAGTCAAAAAGATGGGTAACTGGTCTACCAAACAGCGGTGAGGAACCGGTTACGACTGGGGGGCGTAGGATGCAGTGGAGACCTTCTCACTGATTCTCAGAGGACCGACCAGATATGTAAGGAGACCAGGCAGCTCTGAGGATGGACCCGGCCAGGACCGAGGGCTCTGAAGGCAGCTCTGTGAACAGCTCCGTGAACAGCGGCAGCTCAGGAGTCCACACAGGAAGTGCTAAGAGGGGATGGACTCTGCATGGGGGCAAGGAGCTCGTGGAGAAGCCCATGCTAAGGCCAGATGATCAAGTGAAGGTGGAAGAGATGAAAGAACAGGGATTGCCACCAAAGATAAGTGAGACAAAGACGATCCGAGTTTGTGGATGAAAGGGCTATGAAGCCAAGGTGATACAGACATCTCAGGGCAGCAAGAAAAAGCCTTGAAAAGCTGTGGCCACAAGGGAAAGGGGAGAAAGGAAGACCAGAAGGCTGATACTGAGGAAGACAGGACACGATCCCCATGAAACCTCCGCTTAGCTCCAACAATCACCAACAATCTGTCAGTTTAAGAAGCATCTTCAATCCTTATTCTCAGTAAGATAGGAAGCCCCCGGCAGGGCCGGGGAGGGGGGCGAATAGTGAAGAGAGGAAAATACTCAATAGCCTTAAAGTCAGCTAGATAATCGGGAACAGTTGTTGACAGGCTTCTGTGCGTACAGGTCTATTCGCATTTAATTACATGACGGCTCTACACTGATCTAGAAAACACCAGGCTCTTGCTTCACATCTAGCTCTTCTCTCTCTACTTCAGGGTGTGAGGAAATAGGTAAATGCTCTCTGGATGACTAATTCAATTTATTTAATAGTATGCTTGTTTTTGCAAATGGCACGTTAACTACAATGTGTCATATCAGATAGAAAAGATATGGAAACCAGATTTTATTTTACATTCAATATTACTGTGATTTAGAGAGCATGATTGGCATTTCTGAAACTTGACAAAAACATTCACCAAGGATTTTAAAAATTATTTCTAAATTCCACTTATTGATTCCATCTGTTCTCTGGGTTGTACATGTATATTTTTAACAGGCTTCTAGTTTTGTCAATTCTTTGATAGTTTTCTCAGGAAAATACTTGGTGAGTTCAATCGATAACCATCCTATTGCTAAAAATTGATCGACTGTGAAAAAAGTTTTTACTGTCATTCACTGGAGAGAGAATCCTATTTTGTGTGTCCTTTAAGTTTTTAGATGCAAGGAATCATTATTAAGGCATTTGACCTTTATGTTATATAAAACTGCATACATTATTGTATCAAATTTGGAATGCATTCTAAGTATCCTTGAAGAATAAAACAGAATAACAGAATTCCTCTCCCGAATTCAAGGGAAAGTTAATGCTTAGTTATTTTTACCTATATTACCTAATGCTTCTGCTTCCATCCATGACAGAGAAATTGACCTTGGCCTTGCCTCTCTCCATAAACTCAGGAATTGAACAAAACATATGAAGTAATTACATGCAGATAATCATGATGGTGTGATCACTCACCTAGAGCCAGACATCCTGGAATGTGAAGTCAAGTGGACCTTAGGAAGCATCACCATGAACAAAGCTAGTGGAGGTGATGGCATTCCAGTTGAGCTATTTCAAATTCAGAAAGATGATGCTATGAGAGTGCTGCACTCAATATGCCAGCAAATTTGGAAATCTCAGCAGTGGCCACAGGACTGGAAAAGGTCAGTTTTCATTCCAATCCCAAAGAGAGGCAATGTAAAAGAATGCTCAAACTACCACACAATTGCACTCATCTCACATGCTAGTAAAGTCATGCTCAAAATTCTCCAAGCCAGGCTTTAGCAATACGTGAACCGTGAACTTCCTGATGTTCAAGCTGGTTTTAGAAAAGGCAGAGGAACCAGAGATCAAATTGCCAACATCTGCTGGATCATGGAAAAAGCAAGAGAGTTCCAGAAAAACATCTATTTCTGCTTTATTGACTATGCCAAAACCTTTGACTGTGTGGATCACAATAAACTGTGGAAAATTCTGAAAGAAATGAGAATACCAGACCACCTGACCTGCCTCTTGTGAAATCTGTATGCAGGTCAGGAAGCAACAGTTAGAACTGGACATGGAACAACAGACTGGTTCCAAATAGGGAAAGGAGTATGTCAAGCCTGTATATTGTCACTCTGCTTATTTAACTTATCTGCAGAATACACCATGAGAAATGCTGGGCTGGAAGAAACACAAGCTGGAATCAAGATTGCCAGGAGAAACATCAATAACCTCAGATATGTAGATGACACCACCCTTATGGCAGAAAGTGAAGAGGAACTAAAAAGCCTCTTGATGAAAGTGCAAGAGGAGAGTGAAAAAGTTGGCTTAAAGCTCAACATTTGGAAAATGAAGATCATGGCATCTGGTCCCATCACTTCATGGGAAGTAGATGGGGAAACAGTGGTGACTTTATTTTGGGGGGCTCCAAAATCACTGTAGATGGTTACTGCAGCCATGAAATTAAAAGATGCTTACTTCTTGGAAGGAAAGTTATGACCAACCTAGATAGCATATTAAAAAGCAGAGACATTACTTTGTCAGCAAAAGTCTGTCTAGTCAAGGCTATGGTTTTTCCAGTAGTCATGTATGGATGTGAGAGCTGGACTATAAAGAAAGCTGAGCACCGAAGAATTGATGCTTTTGAACTGTGGTGTTGGAGAAGACTCTTGAGGGTCCCTTGGACTGCAAGGAGATCCAACCAGTCCATCCTAAAGGAGATCAGTCCTGGGTGTTCACTGGAAGGACTGATGTTGAAGCTGAACCTCCAATAGTTTGGCCACCTGATGTGAAGAGCTGACTGATTTGAAAAGACCCTGATGTTGGGAAAGATTGAAGGTGGGAGGAGAAGGGGACGACAGAGGATGAGATGGTTGGATGGCATCACTGACTCAATGGACATGGGTTTGGGTAAACTCCGGGAGTTGGTGATGGACAGAGAGGCCTGGCGTGCTGCAGTCCATGGGACTGCAAAGAGTCGGACACGACTGAGCAACTGAACTGACTGAAGCTGAGAGACATAGAATTATGCGTAAATAGAGGCCAAAAAAGCATTTGACAAGAACTCAATATCCATTTATAATCTTTTAAAAACCATTAGCGAATTAGAAAGAGAACTTCCCTCATCTAAACTGTCTCCAGCAGTCTGATAGCATCCATGGTGAACACTTTCTCCCTGCAGTGAGGAATGAGCCAGAAGACTCCCAACAGTATTTTTATCCAACACTGATTGGAGGGTCCAAGCAATGCAGCGAGGCAAGAAGATGAAATGAAAGATTCAAAGACTGGAAACAAAAATAAACCACCATTATTGTGTATATAGACATGATTGTGTATATAGAAAACTCAATTAATTAGCTAACTGAAAATCCAAACAATTCTGAAGAATTCTGAAGTGAATTTATGTAGGTTTGAAGAAAATCTTGGTTTTATATTTTCATTTCTGCAAGGTCTAGGCTTTCTAAGACAGGAGGCAAGTTTGAATATCAAAGGCCTCAGAGGCAAGAGATAAAGCATAGTTCTGGAGAGATTCAGAGACTTCCATCTCTGGAGCCATCTGCTGACATTCCTGGATAATAAACCGTCTTTTGAGGGGAGAGTGGGCAGGTTTGTAGCAGCCTCTTAAGAGATTAGGAGTTTCTAATATTCAGTGCTGCTCAGCTGCAACACAGACCTGTGTGGGCAACACGCCCCAGGCCTCCTCCCCACGGAACTTCGGGAGGGGAAGCTGAGAGAACTGATGTAACATGTTCAGTTCAGCTCAGTCGCGCAGTCGTGTCTGACTCTTTGTGACCGCATGAACCGCAGCATGCCAGGCCCTCCTGTAACAAGTAATAAACCTTCTACATCCATTCTGGCCTGTTCCCTGATCAGATCTGTGAAAGTGTGGCAAGCAAATCTTAGGAACTGCTCGACCATTCAAATAAACATACGACAGCAAGCAAACTTCATGGTGAAACTAAAATAAATTATCAAATGCCTAGAATTATATCTAACAAAAATGTAGGAAGACATCTACACTAAAATACACGAGCAATGCTAACAGCGTAAACTTCTGAATAAATGGACGTCGGTTTATCGTGGGCGTGTTTGGCAAGTTCAACATCGCGAATTCGTCAATTATCTCAAAAGTAGCCTATAGAGTAAATGTATTCTCCTCCCCAAAATCCCCCAAAGTTGCGCAAACTAACAGGCTTTTAAAATTCTGCATTTCATATGCATCCTAAACTTATATGAAAATGCAAAAAACCTGCAGTATAAAGACAATCCTGAAGGATATGAGCACTGGGGGACTTGAAAATGTTAAAAACACACAATAATGAGAACATGCAAATCACACAGACTAGCAGAATACAATAGGCTTCTGAAGATGACCCTGCAGGGCAAGGAGAAGGAGTCGCCTTTCAAAATGCTGTGCTAAGTGAATTAATTCCTAAAACATAAGTCTAGAACCCCATGTCCTACCTTAACACACACACGGGAAAAAAATGATTTCAGATGGATTACAGACCTAAATGAGGAGAAAAAAACAGATTTTCAAGGAAACATAGAAGAATATATATTCATGATTTATGAGTGATCAAAGATTTCCTAATCATTCCAGAGGAAAAATGATAAAATTTGACTAGATCGAAATTAAATACTTCTAAATAATTAAGATAATGAAGACAACACACAGAATGGGAAAAGATCACTGAGATGGATACATACTTATATTCATGCAAACATACATACATACATCAGTCCAAAAAGGACTAATATCCAGAACATACAAAAGACTTTTACGAATTATCTACCCCCTACAGGGGGAGATAGAGACAGAGAGAGAGGAATTCAACAAAAGAAGATATCTAAATATATAAAACAATCTCCTTTTTATTCATCATCAGGGAGGCATAAATTACCACCAATGATGTGATATCACATAAACCCACAATTGCTACAATGTACCAAGCAGCGGAAAGTGTGTACAGTGCTCGCCTTCTCATATCTGTGGTGGGAGCATAAGTGTCCCAATCCTTTGGAAATTAGTTCTAGTACCTATTAAAGCTAAATACCAACATACCCAGTGACTGCACCGTAAGTACATACCCAACAGAAATGGCACACAACGTCACTAACAGGTAAGAACAAGAATACTCTCAACAACACTGCGTATAATAGCCAAAAATGGAAACAGTCTGAATGTCTCCCAGTGATGGAATAGACAGACATTTCGATATTGTCACAGAATAAAAGATGAGATGGCAACAACAGTAAACTTCAGCTACTAGCAACTACGTGGGTAAATCTCAATAAGAAGAGAAAAAGAGTGTTTCCTAGAACCACCTGCTGTCATGATGCAGAAACAGCCGCCACTGCGGCAGTGCCCCTCTGGTGCCCAGACTGTGGCCTCAAACACTAACTTCAACCGAAAGCACCCAGAAAGGAAATGCGGGAGTGCAAGCCTGGGACAGAAATGTTCAAGAGGAACCGGGAATATCTCGTCGTCACAGATGCCGAGGAAGCTGCCGGTGGCACCTAGGGTTCTATCCAAATCACTCAGAAGCCATCATGACTGTCTAAAGGCAGAATCAGGACCATGCAGGCTACTTACGAGGCAAAATGAAACGGAGAGGCCCTTGTACAAAGGGGGAAAATTGGCATTGAAGGAACTAAAATATAACTTTTCTTTCGTATACACTCTCTTGACTTGTTATGACATTTTGTTTTCCATTTAATATCATTCTAAGTAATGAGAAGTTAAAAATTCAACTTACTGGATTGATTTTGCCATTCATCTTTGTGTTATACAATTCTAGTTTTAAATGCAGGAGAATTTCAGAAAAACATCTACTTCTGCTTCATTGACTACAGTAAAGCCTTTGACTGTGTGGATCACAATAAACAGTGGAAAATTCTGAAAGAGATGGGAATACCAGACCACCTTACCTGCCTCCTGAGAAACCTGTATGCAGGTCAAGAAGCAACAGTTGGAACTGGACATGGAACAAAGAACTGGTTCAAAATTGGGAAAGGAGTGCATCAAGGCTGTATATTGTCACCCTGCTTATTTAACTTCTATGCAGAGTACATCATGCGAAATGCCAGGCTCAGTGAATCACAAGCTGGAATCAAGATGGCTGGGAGAAATATCAACAACCTCAAATATGCACGTGATACCACTCTAATGGCAGAAAGTGAAGAGGAACTAAAGAGTTTCTTGATGAAGGTGAAAGAGGAGAGGAAAAGTTGGCTTAAAATGCAACATTCATTCTGACTGGCGTGAAATGGTACCTCATTGTGGTTTTGATTTGCATTGAGACAACCTAGAGGGATGGTATGGGGAGGGAGGAGGGAGGGGGGTTCAGAACAGGGAACACGAGTATACCTGTGGTAGATTCATGTTGGTGTATGGCAAAACCAATACAATATTTTAAAGTAATTAGCCTCCAATTAAAATAAATAAATTTATATTTTAAAAAAATATTCTAAAAAAAAACCCAACATTCAAAAAACTAAGATCAAGGCATCTGGTCCCATTACTTTATGGCAAATAGATGGGAAAACAATGGAAACAGAGACAGACTTTATTTTCTTGGGCTCCAAAATCACTGTGGTTGGTGACTGCAGCCACGAAATTAAAAGACACTTGCTCCTTGGAAGAAAAGCTAAGATAAATATAGACAGTGTATTAAAAGCAGAGACACCACTTTGCTGACAAAGGACCATACAATCAAAGTTAGGATTTTTCCTACTAGTCATGCATGGATTGAGAGTTGGATCATAAAGAAGGCTGAGCACCAAAGAAGTGACGCTTTTGAACTGTGGTATTGGAGAAGACTCTTGAGAGTCCCTTGGACTGCAAGGAGCTCATACCTATCAATCCAAAAGGAAATCAACCTTGAATATTCAATGAAAGGACTGATGCTAAAGCTGAAGCTCCAGTACTTTGGCCACCTGATGTGAAGAACTGTCTCATTTGAAAAGACCCTGATGCTGGGAAAGATTGAAGGCGGGAGGAGAAGGGGACGACAGAGGATGAGATGGTTGAATGGTATCACTGACTCAACGGACATGGGTTTGAGTAAACTCTGGAGTTGGTGATGGACAGGGAGCCTGGCATGCTGCAGCCCATGGGGTCACATAGAGTCGGACGTGACTGAGCGACTGAGCAACAATTGATTGAACTTGGAAAAACTAAGGGAGAGGCCGTGTTGCCCACATGAGAAGTGGATCTGCACTGTGATGGGGGAGTGAAAAGAAAAGAAAATTTACTTTGTCTTCTTTTTCAGTCTTATAAAGAAGAAAAATATGAGAAGATATCTGAATGCAGATCATTGTTCCCATGGATATAAGGTTCTTATGCATAGATTTTAAAAGACTAGTGCAAATGGAAGCAATAGCTGAGAAAAAAAGAAATATCGTGGTAATAGGGAAGGAATCGGAGAAATTAAAGAGAAAACTAAGACACAAGCATTTGAAAAATTTTGACAGGACAGGGGAAATGAAGGCAGAATGAACTATAAATGTGAGATGAAATTTGTGTGAAAGAAATTCAAAAGAAGGATCTATTTAATCATACTTGAACTTAAGAATAGTGCCTAGCCGTTGCTTTAGTTTAATGGGTGCAGTCAAACTTTCAGAGGTGGCGGTTTTCCAGGGCTTTCAGTTGCAGAGGTCTGTACCCCAGGTGAGGTGCTCTCTGCTCAGAGAGCCCGTAGGTGTCATATCAGGAAAGGAGGACCTCACACTGTCTCATTAAGGGAGACCGGCTCCCACGCGACGTTAAGCAACTCTCAGAGTTGAAGCGAGGTGCATCTCTGGAATTCTGCTTGCCGTTAGTGGCTCAATTAAGACCCGCCCATCTTCTTCCAGCTTCTTTCAGCAGTGGCGGGGGTGGTGTAGTCATCAAGTCCTGCCCCACTCTTGTAAGATGTACCCAAAGACGATCGCATCAACTTTTTTTTTCTTATTTTTAAAAGCTCTTGGCCAAGCTTTATTTTCTAAGGATTTATACGCAGCCACCTTCTCTATAAAGGCTCCTCTAGTTTTACTGAAAGAAAAGTCATTAAACTTTTCTCCCTCCCGCCTTTACCTCCTTTCCTACCCAGCTGCCACACAGTGGGCCTTGAAGCGCGGTAAGCTGCAGATAAATATCGACGGTGCAGCCCTTTCTACCGTGGGAACAGTGCTCTGAGTCACGTCCATCCTTGCTTCGTGTTTCGGAAAGGAAAGCGCCTTGCCTCTAGGTCTGAATGCGATGTATTTAGTGATGACGCTGAGACTGCTGTCGTCTCCCACTCTGTGACGTTATAGTAGCTTATAAAAATGGAGTGATTTCTGGACAACCTGGGCCCCCCTTTTTTTTTTACTTTGAATACTATCCAAATAAGCCAGATGCCACTAGTATCTCTGTCGCCTCCTGAGATCATTTGTTTAATGCACTAATGGATTTTAGGATGTGAGAGCTGAGCAGCACCGTCAGAAGTGTGTAGCAGCTAATTCTCAAACATCAGCTCACACCGTGCTGGCAGAGAGATCCCCCAAAGGCCCTCCTGAAGCCGCGTGTCCTCGGGGTCAGTCATGTGAGCCCCGTGGGCTGAGCACTCGCAGGCGGCTGGCTCACACGTCCTGGGCTAGAAGGAGAAGGCGCAGAGAATATGGTCTCTAGATGTGGACAGAGGAAAAGTTCAGCGGAATGTGTTCAATAAAGCTTGGGAACTGGCATGAGGCTATTCAACACAAAGCACAGGCGTGTGGGCCCCAATGAAATGTCCACAGTAATCAACTTTCCCTCTCCCCTGGTTCCACATGGAGACCTCTGTGAGCCGGCTAAAGTCCACCCAACCCGTCTCTGAAACATTAAGGACCCTGCATGTAAGGGCAGGATTGGAAGTCTCATGAGAAGAGGGTGGCGGGATCTTGTTGTTTGACTTTCTGTTCACTTATTTTTTTTGTTGTTCCTGAATAAACTCAGATAATTGCTCATGCTTTTCATTAGAAAATCAACTTAGGGTGAGTAAGAGGGAAGATTCTAAAGAAAAACCCAGGGAGGTAATTTCCTTTGAGTTTCTTTGCTGGGTACTTTCGTATATTCCTTCCATTCAAATGACAAGTCTCTTAAGAGGTAGCGGTCGTTTCCTCGTTTTCTCAGACTCAGGTGGTTAAGTGCTCTTCTGAGGGCACCTGCCAGGGACGAAGGAGTAAGACCTCCGGTCTCGAGGACCCCACGGTCTCACGCTGCCTCCAGCACGGTGCACAGCGGATGATGGTGTACGAAGCCCTGGTTGGACTTGGGAATCAGAAGACTTGGCCGTAACGCCTCTCAGAGCCTGTGCTCTGTGAGGATAGTGGACGTTGGTCACCCCATGTCCCGTGAGCAAGGCTCATGTGGCGCAAAGGATGACAGTTAGTGACGCCTGACCCAGAGGTCGTGAACTCTCATCTGTGACCAGGATCGTTACTTACTCATCACTTGTGTTACCTCTTTGCTTGTTTTCAGATGTCCCAACAAGGTGGTGTGAGAGCCAAATTTGATCTAGAGCCCATTTCTGTTTGAACCTCCCTCTCCCTCAATACTGCATGGTGTTTTAAATGTTTTTAGCTGAAAGAAAAGTCAGTGATTCTTTAAAATTTGTGTGCAATGTGAAATCAATGTTAAAACAATTCATGATACTCTAATTATACAAAAATTTCAGGATTTTGATGAAAGGAGAAAAGTTTAGAATGAATTAGTAAAAGCTTCTTTCTACTTAGAAAGAAAACATCAGAGGGATGTTTTTCAAGCAAAAGTTGGGTGACCATAACCTTTCCTTTTCAATAAGATTGCCTCATCTCCTGCTAAAATTAAGTTTCAAAGGCAATTTAAGGATGAAAAACACCAGAATCCATCTGAGTTAAGCATAAGGGTTAAGGCACTAGGTATCCTGAGTTAAGCAGATTGCAGTTTTTGAACTAAAGTGTTGACTTCTAGGACCTCTTAAAAAAACATAGTAAACAAGTCAGGTTATACAAATTTAGTTTTCTGATAGTAGATGGCACCAGATTTCAGCTGGTGACCCAGTAAAAAGGTCACCCAACTTTGGCTTTGCTGGCCATTTCTGAGGTTCAGAGAAGTCACGAACGTATCTGAGATCACACGGTCAGTGTGCAGCGTCAGCATGGTTTGACTCCAGTGATCTATTGTATGGATCTTTAACTGGTTTTGCAATTGCATGGAATGAGTAAGACTCAGCTCAGGACTTCTGTTTATATTCGTGTGGAAACAGACTTTCTTTTTTAAGACTGCTGCCCTAATATGCGGAGAAGGCAATGGCACCCCACTCCAATACTCTTGCTTAGAAAATCCCATGGATGGAGGAGCCTGGAAGGCTGCAGTCCATGGGGTCGCTGAGAGTCAGACAGGACTGAGTGACTTCACTTTCACTTTTCACTTTGATGCATTGGAGAAGGGAATGGCAACCCACTTCAGTGTTCTTGCCTGGAGAATCCCAGGGACGGGGGGCTGCCGTCTATGGGGTCGCACAGAGTCGGACACAACTGAAGCAACTTAGCAGCAGCAGCAGCCTTAATATGAGCCTCCAGTTCCAGGGTCTGCAGAGTAAGCCTAAGAAAGATGGGGGCTGAGCGGAAAGAGTCAGGAGAGCCGCACACCTCCAGGGGTCACTTCTCCCTAGTTTTCCTTGGAGCAGGGGTTACGTGACCCAAGGGGCCAGACTCAGAGATGGGGCCAGATGACCTCTCCAGAGCACCCCATCAAGGCCCTCCTAGCAACACGGCTCAGCCTAGACCTAGCCGATGATGGCAGTCAGTACAGAACGGCCATAAGGAACATGGAATGTATACAACTGCTTTAAAAGACTCACAGACACTGCTGCTGCCGCCAAGTCGCTCCCCCGTGGACGGCAGCCCCCCAGGCTCCTCCGTCCCAGGGATTCTCCAGGCAAGAACACTGGAGTGGGTTGCCATGTCCTTCTCCAATGCATGGGTGCATGCTAAGCCGCTTCAGTCGTGTCTGACTCTGTGCGACCCCATGGACAGCAGCCCACCAGCCTCCTCTGTCCACGGGATTCTCCAGGCAAGAACGCTGGAGTGGGTTGCCATGTCCTTCTCTACTCATAGGCACTAGACAAGGTCACAGAGACAAAGCGCCCCCCCATGCTGAAGATGCAACAAGCACAGTGCCAGGTACTCATAGGCACTAGACAAGGCTACAGAGACAAAGCGCCCCCCCATGCTGAAGATGCAACAAGCACGTGCTAGGTCAGCTCTCTTCCTCTCCCAGCTGTTTTGACTACATTGAATCCCCACTTAAATTGGACCCTAAATAGGTAGTGATTCCAGGAAATGTGATTAATTCAGTTAATTACCATTCCTGGTTCTTCATCCACGTCTACCCTCTTTATGCTCAATTTTAGGGAAAGAGCGAGGGCAGGCGGACAGGGAAGGGGGGTGCGTGGGGGACGGTGAAAGAATCAACCAGCGTGGAGCCCCAGCCAGGCGCCCCGTCCCTCCCCCACGCGCCCTGTCTCTCCCCCACCTACCTGCTTGCGAATGCTGGAAACACAGGCCACGGCTTTCAGGAAAGGTGCGCACTTCTCTGTGCTAGTCTATTTCATGTGGCTTACGATGAAAGAAACCAAACTCAGAGGGAACGTCAATTTAAAATTCTAGCTGTATCTTTGTAAAGGACGATCTACTGGAAAGCATGGAAAGATCCGAGTGTCCCAGGCGTGCGGGAGCAGAGTGGCCCAGAACACAGGGATTACACGGGGCAGAGCCCACCCTGCCTGCATGGTTCCTTATATCTCCCATCTCCACCACTCCACATCTACTCATTTCTCATCTTGGCTTCCATCCTTATCGACTCCATTCTCTCAGCAGTACTCCACATTCTGGGGGATCTGGCAACTTTGAAGTCATGTATTTGCAGTTCATGGTCCAAGGCAAAATAGAGAATTCTCCCTCCCAGCTTCAGGGAAGAGTCCTGATTGTATAAGCTCGGTTCACAGGCCCACGAGTTAGGCCAGAGGGACGGAGTCTGTGAATGCCATTTCTTACAAAATCACTTTGCGCAGAGGAGGACCACTCTTTCCAGGAACTGGGTCTCGAGCATGCAGAGTAAAGGAGAGACCCCGTATGGAGGCAGACAAGGGCTGTGTGCTCCATCGCCCTTCCTCCCTGTGGGCCTGGGGTAGGCCTTGGCTGGCCAGCACCACGATGTCCATCTCTGCAGCGGGCCTGCCGTGCTCCAAGCCTGCAAAGCCAAAGTCCCGCCTGAGCATCGTGCAGAGACTCAGAGAGGCCCCTAAGTCTCAGGCCCCAGAACCACAAAGAAGAGGCATTTGGATTCCTCCTCCTGCCCAAGTTTCACTCCTCATCTTCTTCCTGGAGCTTTCAGGAAATGAAATGATTGCTCAGAAAGGATATTTCCCAAACCTGTACTCCAGCATGGAAGATGACCCTTCACACTGGAGTCTCAGTGGTCCATAACATCCAACTTCTGTGCCCATTCACTTTAAGGACTGGCCCCGGACTTCCCCACCCTGTGCACCCAAGCTTCTCCGTGGAGCCTGAGCTGAGCAGGACAGTGAGCCCGAGGGCTGGCATTGGGTCAGGCTGAGTCTGTGAGGATGAGGCAGCCCTCTTCCTCACCCCCGCCGGCAGCTCATCGAACAGTCGGCACAGTCATAAGGAAAGTATGTAGAATCCAGAAAAGTGGTGCCGATGAACCTATGTGCAAGGCAGGAACAGCGACCCAGACACAAAGAATGAACACGCGGACACAGGGCAGGGAGGGGGACGGGATGGATCGGAGACTGGGGTTGCCGTATAGACTCCACCATGTGCAAAGCAGACAGCTAGTGGGCCTGCTGCATGCCACGGGGAGCTCAGCTCGAGTGGGCCTGCTGTATACTGCAGGGAGCTCAGCCCAAGTGGGGCCTGCTGTATACTGCAGGGAGCTCAGCCCGAGTGGGCCTGCTGTATACCGCAGGGAGCTCAGCCCAAGTGGGGCCTGCTGTATACTGCAGGGAGCTCAGCCCGAGGGGGCCTGCTGCATGCTGCGGGGAGCTCAGCTCGAGTGGGCCTGCTGTATACTGCAGGGAGCTCAGCCCAAGTGGGGCCTGCGGTATACTGCAGGGAGCTCAGCCTGAGGGTGCCTGCTGCATGCTGCAGGGAGCTCAGCCCGAGGGTGCCTGCTGTATACTGCAGGGAGCTCAGCCCAAGTGGGGTCTGCTGTATATTGTGGGGAGCTCAGCCCGAGGGTGCCTGCTGCATGCCACGGGGAGCTCAGCCCGATGCTCTGTGATGACGTGGGGGGCTGGGATGGGGGTGAGTGTGGAAGGAGGTCCAGGAGGGAGGGGATATATCTATACATATAGCTGATTCACTTCGTTGTGCAGCAGAAGCTTACACAATATCGTAACGCAATTATATTGCAATGCAAAAGCCTGCATGTAGCACAAACACATGGTATACTAACTTTGCAATGTTGTTCAAAACACGGATATTTTAAAAATCAAATGTTTCCACACCCTACATCAATTCAATATAGAACTAACTATGACCATGGTTCTTTCTCATATATTTTTGAATAACAAAACCATTGGGAAAAAAGAAAACACCTACCGTCTACCAACTCAGCAAATTATTTTAGTCTCATTGGTGTTCTTTCTAGCCTTAGGTTAAACGGCCTTAACAGTTCTTCTTGACACCCCTAAATTTCATTTCCAGTTTTGGAAAGACATTGTTCTGAAAACTCACGGGACTGTTTATCAGATCACTGACAATGATGCACGGTGCCAAGAGGATACCCCATCTCTGTTAGCACTGTGGGGAAGAGAAAGCTTCACAGGCACAAAGTCTAGCTTCAGGCCAAAAAAAAAAAAAAAATAGGCAAAAGTGTACAGAGCAAAAAGATGAGGGACTGGGATACCGGCAAAAGAATTTGATTTCACCTTAAACTGTCTTTTTCAAAGAGGTATACAATCACAGAGCCAGCAAAGCGTGGTGTTCAAGTGTGTACAGGGCCAGGGGGTCCCTTCCAGTCTCACCACTCATGCTGTTCAGGAAGGGTTGCCATCAGACGGGGTGTGAAACTGACTGTGCCTGGTCTCGAGACTGAGTGCGTGCGTGCCAGCTCGCGTCATACAGAGGGCCGCTTGTTTTCATCCCAGGAAAGTTCTCCGTGAGAACAGCAGTTTCTTCAGCCGAGGCTGGTCCCCTTCTACTGTGGGCACCTGTCTTCCTGCCCATTACCCTCGTAAGAAGAAAGAAGCTTCCAGCCAGGATGGCTGTCCAGCAGCCAGCCCACCACCTCCTTCCCAGCCCTAGGAGCGCAGTGTGGTCTGCCTCCTGGTTGGCTGCCTTCAAACCCATCCCTTTCCCGCCTCCTCACCATCCCTGCCAAACTGGATTCTTCCCAGTGGGCACCATCCTACCATGTCAGCATACAGCAGCTCCACCGTTCAGATTCCTCAGGCCAATCCAATCTGTATCCTCAATTTCACTCTTGTCTCCCTACAAAGCCAATCGATCTGACTAGGCTCTCAAGACATCTCAGAATTTACCACTTCTCACCACCTACTCCTACGAGCCTGGCCCAGATGATGGCCCCGCCTCTTTACTAGTCTCTTCACGAGTCTCACCACCTGACTCCTATGACCCCGGCCCAGATGATGGCCCGGTGTCTTTACTGGTCTCTGTTTCTGCCCTTCCTACTGTGTCCTTTCTCCTCAACACAGAATCCAAACCCCGCATCAGAGCGTTCCGCTCTCTGCCCCAGAGCTTTCTCGGGGTGCATGGCGCCCCGACGGAAAGCCAGCCCCTGCCGGCGGCAGGCCCCCGTGCCTGCTTGCTGTGGCTCGTTGTCTCTGAGCTGACCTTCCGCCCCCTGCCCCTCCCCAGGACGCTCAGCCACACTGGTGTCTGGTTCCCCTTGACTGTGCAGGCGTTCCTGGCTCAGGGGTTTCTACCTGCTCTTTTCTCAGCTAAAACGCCTTTCCCCCAGCTTCCTGCATGAGTCACTCTCTCAGCTCCTTGAGGACTTTGCTCAGATATCACCTCCTCTGTGACGACTTCCTTGTTCACCCAGTTCCAAACCATGGACCACCTGCCCGCCTGGCTTTTCTCCACGACACCTATGATCACCTGACCTGCTATATGGCTTAGTTACTATAACCCATTCATTTTTCCCTGCTTGAAATTAAGCTTTATGAGGACAGACATTTTCTGCTTTATTTGCTGCCTTATTCACACTTCCTGGTATAAATTTGTAATATATATTTTTCAAAAGAACGGATTATTGGTTGGATAGATAGAGGGGTAGGGAGATAATTGAATGACTGAATTAATGAATTATTTCATCTTTTGAAACAACTTTATTCGCTATTTTTTAACAGATTATTAGTTTTGAGACAGATAGATCAATGAAACAGAATTCAGAGCCCAGAAATACACCCGCACACTTACGGTCAATTACTCTATGGCAAAGGAGGCAAGAGTGATCAGCGCAGAAGAGAGTCTCTTCAGTGAGTGAGGCTGGGAAAACTAGACAGCTACATGCAAAAAATCAGAGTATTTCCTCACACCGTAAATAAAAACGAGTCAAAACAGAGTAGAGGTCTAAATATAAGGCCCGAAACCATAAAACTCCTAGAAGAGAAGTAAGCAGAACTGGCAGCAATATTTGGGCAGGGGGAGGCCTGTCTCCTAAGGCAAAAGAAAAGCATAAACAAATGGGGCTTAAATATAGAAGCTCTCACGCAACAGAGGAGCCCAGCGGCAGGGAAGACACCCTACTGAGTAGCTGCAGAGGATAGGCTCAGTGTCCAAAGCATACAAACAGCTCGACACGGAAAACCAGAGAAGCTACTTTAAAAACAAGCAGAAGACCCGGATAGGCAGTTTCCCGAAGAAAATACACAGACGGTCTCCAGGCCCACGAAAAATGCCCAACACCACGCGTCATCACAGAAAGGCAAGTCAAAGCCACAAGATGCCACCGCACACCTGTGAGAACAGCTGTCACCAAAGAGTCTCCAAGTAACAGGCACCGGAGGGGACGGGGGGAAAGAGAGCCCTCAGCAACAGGAGGGGACGGGGAAGAGAGCCCTCATACACTGTTGTTAGGAATGTAAATCAGTGCAGCCGCTGTGGAAAACAATACAGAGGGTCTTAAAAAGCTGAAACCAGAGCTACCATATGATCCGGCAATCCTCCTGTTGGGTATATATTCAAAGGAAACAAAAACACTAATTTGAAAAGACACACACCTCCATGTTAGCATCATTATTTACAACAGCCAAGATATGGAAGCAATCTAAGTGCCAATCAATTGATGAATGGAAAAGAAGGTGTCCTGTTTATATACAGCAGGATAGTACTCGTCCACGAAATTCTGCCATTTGCAATAACGTTGATGGGCCTACAGAATATCATGCTTAGCGAAATAAGCCAGACAGAGAAAGACAAATAACACTCTGTGTTATCACTTTTCTGTGGAATCTAAAATATTTAAAAAAATAAATGGTAAAAACAAAAATGAAACAGACTCACAGATACAGAGAACAAACTAGTAGTTATCAGCAGGGAGAGTGAAGGAAGAAGAGGCGAGATATGGTTAGGGAATTAAGAGACACATGCAGACATGTGTAAAATAAACCAGTAACAAGGGTTGCTGCATAGCACAGGGGACTATAGCCACTATTTTGTAGTAATTTTAAATGGAGTATAATTTATAAAAATACTGAATCACTATGTCATACACCTGAAGCTAATAATGCAAACCAACTAGAGTTCAATTAAAAAAGACATTATTATCTTTAAATTATATCTAACAAAGTGAATCATGTCAGATAACCTATCCAAACTTCAAATCTAGAGTCCTGGAGTTAGGATGTCTAACAAATGAACCAGTGCTCTTTCTGCACTGCTAATTCTAAAACTCCCCTTGGATTTAAACCGAAATTTGGGAAAACATTAGGATTGAATGGTTTGGGTGAATAATTGCCTCTTTATGCACATCAGTCGTGACAAGCAAGCAAAGAAGAAAAATTAGGACAAAAAAATTTACCCTAATCAGTTTCAGGACACAAAACAAATTAAATTCCAACCAACTAACAACAAAAAAAAAATGCAGGAGACAGAAAAAAAAGAAAAATACACATCGAGGGATGGATGTTCTTGCTTGACTTTCTATCCTGATAACAATTAAATTTTCCGGGCTTTATTTTGCACTGTAAGAATGCAGACTATGGGCAACAAAATGTCATCCTTTCCAATTTCTGATCAACACTATTTCATGGCCTTTAAGGATTAGCAGATACTACAACTGGTTTCTCAGGGACGTGACTAACAAGCAAGAGGAGCGGACAGATGGCTTGAATGCAGATGGCTGCTTGAAAAGAGATGGTCTCAGAGAATGTGTCAGATCTTGTCATTTGCGGATATAATGGCATTCTTTACTGGAGTGAAGGGAAGGAGGGACTATGTTAGTCTGGACCCTTCACTTTGTCACTTTGAGGTTACAGGCAGGAAGCACATGGCCAGTAGCTGGTGGCTGAGGCTTGGCTACGGTCCCCTTTCCCATAGACCCAGGCCATTTAGCCATCCTTCTTTGCTCTGTATGCAGGGGGTGGCCCTCCTCTATGGAAAGCTGCTCTTAGAGGCATGTTATGCTGAGACTTGGAACCAGTGTTTACCCTGACAGGGACAAAGGATAAAAATAAGGGTGGTGGAGAAGAACATGAAATAACTGTTTCTCTCCTTATCTATCATCATATAAGTATGAATTATTTTGTAAAGCAATCTTCTGTAAAAGGCAATTGGGAGGAACAGAACGGGTATATGGAAATGATTATTGCTTCAAAGCCAGGGATGGAGAGAAGTGTGACCAAATGACTACAAGGAGTTTAATATATTTTATTCTTTTTCTCAACCTATAAACCACTCTAATGGCAGAAAGTGAAGATGAGGAAGAGGAACCAAAGAGCCTCTTGATGAGAGTGAAAGAGGAGAGTGAAAAAGCTGGCTTAAAACTCAACATTCAAAAAATTAAGATCTGGTCCCACCACTTCATGGCAAATAGATGGGGAACAATGGAAACAGTGTCAGACTTTATTTTTAGGGCTCCAAAATCCCTGCAGATGGTGACTGCAGCCATGAAATTTAAAGATGCTTACTCCTTGGAAGAAAAGCTATGACAAACCAAGATACTGTATTACAAAGTAGAGACATCATTTTGCTGAGAAAGCTCCATATAGACAAAGCTAGGGTTTTTCCAGTAGTTATGTGTGGATGTAAGAGTTGGACCATAAAGAAGGCTGAGTGGCAAAGAATTGATGCTGCTGAACTATGGTGTCGGAGAAGACTCTTGAGAGTCCCTTGGACTGCAAGGAGATCCAACCAGTCCATCCTAAAGGAAATCAGTCCTGGGTGTTCATTGGAAGGACTGATGCTGAAGCTGAAGCTCCAATACTTTGGCCACCTGATGTGAAGAGTTGACTCACTGGAAAAGACCCTGATGCTGGGAAAGATCGAAGGCAGGAGGAGAAGGGGACGACAGAGGAAGAGATGGTTGGATGGCATCACCGACTCAATGGAGATGAGTCTGAGCAAGCTCCAGATGATAGAGCAGGACAGGAAATCCCGGTGTGCTGCAGTCCACGGGGCTGCAAAGAGTCGGACAGGACAGTGGCTGAACAGCAACAGCGATTCTGTACTGGAAACGACACAACTGGGGAGAAATAAGCAAGTCTGCGAGTAAACGTCATTTTCAGAAACAGTCCAATAGCCAAAAGCGAAAAGATACAAACTCTCTTTCAAAACTGCAGTCTAGGAAACTAGCTTCAGTTAGTCCAAATGTTCCTAGAAGTCCTTTAGGCTATGACATTGATCTATTCATATATAAATACTACTGTTTTGTAGTTTTTCAAAGTAACTGATAAAAATCCATGTCCCCCTCACTCCTCCATCTCCACTGCACTCATTCACATATATACACCCTGTTGCACGCCTTTGGGTTTATCCTATATATTCTCTGTATTTCCACTTTTTCCCATAATCTATGTCTCCCCACAAATTGCATTCATAGATATTGTTTAACCAAATTCAGATTTGTTCTCACTCATGTAAAAGCATCTATTTTCAGCAGACAAGTGCTCTTAGAATTGTAATAAAGGGCTAATTATTAGGGCTAATTGTTCAGGCATGAGTGCTTATCATTCTCTAAAATCCTCCATCACGTTAGTGTAGACAAGACTTCACTGTAATCTACCATTTTTCCTGTTACACTTCCGGGTGGGCTTTGCCAAACTGATGAATGAGAAGATGCTCTATTTATTTACCTGAAGGCTTTCTACTAGTAAGTCACTATCTTACTGAAAGCTATCAAAACCCTCTTTGATTAGCTCTTAAGACTTCCTGATCCTTTCCTACATCACTTACAGATTCCTTATTTCTCACTGGTCATCGAGAGGAAACAGAATTGTTTTCTAAATAACAATGTAATTTCTCATAAGTGAAAACAGACAAAATGTTGTACCCATATCGTCATTATGCATATTACAATATTTTGGATTTGAATGAGAAATTGTGCAGTGAAGCGGAAAGAAGAATGGATTTAAAGTCAGATCTGAGTTCTGGGGCCAGATATACTGCTACCAAGCGCTGTGACCTTGACCAAGTCATTTACCCTGCAGGCCTCAGTTTTTGTAACACAAAATTGAAAGGCTTATATCAAGTCAAGTTTTTTCAGGTAGAAAGCTAGTCTCATATAGTAAGAACTTTTAAGTTCAATATTTCATTTCATTCAACTAAGATTCACTGAATGCCTACCTTATATTTGGGAAATAAGACAAGATAAATGATTCTGAATTCTGCATCGAGGAGAAAAGAGGCAGAAAATACAGGAAAGGGGTAAAGGATGGAGGAAATACAATAATAAGGTATAAATATTGAAGAACTAAAATGAAAGAAGAGACAGCATGGGTTAGAGCAATATTTGAAAAGATTATATAGGCATACCTAGGAGATACTATGGGTTAAGTTCCAGACCAACACAATAAAGCAAGTATTGCAATAAAGCAAGTCAGACAATTGTGTGGTTTCCCAGTGCCTGTGAAAGTTGTGTTCACGTTACACTGCAGTCTTTTAAGTGTGCAACAGCAGTTATGTCTTAAAAAAAACAAAAAAGTGATGTGCGCAGTTGCTCAGTCTCGTCTCTTTGTGGCCCCTTGGACTGTCGCCTGTCAGGCTCCTCTGCCTATGGAATTTCCCATGCAAGAATACTGGAGTAGAGTGCCATTTCCTACTCCAGGGGATCTTCTTGACCCAGGGATCAAACCAATGTATCTTGTGTCTCCTGCACTGGCAGGCAGATTCTTTTCCAACTGAATACATGCCAAACTAAAACAAAATTTTTTTGCTAAAAAATGCTAACCATTATCTAAGACTTCAGTGAGTCCTAGCAGTGACAAAGTTCACTGATCACAGATCACCATAACAAATACAACAGCAGCGGAAAAGTCTGAAAGACGGTAAGAACTGCCAAAACGTAACAGAGACGCAAAGTGAGCAGATGCTGTTGGAAAAATGGCTCCGATAAACTTGCTAAATGTAGGGTCAGCAGATGTTTTCAATCCGTAAAAATGCAATATCTGCAAAGTAAAATAAAGCAAAGCTCAGGAACATGAAGTATGCTTGTATCTGAAATTTTTCAGGGGCCAATAAGAGACAGTAATCCAGATATTCAAGATCCCTACTGCATCTCAAGTAGAATAAAATAAAATAAACTTTTAAAAGTACATTATATTAAAATTCTTGATAATTGGCAAAGAGAAAAAAATTTAAGCCAGGAAAAAAAAGTCAGGTCATATGCAAAGGAATAAGCTAGACAGCTGATTTCTCAAAACGTCAACTGAATCTTGATAATAGTGGAATAAAGCCTTCAAAGTACTAAAAAAACAAAACCACTTGCCAACCTGAAAGTCTATACCCTGTGAAATATCTTTCAAGAATGAAGTAACTGGATTTAGCATGGCGATCATTTTGTAATGTATATTGAATTGCTACATTGTATACTTGCAACTGGGTCCCAAAGAGCCAGACAAGACTGGGCCATTGAACAACAACAAATACTTGAAAGTGGTATAATTTTCTAAGTCAATTACACGTCAATAAAAAAATGAAGCAAAAATAAAGCCACTTAAATACCTAAAACAAACTAAAGGAAAGTAATTCTAGATGTAAGATCTGAAATGCAGGATGGAAAAAAGTGAACTACTATTAATCAATATGATAGTATAAGGCAATAATAATAATAATGTTTTCGTTTTTAAGCAGACTTAAAAATACACCATAATAACAAAATTCAAGAGGGGAAAAATGGAATTAAACTTTGAAAGGAACTTGTACTACTGGGAGGAGGGTCAAGCTGTTGGTTCACTTTAGACTTCAATAATTTAAATATATTTGGTGAAATTTCTAGGATAACCACTAACAGAAAGAAACAGAATGTGCTACTTTCCAATAAGTATAGGAGAAAACGGAAGACAAAAATTATTCATTCAAGAATAAAAGGTCAAAAAAATGAGGACCAGCAGTCCCTGAGCAGTCCGGGCACACAGCAGGTAGTCTGGAAACACTGGCAGGATAAACGGCTGCATTCACGCGAGGGAGAGGAACGAAGGCGCACGTCGACTTCTCTGCACCGAGGAGAGCGGGTCGCGGGAAAGCAGGTCCCAGACACCGCGTCGTTCGGCGGCGGTGATTTCGAGATAAACGGACAGGCGAGGCTGCTAGGGACACAAGCATCAGCATTGGTCCTCACATTCACGCAGCGCCCCAAGCCCTGCGCGCGGCTTCGCATCCCTGCGTTCCCCAGCGCCATCCCCTTGAGGCCAGGCGAGCCGGCGGAAAAGGCGGAAAAGCGTGTGCAGCCCACGCCCAGGTGTCTGTCCGGCGGCGCCCCAGGGTTTCCCCCTTCCCCGTGTGTTTAGGCAAAAGCCACCTTCATTTTTCACTTCATTTCAGCGTTTCCGAATGCTGCTCGCCACGCAGGACTGCATTTTCAGACTGCCTTGATCAGTGAAGGGCTTTCGTGCTGCCCCTTTCACCAGATCCCCGCGCGCAGCAGCTGCAAAACCTAATCTAGCTGTTGGTAATGAATTCATCCACCCGATTAGTATGCAACTCAGGCAGACTAACCCCAACTTTAAAGGAAAATGAGTGCCGATCTTTTTAAAGAGAGTGAATATAGAGCAGCCTGATCCCTGAGAGGCTCCAAGAGATTGAAGTTGTTCAAGTCACCCCCGAGCCTTACCAGAGGAAAGTCACACAATCAGGCGGTGATTTGACTGTCCTGTCAATCAAAGACGCTGCAGCAAACCTCACTCATTCAAACTGATTAGCCAGAGGGATTCATCTTAGGCTGGTTAAAAGAACACTGCTCTGAAAATCAGCAGCTCCGCTCAGCCTCTTAATCTTCCTGGGCCTCAATGTGCTCCTCTACAAATTAGGAAGAGTTCAAATACAATCATCCACAACCTTGGTTCTCCAACTTTAGAGTGCATCAGAAGTATCCAGCAAGCTATTAAAACACAGACTTCTGGGCTCAGCTCCCGGGTTCTCTCTGCGGCGCTTCTCAGGAGGGGCCTCAGAAGGTACTTTTCTATCAAGGTCCTGAGTGACGCTAATGCTTCTGGTACAGGGACCACACTTCGAAACATGGATCTACACAGCCCTTTTTAGCCTTATTGTTATTCTCCAGAGTAGCGTAAAATTCAAACTATGGAATCGTGCATTTAATGTTAAGTTTATACATAAAATAAGTTTCACTCATCTTTATAAGCACTTGTATTATCAGACCGTACTGATACATTGTAGTTAAAACCATTTATAATTACTCTCACTGTTTGCCTTTAAAAGTTAACAAAAGACTTGGCACATAGTTTATTATTCTCAGCAACTGAACATTTAATAAGCAAGGTCAGCCTCTCAATAAGCAGTGAAAGCGGCCACTTACAGGTTCACGGGTACCAGAAAGAAATAGTTTCAAAACTATGCTTGCTTGACCAGTTCCTTACTTCTAAACTGCATTTATTCCTTTGGATAAAGACTTTAGTTCCGTTAAAAGGCAAATGTCCCAGAATATAGCGAAAAAATAATGAACTCTTACCAATCAATTGCATATTACTGCAAGTGATTTTATCAAAATATTCCACAAGCCCCAGATGTGAGGGGAGGAGGGAGGTGGAGGCACAGACTTGACCCCAGAGCGAGGTGGCATCGCTGCAGCAAAGGGTGGCGTGGGCCGGGAAGGTGCGGCACTGAGGAGTCACCGACAGCACCGTTTTGCCGAAGTCTGGGCTCGTCTCTCCGTTCAGCAAGGCCTTCTCCCCAGTGGGGAAAGTCGGGCCCGGCGGCCTTAAGTTCCCGATGTGTGATCCAAATGAACGAAGCGCCACGATTCAGATTTGCCTAATTACAGATGGCGCGCAGTAAGTTCCCTGCAAAGGAGCCTTCAAGCCGCAGGCTTTCAAAGGCGTGGATGTGGGCACGCACGCCCGAGCACGAGAGCGGGCCCGCGTGCCCGGCGTGCAGGTCACTCGCGTGCGCCCTGTGCCGGGGGCTGCGCTCGTGTGCACCCGCTGTTCAGCGCTGTGCAAAGCAGAGCCGCGCAGCGTCCTCGCTCCAAGCGCAGGTGTCCAGAAGCAAGCTTAAGAGCCGCGGTCATACAACCGGCGTTGCCAAGAAGTGCCGGAACCGAGCCCCCGAGCAGGGACAGAGAGGAAGCAGCAGCAGAGGCGCCGAGGAGACTCAGCAGGAAACGGCCAGGGGGTTTCTTTGCATGAAGAGGCACTGTTCGCTTAGGGACCCAGCCCCAAACGCACACTGGCACACAAAGGCCGCAGCAGACGTTCAGGGTGCAGCCCAGGGCACCCCGGCGTCTAAGACGAGAAGGAAAAGGAGCCGATACCCAGACACCACATCCTGGCTTCAAGGGGTAGACGATTATAAACAAGCAGAATGAAATTTAGGATCTGTGTGTCCTCGCCAGTACTTATTACCTTGCTACTTGTTTCTTTCTAACTGGAAAGAGTTAGAACATTTCAGAACTCCCAGGGCCTGCAAAGTCTTAGGCTACCTACCCATTTGAACCAAAAAATAATCTCCGTTACACTCAAGGAAAATTTATGAAAGGAAAACAAGCAACGTGTACAGCATAAAGGAAATCAGAGGAGAATGCCTAAATCAGACACTAAAAAGACTAGTCCCATAAATTAACAGCACAAAGGCAGGCCTACGTGTAGCCAGTGAAGATCGTGTACTGTGTGATCTTGCCATGGTATCGCATCCACTGAGTGCATCATTGAGGCAAGGTATATTTCCAAGATAACAAAATGAGCAGACATTTAATCTGATTTCAGTAAACATGGATTAGAAGCCCTGCTGCTACCTAACTGCTCTGAAATTAGACACCAGTGACACAGTCCTGAGAAGGATGACTTTAACTCTGGGTCGCAAAGCCTTGGGGCCGCTGAGTTAGAGGGGCTCTTTCTGCCAGCTGCCATTTTGCTTGGTAAACAACTCTGTCACCATGATATGAAGTATCACGGGGCTGTAAATACCGATTATTGCCTCCAGCTGTGTAAGACCTTTGGCACTGGACTGCCAGAGTTTAAATCCAAGCTCTGCCACTCAAGGACACTGACTCTTGGCAACAAGTCTAAATACTCAGTGCTAGCTTCTTCAGCCATAAACTGAGATAACACCAGTATCAGCCTGTGATATTATAAAAATTAAATTATTTGAAGACTGCTCCATGAAGGCATTTAAAACAGTGCCTGGTACAAAGTAACTGCTAAATATATGCTAGCTATTAAAGCTGATCATTTCTGCTGTCTTTCTTCTCTAAGTCTTATCCACATTAGTAAGTGTATGTATGAGCTCCTCTTGGGAATGAAAATTCTCATTCAAAGAGGAAGCAAACCATTCATTGAGAGAGAAAATTCTGTCCTTAAAATATGCCAGCATATATGTTTAAAATAAATCACTAACAAGGACCTCCTGTAGAGCACAGGGAACTCTGCTCAGTGTTACGTGGCAGCCTGGATGGGAGGGGAGTTGGCGGAGAATGGACGCTCGTGTATGTGTGGCTGAGGCCCTTCACTGTCCACCTGAGGCTGTCACAGCACTGTGAACCGACTGTACCCCAGCACAAGACAAAACATTTAAAAAAAAATAAAGCTAGTAACTATCCTCCAGTTGTGTATGTTTTTCCTGCACATGGTATGAAATGTCTACTATTCTTGTATCCATAAATAGTATTGCTGAACATTTTAGAAAACCCATGCCAGCACACAAGGGGATGGATGGCCCTCTTCAGCACACACACTCAAGAGATGGGACCAAAATGGGGAGCTGGCCGCAGGCTGCCGGCAGCCCAGAGCCCGAGCACCATCCCTGCAGTGGCCTGCCAGCCTGTCCAAGCCCGCCGGGGTCCCCAGGGTGCCCCACATCACCGGATGCGGTGGAGGCGGCTGGGGTCTGCCCCAGGTCTTGCACCCCATCCACAGCAGAGGGGAGCCGTGCCCACAGGCTGGCCCGGTGCTGGCCGGGGAGCCATGCAGTCACACTGGTTCTCACCGTTTTGTCCCTTTACCAGACCGCGCAGGGTGCATTGTTTTCTGTCTGGGTTCAATGTGCAACAGACTGTAAAATTCACGTTGTCAATAATAACTGCTACCCGCAGCTTAGGACTGTCCTGCGTGGCTTGTCTCCAGTACTAACGCCAGCTCTGGCCTTCCCGGGTGGCTCAGCGGTAAAGAATCCACCTGCCAATGCAGGAGACGCGGGTCCCATCCCTGGGTCAGGAAGAATCCACTCCAGTGTTCTTGCCTGGAGAATCCTATGGACAGAGGAGCCTGGAGGGCTACAGTCAACCTCTGGAGGGGTCGCAGAAGAGTGGGACACGACCTGTGGCTAAACAACAACAGCTCTAAGTCTGCGAGGCAGACACGGCTCGCATCCCTCATCCTAGAGCTCCAGAAAGAGGACGGGGGAGGGGAAGTAAGTTTCCCAAGTCCGCGAAGCTACGCAGCAGCAGGCGTGGGATTTGATCATGTGTCCACAGACTCTAGGCCCAGGTTCCTTCACCACGTTCTGCCATCCTCTGCCCGGCACAGAGCCGACCCCCTAGCACGCGCTCTGTTGCCTCTGGAGAGTGGTCTAGGAGCATCTCTGTGGTCGGTGCATGTTGGCCAGTCCTCACAGCTGCTGGGGGAGTCATCTTCATGGAACCTGCTTCTTGTACTCCAAGCTGCCCCCAGGCTTTCACTGGAGAGAAAGCTCCTCCTGTCTGCTGCTGAGTATGATCAGAAGCAGCCTCCTCTCTGGGGATGGTAAAGCAGGTACTGGGTCAGCCAGAGCCAGGTTCAAGCCCCGCTCTGCCATTTATCAGCTACAGCCCCTGAGCAAAGCTACTTGGTCTAAACTGTTCTGAAAACGAGGATGTTGGTGAGTAAGGGTTAGGTGAGCAGAGCTTCATCAAGCGCCTGGCACAGCGCCTCACACACAGCAGCGATGCCTTAAGCTGAGAATAACAGCCACACCTCCCACCAGCAGGAGAGGAGAGCATGCTGCTGACCGTAGGACCCCACCCCCAAACATGGGAGACTTATTCCCTGTCTTTCCCCTTCAACACCAAAATGCCCAGCTGGCCCAGCTGGTACTGTGGATCCTGAAACTTCAGTGCAGTTCAGGAAGGCTAACAAATCTCCATCAAGAATAAGATCTTTAAGAGTAAAATCTTACTTTTTTCCTATTCATTTTGCTCACTCAGTTCACTAAACATTTATTGATCCTAGGTACTGATTTGTTGGCATCTATATTGAACTGTGGTGTTGGAGAAGACTCTTTAGAGTCCCTTGGACTGCAAGGAGATCCAACCAACCCATCCTAAAGGAGATCAGTCCTGGGTGTTCACTGGAAGGACTGATGTTGAAGCTGAAACTCCAATACTTTTGCCATCTGATGTGAAGAGCTGACTCATTGGAAAAGACCCTGATGCTGGGAAAGATTGAGGGCAGGAGGAGAAGGGGACGACAGAGGATGAGATGGCTGGATGGCATCACCGACTCGATGGACATGGGTTTGGATGAACTCTGGGAGTTGGTGATGGGGGAGGCCTCGAATCCATGGGGTCACAAAGAGTCGGACATGACTAAGTGACTGAGCAATAAGAACGACATGTTGTTCATATATATATAAGGTTTATGTGTATATTATCGTGATACGTGTATACAAATCACTTATATATGTTTGGGTCTATATGCTCATGCATACATGTATGCATACCTGTGTGTTTGTATACGTAGATACATACACATGTACATAATTTCAAAGGATTCTAAAATGTCTATCCCAAGACCTCTTAGGAACCTAGGGCAGCCCGGGGATTTCAAAAGGAGCTTCCCCGTGAGTTAGTATTAAAACAACCGGGCTGTCCTTTGTGGAATCAACTGTCCCTTTATTGTCTCCTCAGGCTGAACTTGGTGGGAAGGCCGCATAATCCCGCTGAATCAGCTCAGTGCGTTCCTTTACAGTTTTCCACTGATGTGACTTTAAGTGACAGCGACTCGGATCCTGTGCGTCGGTCGTGTCCGGGTCCACCAGCTCCAGGTCACCGCTGGCCCCAGCCTCCCTGCCTCTATGAGGATGTTAACCATCCGCCCCTCGTGCTGTCTACCTCTCTGCGCCTCTCCTGAGTCAGTACGGACCTTGGGGTGGCAGGAGCCCGGGCATTAACATTCACGCCCACGTAGTCCACCTGCTGGCATAGCTAATGCCCATTAACCTCACCTGAAGCCACTCGGCTCAGAAACGGCGGAGAGCAAGCCCCGGTCCACTGACGAGGCCAGCCGGGGCCCTCCAGGGCAGCGCCCGACTGTCGCACGGAGCCTGCAGTGAGCCACAGACCATGCAAAGGCCACAGGATTTATTCCACTAGAGCAGTCTCCTGGTCTACAAGGGGCTGTAGTGGCAAATAGCAGGGGCTTGAAAATTCTACAAGAGACGTTTTCTGCGCGCAGTAACTGAGCTACTCAAGCTCTCTCTCCATCTTTCTTGTCTCCTTTGCTCTTAAACGTTCCAGCTCTTGGCACACACGCAGCTTCTGTGTGTGCATGTGTGTTTAGATGTTCGAGGAAAAATTTCAAGAAGACAAAAACATAAGGAATACAACAAGCGATCGACAACATGTTGTCAATAACTGTTAGAACAGCAGCACTGACTATCGCTGAGCATGTTATCTCATGCACTTTGGATTGTTTATTTTGTAAAATTAAAACAGACCACATTCAATTTGCTTTGACCATCTTCGCCCAATGCAGAGACATCCATTAGCACAAATTGCTTTTATGCTATAAGTGTATATGTATGTATGGTATGTATACGTACAATGTATTAGCATAATGTGTGTATATTGTGTATATATATACATATTAAAGTTACATGAACAGCATCACGCTATTCTATTCTGGAAGTTGCTTTTTCTATAGTCTGTTTTGGAGACATAGACGTGATACGCACAGATCTAATTGATTTTTCTTAATTTCCAGGATAAGGTCACAGGACAAGTGTGTGGAAGAGAAATAAAAATTGCCCATTTTATTACCAAGTGGTACAAGATACTAGGGACTCCAAATTACAATCAGCATACAGCAGTGGCCTTGAAAAAGTGTCCAGTTAATATTTATCAAATTACTGTACTCACCAAGAGTACTCATCATGCCTTCCCTTAAGCTAGACAAATTAAAATCACAGAGGGGCAGCTGCCATTCCCAAGTTGACGAATGGGTAGGAATGCCAATCTAGGGCTTGAAGGAAATGAGAGAGAGAGTAATTAGATTCTTAAGGGTGTTGCTTGAAGGACAAAATCAATTCAGAGCTGGGAAAGGTCTCTGAACAGGTGTAAAGAGGTCTTCTTGGAAGAGGCAGTCATGGAGACAGGTAGTGAAAAATCAGAAAAAGTTCAAACACCATGAAGGCTAGGAAAGGCAGAAAAGACTCGGGCTTGTGAAAACAGGGTTCGCAGGTTGGAATAAGTATGGAGTGAGCAGGATAACCCTGAAAGGAGGGCGGAGGCTGGAGGAGGAGGGGTGCGGTGAGCGTGGAGAAGCTTGAGCTGGATGACAGAGCCCCGCCTGTCCGCGGGGCACCCTCTCAGCACCTCGCTCGGAGCTGGCTCTGTGCGCAGCTCCGGAGCCTTCCGTGCCCTCCGGCACCCTGGCAGCCTGACACACTGCTTCCTCCGCAGGGTGCCACTTCTGACCGCGCTCTGTCTGCAGCTTCCGTCTCAGCAGGACACCCAGAAAGCTTCCTGCACAGCCCTAGTCAGCTCCAGGTGTCCCTTCTCACTCACTGCCTCAAGACCTTGGGCGTCCTTCCAGCACAGAATCTGTCAGACTGGTTTGTAATTACGTTATCTTTCCCACTGAATTATGAACTCATTAGGAAAAAGGACTTTGACTTATTTATCTTTTGGGTCCAGACTGTAGCCCAGTACGTGTTTCACAGAGGTACTCAAGCAGTGTTTGCAAGAAACCTTAACTAATGATTAAATCAAAGAATTATGGGTATTCACTTAATTTTATGTATTTTAAAATATTTATATGCAAATATTACTCACATAGGCTAAAAAGAAATCAATATTTTGATGCCTCTTGACTTTTAGAATACTTCCTATGAGAAAGACAAATTGCAACTGGTAGCAGTATAAAATACTATGAAAGATAAGTCAGAGTTCTCTTTCTCCTGCAAGTCTTCAAAACTCAAAACCTTTTCATCTACAGAAAAGAAAAACTAAAAGCACTTTGATATTACTGACTGACACTTCAATCATGCCATTGCTAAATGGATGTGACGTCAGCGAAGCCCAGTAACAGATTCAGTGAAATGAAAATGGAACCGGGTAATAAAGTTAACCTTTCTTTCCTTAGAGTTTGGTCAGGTTTCAATGGCTCACAGGGTGCTGGGTGTGGAAGCCCGGCCCGCCCAGCGTTTCAGGACAGAGGCACTGGTGCCAAAGGGCTGTGCCTACACCTCCCTGGTGGCTCAGCTAGTAAAGAATCCGCCCGCAATGCGGGAGACCCCAGTTCAATTCCCCGGTTGGGAAGATCCCCTGGAGAAGAGATAGGCTACAGTTCACAGGGTCCGAAAGCGTCAGATGCTACTGAGCCACACACACACCCCCTGCTAAAGAGGCCAAAAGGACACACACACCCCCCGCTAAAGAGGCCAAAAGGACACACACACACACCCCCGCTAAAGAGGCCAAAAGGACACACACACACACACCCCACCCCCGCTGCTGCTGCTGCTGCTGCTAAGTCACTTCAGTCGTGTCCGACTCTGTGCGACCCTGTAGATGGCAGCCCACCAGGCTCCCCCGTCCCCGGGATTCTCCAGGCAAGAACACTGGAGTGGGTTGCCATTCCCTTCTCCAATGCATGAAAGTGAAAAGTGAAAGGGAAGTTGCTCAGTCGTGTCTGACTGTTAGTGACCCCATGGACTGCAGCCTACCAGGCTCCTCCATCCATGGGATTCTCCAGGCCAGAGTGCTGGAGTGGGTGCCATCGCCTTCTCTGCCCACCCCTGCTAAAGAAGGCTAAAAGGTCAACGTTTGGCCAGCCAATCACTATAGAGTCTCCACACCTGGCTCAGGCTTTAGTGAGTTCTAGGGGAAAGGAATGTCTATCCCCTCAAAGGTCGATTCAAGTTCAAGCTATGCCTTTAGACAGTGGCTGCCGTAAAAACCTATGAGGTGCTAAAGCCTAGAGAAACGGGCCCCCGAAGCGTGACTGCATAGAAAGCATCGTTGCTATTGCTGCTTTCTCTCTGAGTCGCGTCCGACTCTCTGCGGTCCCCTGGACTGTTCCCCACCAGGCTCCTCTGCCCACGGGATTCTCCGGGCAGGAACACTGGAGCGGGTTGTCACTTCCTTCTCGGGGGACCTTCCTGACCCGGAATGGAGCCCGAGTCTCCTGCCTCTGCAGGTGGATTGTTTACCACGGAGAAGCCCTCTGGGAAGCTCATATAGAAACCAGAGTCAGGAGCTGTTCCAGTCGCCTGACCTAGGAAACGAACGTGCCCCAACAGGCAAGACCTAGACGCCTCCATGTTCAGGAAAAACTAGACGCGTGGCCGCTCCCCCCTTGCCAACATTTGGGCCGCACATCCTCAGTTATCTGGGAACCTTTGTCTCCAGGTGTTAGTCGCTCAGGCGTGTCCAACTCTTCGACCCCATGGCCTGCAGCCCAGCAGGCTCCTCTGCCCACGGGATTCTCCAGGCGAGAATAAGGGAGCAGGTTGCCATTTCCTCCTCCAGGGGATCTTCCCAGCCCGGGGGAACGAAGGTCTCCGGCATCTCCTGCACTGCTGGCAGATTTTCTTACGACAGGCTCCTTCCCGTCTGAGCCCCCAGAGAACCTGAAGGTTAGACAGCTGGTGGCCGCCCAGGGGCGTGACCCGGCGACCCCGAGGCCGTGACCTGAGCCACACTGACAGGCGGGGGCGTCCTGCTCCTCCGCCCGGGCAGGCGCCTCCCAGGCTCAGCAGGAAAGGTTCAGAGAGGAAGCTCAGCCCCGGAGCCGCTCAGCATGAGGAGCGGGACAAAGGACGGAAGAGGGACGTGTCGCCATTAGCAGTCCTCGGGAAATACAAGTAGAGCCTGGGTAATAAAATAAGGCCTAAGCGTGCTGCGATTCATGGGGCCGCAGAGTCGGACACGACTGAGCGACTGAACCGACTGAACGGACGCTTTCGTCTCCTTTTCCGTCGGGCTTCACCAGCTGCACGCGGGCATGGGTGCAGAGGCCGCCGCCCGCCGTTTGGGGCTGGGGGCCCGCGTGCAGAGACGGCGCTGCCCTGGGCACTCGGTGGGCGCGGGATCGCGGGAGCCGCACAGCCGAGCCTTGGCCGAGGCCGCTCAGAGGGCCCTCGGGACGCCGGCCCTGCCGCCCCATCGAAGCTGCTCTTCCCACATCCCAGCTGCTCACTCTGTCCCAGTTGGCTTCCGCCGCCGCTAGGAGCTGCCAGTGCCAGATTCCTGCGTTGAGTCGTTCCTGTCTGTGTCCGCCGTGGGGGCAGAGACTTCATTTCTACACCCATACCCTCGCTACCCAGAAAACAAACAGATGGGTGAATAAATGAACACAGGCAAGGCCTCATGTAATGCTTGCAAACGCATAAGTGTACCGCCACGTCCTGGGGAGGAAAAGTACGACCTCGTGAGGAACACTGACTGCTGGGGTCAGCTGGTTCCTCCCCTGTGCTCTCAGTCACGACAGCGGTCCGTCTGCTCTTGGCTCCACACTCAGCCAGCTGCCCGGGCCACACCGTCACCTGCATCCCGCCCACGGTGATGCTACCAGAGCGCGCCGTCCCTGGGACCCCTGCCACCTTGCAGCCCGCCAGAGTGACATCGTCAGAGCGCGCCCGCAGCTCGGTTCAGCAGATGTTCCTGCCGTCTCTCCATCTCACGGGGCCGACCGAGCCCCACTGTCCCCCTCCCAGCTCTTTCCTCCTTGATCTTTTCTGGGCGGACTCAAAGACGCAGGCGTCGAAGAGGGAATTGTAAACAGGCCGTCTCCTTGGATGTCTTTCCCCAGCTGCCTACACTCTCCCGCAGAAAGGCTCCCTCCCTCTACAGAGGCCTCTTGGTGGCGCCTGACCTTCTGGCTTGATCTTTTCTTAGCCTGTCTCAGCCGTTCCTCGCACCTACGGGTCCCTTTCAGTGTTTGGAATACTGATTTATTTTGAAAGAGCCCCATCGGCCGCGTCTGCTGTGCTCCGTAAGTTAATCAATAACCGAGACCAGCCCAGCAGCGGATCAACTGACATTCCCCTTCCGCTCAGACCAGCCTTCCAGCTCTGCCTCGCCCCGGGTTAGGAGGTCGTGGAGTTCCAGGGCCTGGGAGGGGCAGGGCATACCAGGAAGCAGCAATGCAAGTGCAGATCAATCGATCTGCGGAAAGTAGGGTACACTCAGCCTCCTTTTGAGGAGAGACCTTTCCTCTGTTAGCTTTTTCAAAGGGAAACACAGAAAGAAACATTCACGCTGCTTCCACGCCCCTAGTTCCATTCAGCCCTGAACATCCAGTGAAGAGACGGGCTAGTTAGACACTTCCACCCCAGCAGAAGGGACTTGTTCAGGCTCCGTCTCCCCTTGACTTCTCCAAGCCTGCAAGCTGTGGGCTCACCAGGCTTTTCACCACACTGCCTTCAAAACCTAGAATTTCCCTCTGTGCCTCGCACCTTCGGGCTCGGGACTGAAGCCGCTACATCACGTGTGGAGGTGTTGAGTCAGTGTCCCCCCTGCACTTTCCCATTTCCTCCCCCATCAGAGCCCTAGCCAGCCCTGTGATTCATGGCCTCAGGGCAGGCACACTACAGAGCGCAGACCAGGAAGCCTGCCAGATTCTGGCTTTGTGTTTCCTTAACCCTGAACCCCTGTGGAGGAGAGGGCTGTGGGAGAAGTGGAGGGGCTCAAAGAAGTCGGTAGGACAGCGGGGTCCCCTGGGCTGGGGAGGGGAGACAGCTCAAGGGCCCAGGGAATGGGAGAGCCCCCTGGTCCCACTCCACGGCGGTGCTGGGGGGCGCAGAGACTCCGGAGTGAGAGGGGACCACGGCACCCATGGTGGGACCCTCGCCCCAGACGGTCTTGGCTTCATCGGAGCTGCCCGCAGCCCTGTGTGTGGGAACAGGAAACCACCACGTGTCAGAGACGGCGAGAGTGAGGCCAGCAGCGGACACGGTGGACCCACAGAGACTCTGGGGGTTTTGCGGACGTCCTGTAAGCCTGCCTCTACCCCAGGCGCTGGTTCAGTCCCAAGAGGAAGGACGAGTCCCAGCGACAGAGATGGGATGCGCCCCCAGTTGAGCAGGAAGTGGGCGCTCGGAGTCATAAATCAACTTGGCCTTCGAAAAAGCGGTATTTTTCCTCCCAGGAGTCTATTGGAACGGGGTTCACACACGGCTTTAGACCACCCTCCTGGCTTTCCAGCGTGCTTTTCCCCAGAATCTCTCCTGTGAACCTACTCGGATGCAGGTCAGTTCCAGGCAGACACTAGGGTATCACAGCCAACCCGGCTGCAGGCTCCTGCTTATCTGTGGGGAGAGGAGGCTTCTTCAAACAGACACCCTAATTCACTAGCCTTGCCGGGTTAAGTGGTCCATTTTTCCTTTTATTCTCATTCTGTGGATACCTTGAATCAAGCATCCCCAGAACTCGGCTAATGTCGCCCCAAAGCAAAAGCCCACAGTCAGCCAACTCCTTCCTCCTCCTCTACATAGAATCACTTTCCAGGGGATTCTCCATCAGACATGTCCTTCAGATCTTTCCTCTCCTCTTTGTCTCCACACCCTTATTTAGGACTTTATAATCCTTGCTAATAACTATCTTAACTAATACAGCATGGCAACCATCTCATGAGTACTTAAACGAACATGTAGTAACAATGAAGTGAAGGACCACACAGCCATGCATTTTATTACCCCTTGCTTATAACCAGACTTCCCTGGTGGCTCAGACGGTGAAGTGTCTGTCTACAATGCGGGAGACCTGGGTTCGATCCCTGGGTCGGGAAGATTCCCTGGAGAAGGAAATGGCAATCCACTCCAGTACTCTTGCCTGGAAAATCCCATGGATGGAGGAGCTTGGTGCAGGCCACTGTCCATGGGGTCACAAAGAGTCGGGCACGACTGAGCGACTTCACTTCACTTCACTTAACCAATGAGTTCTAATATTACTGGAATTTATTCTATAGAAAGAGCTTTATATTTAATAAATATCTTCATTTTACCATTTTCTAACAAGCATCTGTTATCTTTGCGTGTAAGGGCCTTTGAACTTTGTTCTATCCAAATGCTAACATTACTTGTAAACCAGCCTGGGTAGGGCACTTGTCACAATACCCAGTCTGCCAACTAGTCACCAGCCTTAATTCAGCTTGGGAAGCCAACCAAGATCAATGGTTGCTACCTAATAAAGTCAATGTTCCAACAACCGCAGAGTTGCAAAAGTGCTCTCAAAAAAAAAAAATAAGTTGATACTAGAACTAGGATGGTTATTCTTTCTTGGTGGAACTCCCTTTGAACAGACAACTTGCCAGAAATGTACATTCCCTTCCCAGCACCACAGCAGCCAGGAAAAGGGGTCTGTTTCAGTGGATGTGAATTCATTAGGCTATGTTTCATAATGTGAAGATGGCAGGCTTGGTGATTAATGGCGGGAAACTTGGACACAGCAAGTTGTGAGAACATATGAAATACGATGCAGCCATCACGCGGACATGGCCTCGACACGCAGACCCCCACCAAGGAGAGGCCAGCCCCCTCCTGCCAGAAGAGAGCAGCGAGGAACAGATGCCTCGCAGAGCCCCCCAGGCCTCCACTCTTCCACATTCGGACGCAACAAGAGACATTTTCAATGTCCACAAGGGAGGAGGTAACCACTGCCTTCCAAATGGTTCTTTACCTTTAATTCATTTGCTATCTAGTTATCGTATTGAGAGAAAGTGGAAAAACTGATTTTTTAAAATTTTGCATAGATTTCCACTGCGTATATATTTGGAATCAATTTTCCGTTGATTCTTCATAGCTACAATAAGTTAGCTCTTGTCAGTATATCCTTTCCCTCTGGTTTGTGCCCTCTCTCACTATCCTAGCAGAGCAGAAGTTTATCCAAGGTTCTGAGCAACTCTAGAGCTACAGATGACTCGTGGCCCTCACCAGCCATCCAGCAGTCACTGAGGTCCGTGTCGACCCAATTCCCATCCGTGCAATTAACCCCTAGGACTTGCAGTCACTGTTTGAGAATCACTTCTGTGATTTTATTTTGGCCTGTGCCACCTGAAGCAGAACTCAGTATCTTAAAGTTCCATTGTCTAAACCTGCAGACATATGTTGGTTGTGTGTTTGTTTAGACCCAGCGTTTTAGGAAAAGGGGCATTCACCCAGCAACTGCTGTTACGGGGGGAAGCCCTTTGTCTCTTGCCCACTCCTTTCCCTTAACAAAAATGCGTCTGTGGAAGATGAACAACTCCAGTCTTGATAATTAAAAGGTAGACACACTGGGCTTTCTAAGAATCAGAGATTTTAATATCACTGAAGAGCGAGAGGATGTCACCTCTCCCCACTTGCTCTTCCACAATCCTGTCTTCCAGGCTTTCTTAATTTATGCCTCTTAAACTCCAACACCTTCTAATACTATGTCAGAGTGTCTTAGGCTTCTGAGACCAGGAGAATAATGACCCTGGTGAGAAACTTGACAGAATTGGGAAAAGTACATATAAATCAAGCCAAACATTCTTTACAAACTATATAGAGATGAATTGACCGGGAGACAAATGATGGCTAGATATGGATTTATTAGCCCAGGCAAAACTGCAAGGATATAGATCAAAATGGTAGTGGTCTTTACCACTAAGAAGCATATTAGTGATTTTTATCATCTTATTTGGTTTTCAAGATAATTTTTAGGTGAAGTTTTAGGTTCAGAGCAAAACTGGAAGGAAGGTACAGAGGCGTTCCCAGTAACCCCTGGCGCTCCCCATCATCAACATCCCTCAGCAGAGGGACGCATCTGTTATCACTGATGTCCCTGCATCGACACGTCACAGCCACCCTAAGCCCACGTTTCCCTTACGGTTCACTCTCCATGTTAGGCATTCTATGTGTTTGGACAAACGCACGATGAAACAGTTCCATCAGTATGGTTTTGATGAGAAAAAAAAAACCATTTCATAGTACAGTAAAATTAGATTGGCCTGAAAAACTTTGAAATGCTGGATAAGATTATAACCACCACTTGGGTTTCTGACATTAATTATTTGAGAAAACGCAGAGCTTGCTTAAGGCGAGGTCCCAAAGCAGGCCGCATCACTTCTGCTGTGTTGTGTTGGACAAAGTAGCCGCCAGTTGGCCCAGATTCAAGGGGATGAAGGCAGTGAAGCAATGGCGCAGCTGGTTCTCAAGACAAGTGACCTCATTCTACCAGAGGGGTGTGATCAGAAGGGGAAGAAGGCAGAAGTCCCAGGTAGTGTCGACTTCTATCTGAGTCTACAGAGGAGCTCAAGGGAGAGTCACGTCTCAAGGTACCTCAGTGTAAGGGACACAGCTCCCATGTTCTCACACCAAGAAGCACTGGTCCACAGGGTGGGTGAACCCAATTCAAAAATAAACAAAGCATATGAAGACGTTTATTCAAGGAAGATATTCAAATAGCCAATAAGCACATAAAAAACGTTCCACATCATTCAGTTCAGTCGCTCAGTCGTGTCTGATTCTGTGACCCCATGGACTGCAGCACACCAGGCCTCCCTGTCCATCACCAACTTCTGGAGCTTACTCAAACTCACGTCCATCAAGTCAGTGATGCCATCCAGCCATCCCATCCTCTGTCGTCCCCTCCTCCTCCTGCCCCCAATCTTTCCCAGCATCAAAGTCGTTTCAAATGAGTCAGCTCTTCACATCAGGTGGCCAAAGTATTTGAGTTTCAGCTTCAGCATCAGTCCTTGCAATGAACACCCAGGGCTGATCTTCTTCAGAATGGACTGGTTGCATTGCTTTGCAGTCCAAGGGACTCTCAAGAGTCTTCTCCAACACCACAGTTGAAAAGCATCAATTCTTTGGCGCTCAGCCTTCTTTATAGTCCAACTCTCACATCCATACATGACCACTGGAAAAACCATAGCTTTGACTAGATGGACCTTTGTTGGCAAAGTAATGTCTCTGCTTTTGAATATACTATCTAGGTTGGTCATATCTTTTCTTCCAAGGAGCAAGTGTCTTTTAATTTCACGGCTGCAGTCACCATCTGCAGTGTTTTGGAGCCCAAGAAAATAAGGTCTGTGACTGTTTCCATTGATCTATTTGCCATCAAGTGATGGGACTGGATGACCCATCTAGTCCACGTCATTAATCATCAACAAAATGTAAGTTAAACCCATAAGAAGATACCATTTCACATTCACTAGAACGGCTAAAATCAAAAAGTGTGATGATAACAAGTACTGGTGAAGCTGTAGAGAAATCAGACCCCTCCTGCACTAACGGTGGGCATGTACCACGGGGTTCAGCCACTTTGGAAATACATTTCCAAAGATATTTCTTTTGTTTGGAAAAGAAAAGAAATTGCCAGTTCTTCAAACAAGAGTTACCGGTGAGCTAGTCAATTCTGCTCCTAGATATATACTTGAAACGAAATATGCCAACAAAAAACACGTACGTGGATTATTATAACAGCACTGTTCATTGTCGCCAAAACGAGGAAACAATGCAAGGCCCAGCACGTGATGGGCTAATAGTCAACACGAGGGACTGCCATTGTTTCACAAACATGAGTGACGCGCTCACCACTGCCACGACGTGGAGGAGCCTTGAAAGCTTCATGCTGAGTGACAGCACCTGGTCACCAGATACCATATATGATCCCACCTATATGAAATGTCCAGAACAGGAAAACCTAGAGAGACAGGAAGCTGGTTAGCAATTGCTGAGGGATGGGGAGGGGATTAGTGGGATGGAGAGGAACAGCCTCAGCATCCGGGGTTTGCCACTGAGGTGGTGCACTACTCTAACAACGACGGAGGACAGTCGCACATGTCTGTGCCCACACTAGGAACCCCCGGGCTGAGCCTGTAGTAGACAGTGTGGAATCACGTCTCGGTGCTCTTTCTAGAACTGCCGTGACAGCTCACCATAAGCAACATAAACAGCAGGAACGCACGCCTCCATAACTCTGGAGGGCAAGAAGCCCAGAATTAAGGGGTCAGTTAGGACTGATTCCTCTGGGAGTCTCTGAAGTAGAACCCTCCCCGGGCCCACTTCTTGCTGCTGCCGCGAGCCTTGGCTTGCTAGGCTTACAGCTTTAGTACTGCAGCCTCTGCGCCTATCTTGTTGTCTTTTTCTATCTGTTAAATCTCACCCACCTCTCTAATATAAGTACACCAACAGAGGCACGCCTCGGAGATAGTGCAGGTTTGCTTCCAAACAACCGTAATAAAGCAAATGTCACGTTAAAGGAAGCACATAATTTTTTTGGCATCCCAATGCATATACAAGTTATGTTTACACTATATTGTAGACTATTAAGTGTGCGGTGGTGTTGTGTCTAAAATCAATGTACATACTTCAGTTTTAAAATACTTGATTATTAAAAAATGCTAACCATAAAAAAAAGGGTTTTTTTTAACAGGCCAGAAACAAAAATAGGAGGAATATAGACTCCTGGGCACCTCCAGTTCCCTGTGGTTGAGGCAGAGTGTCTGGGGCAGCCAGAGAAGGGTCCTCAGAAGAATCATTAAGAACAGCCCTTGAAAACACGTCGAAGTTTTAAGGGTAGAGAGGGGAGAAGGTTCACAGGAACAGTAAAGAGAGATCTCAGGGTCAGCTTAAGGCCTATCCCTTTTCCTTAACCAATTACAAGAGAAAATTCTGGCCAGAGTTCTGGATCCTGTGCCCCCTTAGAAACTAGACTGAAGGCAGGGGAGAGGGAGCCTCCAATGGGCGAGTGCCGGAACACAGAGGGACGCTGGGCAGCTGCAGGCAAAGCACGCTCGCCGTGGGAACTCACGTCCTACAGCTCACTCTAAGGAAACCCTAGAAGTGGAGCGTGAAGGGCTGCCACAGAAGAGACAAGGTCCCCTGAGCAAGAGGTCCTCAAGCAGAGCAGAGCTGGGGCTGGATGGGCCCGCTTTTCAGGAGAGCGTTTTAGAAGACCCTTCGGTGACTCCTGCTCCCTAGCACTGGCGCCCCTGTGTGACCCCCTCCCTGTGACTGTGGGCTGGAGGGAGCAGCCCCCTTCTGGAGCAGTGGACACAGTGGAGGCCACGGGAGGTCCCTTTTGAGCTTAGGTGGCTCCACCGTGGATGTCCTCCTCTTGACCTCCTGGGCTCCTGCTCACTTACTGTGAGGGCCACCGCCAGCCGTACTGGGAGCATCTGCACGGCCCCCCCAGAAGGACCCGAGTCTCTGGAGCAGCCCGCGAGGAGACTGGCCACCAGGTCACTAGTGGGCCGAGGGGCACATGCCCCCAGGTTGGGGATGATGCGGATTGCAGATGGCATGACCTGAGGATGAGGACTCCTCGCTCTCCATCTGGTTTGCGAGTGGGCCCAGGATCCAAAGTCTCGCTCAGAGTTTTCCCTCTCGGTAATCGGCTGAGGAGAGCGTGGAGGCCTCAAGCTGGCCCTGACTTGAGATGCTGGCGGCCTCGGTGGACACCGTGGTTGCAGCTCCGTGAGACGTGCTGAGTCAGAGGCCCCAGGCCAGGCTGGTTCCCTGACCCGCTGACGGTGAGATAATCAATGCTCTTTTCAGCTGCTACGCTTGGGGGCAACATGTAATGCAGAAAGAGGTGACTCTCGCAGACCTGAAAGCTCCTTCTCATCCTAATACGAGCGTGAAGATGCATTTCATCACAGGACTACTGCAGTGGTGCGTGTGTTCAAACAATGAACATGAGTGTGTGTCTGTATCTGCCTGAATGTGTTTTGAAAGGGAGGCCAGGAAGGTGAAGTACAGAGAAGGGAAGATGACAGTAATGCCAAGGACCCCGCCCTCCTGATGTCGACGTGCCCTGGCTCTCCCCAGCAGCACGCTGGCCTTGCCAATAGGACTCATCCCATCCTTCAGAAGGAGGAAAAGCAGCGCTGTGATGGTGGTCACCGAAGAGCTGGAGCTTTGCGTCTTCGCCAGGCTTCCTGCCCTAGCAGAGACAGCCACCAGCCGCTGAACCTTAGCCGCCAACTCAGGCCCCAGAGAAAACATTTAAAGTACAATCAGCAGCATTTAGACTGTCTCAGGTCAGTGTGGACATGGTCAGGAGCTTCTCAAGCACCATTTATCCCACCAATTCTACTCATGGCTTCACAAGAACACGTTAGCTTTTTTTTTCCCCTCTGCCCACAAATGTATGACTGCCCATTCTGAAGCTATCAATTATGCATGAAGTTCTGACATGCAGAGATCAAACCTGGACCGCTACCCGGCATTCATTCGTGCCAAGAGCCTGCCGTCTGCCCGTCCTGGAGAGAGGGGTCCTCCCGCAGCAGGGGCAACACAAAAAACTGTGGACACGATCAGAAGCTCGGCTTCCCTCCCATGTCCCTCCTGCCCCCAAAATTAGCCTCGCTCAGAGCGGCAGCTCGGCCCCGTCCCAGGGGTGCATGGTAGCCAAACAGAGGCTGGCCTCTGAGAGCAGTGAGGGAGGGCATGTCTGGGGCTCCTCCCCTCCACTGACTCTCCAGAGACCCTTCCAGAGGAGCCCTAGGTGCCATCCACACCCCCAGAGGCCTCTCAGGAGGAGGCGTCCCCAGAGCTGACCCTCAGACACTCAGAGGGCCTGCGGGGGTCAGAGAAGGCCAGATTGTCTCAGACACGTGGCTCAGACGGCTCGTGCAAAGAGCCCAGCACCACCTTTTGCTCCGGCCTGCCGAGGATGCACCTGGGCACCAGCACACCATCCTGGGCCAAAGAGCTGCAGGGCAGGCCCCTCAGGCCCTGCTCCCACCAGTACAGCGGGGACCCGCCTGCCTCTGCAGCCAGCAGCCTGGCTCACAGGTCTAGTAATGCAGGCAAGATGCTTACCTGCGGAAAGGAGGCCTGGACTCCAGTTTCGAGCCTTTCTTTAATCAGGTTGTTTTGGTCAAGCCTTTTCAAAAATGTATAATTAAGTAAAATCTACTCCAGGACTTTCCTGTAGCTCAGACAGCAAAGTATCTGCTTGCAATGCAGGAGACCCGGGTTCAATCCCTGGGTCGGGAAGATCCCCTGGAGAAGGAAATGGCTACCCACCCCAGTGTTCTTGCCTGGAGAATCCCATGGACAGGGGAGCCTGTCGGGCTACAGTCCACGGGGTCGCAAAGAGCTGAACACAACTGAGTGGCTGACACACCACTAAAATCTACTCTAGGCCAAAGAGGTCTTGTGTGCAGGTTGTGCATAGATGTTCCAGAAGGAACTGGAGGTAGGAAGCCAGCAAGACTCGAGACGCTTCTCTCCCTCTCTAGGGCCTCTCCTCCAGCATTGCTATGTGGCTGTGTCTTTGCCTCTGCTTTCGCATGCCCACAGAAGTCAGGCCTCCAAACGAGAAGGCCCCAAGTTCAAACAGCCAGCTGCACTGACCAGCATCGCTGAATTCCCTTTCCAAGTTCCCAGGTGAGAGCCTGTGACTGGACACGTGGGGCCAGGAGCCCCCTGGTGCAATCAGCTGTGGTCCGGACGGGCCAGGGGCCCCCTGGTGCAATCAGCTGAGGTCCGGACGGGCCAGGGGCCCCCTGGCGCAATCAGCTGTGGTCCGGACGGGCCAGGGGCCCCCTGGCGCAATCAGCTGTGGTCCGGATGGGCCAGGGGCCCCCTCGTGCAATCAGCTGAGGTCCGGACGGGCCAGGGGCCCCCTCGTGCAATCAGCTGTGGTCCGGACGGGCCAGGGGCCCCCCGGCGCAATCGGCTGAGGTCCGGACGGGCCAGGGGCAGGGAAGAGACGCTGCAGCACGCACAGAGAGCAGTGGGCAGCGCCTCTGAGAGCCGGGGGAGGAGGGTGGACAGAGGGCCGGCACAGGAGGTGCCTCTTGGACAGGACACACGTCCCCGGACAGAGGAGCCTGGAGGGCTGCAGGCTCTGGGGCTGCAAAGAGCGGGACACGGCTGAGCGGCTAGGCACAGCCCACCATCGGCATTCATCCTCGCTAGTGCAGAGCCTGCTTGAATTCCGGCTCCTTCAGGAGCTTAACCTTCTCACCCCTCAAGTCCTCCCCTCCCTGTGAGCCTTGACTTCTGTTCAACAAAGTCTCAGCCTTGCAGTAAGGTAACATCACCTAAGGTTCGGCCTCAGGAAGGGCAGAGGGTCCAGGCGCCAAGCGCAGTAAGCCCTGCGGTCACAGAGGCGACGCGGCATCGCGAGGGCTAGTCTGAAAAACTAGGGAGGCAGGTTATGTGCCCACATGACCTCTGCGCCCTCCTCCCCCAGGGCCTAGAGGAAGGGGCAGGAGGCTGAGGGGGAGCTTTAGCTGAACCGCTGCAGGCCAATGCATTAGGCGGATCAGAACTCCCCGGAAAGGACCCGTGCACACTAGCACAAAGTGCCTGGGTCCCAAAGGCCTAGGAAGAGGCAGCGGGCCGCCCTAAGCACCCTGCTCGCTTCTCCACAGGAGCGATCCGAGCCCTGCAGAGGTCCCTTCACACGGGCGCAGCCGCATCGCGGTTTCCATGGAGACACGCACCCCACGTTGCGTACGCGGGCCGGTTTAGGGATTTCTTGCTACAGTGCATTCATGTTGGTTTGCTTCCCATTTTAGCCCACAAGTCATCTCTTTTTCACTTTCCCGTCTTCCTACAAATGGTTGAGAAATTACACAACCCAAAGACGTCATCCTTGGTCTGGAGTTTCCTTCCCTGTCAGTCACACTTGGATCACGGACTTTTCAGTCGTCCTCTTGCTATTTCTCTAAATTACCGTCTTCCATAAATGCTTCAGTAAAACGGTCCTTTTATTGTTCTGATGAAATTCGGCAAACAGGGTCTATGGGACTTCTGTTTTTGTGAAGTACTCTGTTGCCAGGATACCCAGGGTGAAGGTGTCAAAGGCAGACACGTTGAAAGGACCAGCTACGGTGAACACCCCAGAATCGGCCCCTTGCACACCAGTCACCCCGATTCACCCTAGGCTGGTTCTTCTATAGGAAACACCAGTCATCCTGATTCACCCTAGGCTGGTTCTTCTATAGGAAACACCAGTCATCCTGATTCACCCTAGGCTGGTTCTGTCTTCTATAGGAGAGATAGGAGAGCCCAGTTTCTAAATAATAAACTATCGGGAGAACAGAAAACATGTATTATTCAATCGGGCAATGCACGCTTCACTCTCTTCTTTTTCCTTTCCTTTAAAATGTAGCACTAAGACCATTAGAGAGATATCCTGGTATTTCATTAAGGCAAGTAAGGAGATGAAAGAGAAATAGATTTCTACACTGACTACTTCAGGAAATTTACAACAGAGTGAAAAGGAAAATAAAAGGGTGAGAAGAATTAAAGCCACTTCCAACAATAGCAGAAAGGCTCCATGATCACCTCATTATTTAAAAAGCATATACTAAGCATTTTGTTAACAAGCACCTTGTAAGCACCTTCCAGGGACATCATATACTAAATAAAGCCTTAAGCTAGGTTCATTTGAAGTAGTACAGATGTATGGTTCTGTACTCAAATAAATATTAAAAAAAAAAAGGAAAGGCAATTCTACAAGTTGAGAGTAAAGAGCTGAGATTGTCTTGGCAGTAACTCCTAAGGTCGCAGCAGACAACAGATTTATTATAAGCAAATAATGTGATGTGCCAGGCTCCCCAGGTGGCTTAGTGGTAAAAAATCCGCCTGCCAACGCATGAGACGTGAGTTTGATCCCTGGGTCAGGAGGGTCCCCTGGTGCAGGAAATGGCAGCCCACTCCAGTGTTCTTGTCTGGAGAATCCCAGGGACGGGGCAGCCTGGTGGGCGACAGTCCATGGGGTCACAAAGAGTCGGACACGGCTGAGCAGCTGAGCACGCGTGCGGGACTCATCAGGGGTGGGGGGGCTTGACCCTGGACTCTCTCAGCAATATTGTTCTGGCCACGTGAGTACAGTGTGCTGTTAGAAGGCGGGCTAGCCACGCCAGACAACACCCAGACCATCACGCTAACGCAGACACAGCAGGTCAAGAAAACTGTTGGCTCACTACCTACCTTCCAGATGAGAGCAACAGGCCTGAGGATGTGGAGGAGGGCTAGCCAGAGGGAAAACTCTAGAAGTTACTCTACAGAATAATCAAGAAACTGAGGGTGTTTAAACCAGAGAGGTTCACAGTGCTGCTGAAAACACTATTGACATGGCAGAAACCGCCAAAACCAACTCTAAACGCGTTCGTCTCGGCCAAAAACTGAGCTCAAAACTAGCATTGTTCTCTCACCGTCTGCCAGAGTAAGAACCTGAGTGGCACATTTCCCAAAGAAAATAAGGAGAACATTCGGCCAGGCACCACCGGGTCCTCGCGCGGAACCTGGGCTTTAGGGCATCTTGTTCGCAGAGGTGCCTCCCCGTCTGCGCAGGGAGTCGCTTCTGGGGGCGTCTGCTCTCCCGGCCCCGCAGAGGAGGAGGAGGACTCTTCGGAGGGTGGTTCCTGGCAGGAGCAAGGCTTCTCTCCCCCAGGACCAGTTCAGAGAGAACCGCAGAGCCTGGGAGCCTTCACGGCAGACCAGAGCTCTTCCCACTGAGGCACAGAGCACCAGGCTCCCCGAGACCCGCTCACCGAGTTTCTAAAGGAAGAAATTTCCTCCCTGCCTCCCTGCCTGCTGCCGACCGAGACTTTAAAATAATTTGAGTACAATGATGGACGAGAAAAGGGGCTATGGGGACTCTCAGGAGAACATCAGACCATGAGAAATCTGAAGCGTAACAGAGTCAGCCTATACTAACCGTACGGAGTATGGAAGAAAGCGGCAGTTTTATACTGAAAAATACAGACTAATTTATATACTGGCTAGACCAGCATATCTTACAGAGCAAGGCATGGATTATTGTGCTGTTTATACTTTAGTGAGTGTTTAGTAATTATTAAAATCATCATGGAAAGAAACAACAGTTGTGAACAGACCGCAGCATTTTAAAATACCTTCTCAGCTCTCCAATCTGCATAACTTTAAAAACTCCATGCCTTTGACCCTATCATTCCTCTCTTCCTTAATTTTCATACAGAAGAACTAGTCCCAGCTGCATACAAAGATTAATATTTCATAAATTTGAAGCAAGTGAATTCTAATACTTTGAGAGTAATTAAGTTTCAGAATAATTCATCCAATGTAATCTTAACATGATACAGTTACGAGCCAAAAAGGGTGGAGAGGGTAGAAAGCTGGAGAAATATGACCGAATGAAACAGCCGGAACTGTGGGTGCACTTGGATGGTAGAGACCCGGGTTATATTTTCCACAGTAAAAACGAGGAGGATGGCTAAGTAAAAGCGTGTTAAAGACGTGACTTCTCTTGTGGTTATTTATACTCCAGGTAAAGCAGCAAGTGAGTCCCAGAGAAAGGGAAAAATAGAATCTGGTTGAGCCCCGACCTCTGCACCTTGTGTCTGCAGGATACCGGCCACTCAACTGTGACTCACGTGTCACCAGCTGAGACCAGCTGCCTCAGCACGGTGCATCTGGACCAGCTGTTCTGCTGGTCTTGCCAGAATGGCAAGTGGCCACTTTTACTTTCAGATTTATTGTTTTCTGGTACTGGAGACTCAAGTTCCCGAGAACTCACAAGCCTTTCCACAGAAAATGCCATGTTTTCAGAGGAAGCTGAGTTTGCTGCAAAAGATCATGAGAGAAGCGCTGGAGCCTAGGAAAGCATCAAAAGCTTCAATACATGAAATACACCGGGAGGCCTCAAAGGTGGAGGACCCTGGGGCCATTACGATGTCCCCCTGAGTGGAAATGATTTCCACGCTCCTTCTGAATTCAGCATTCCTGTGTCTCATAGCAGAATTACTTGCATTCATTTCCTCCTTTGCCCCCTAGCTCTCTTTTTCACTTATTTCTCTGCCCTATTTCGTTGTCAAGAATTTGCTTCAGCGGCTGCTAGGTACAATCCAGCCTCACCCCCACCTCAGGTGGAAAGACTTTGTCCTAAAACAAACTTCAGGGCTCCCTGTTGAGGTTCCCACACTCTTCAGGGTGTTCTCACTTATACATGTTGACCCAGTTAATTCTCAGAAAAATTCTATGAGGTTCTATTATTTCTATTCTCTAGGATGAGGAAACAGAAGCTCAGAAAATTTGGAAGTTGACTCTTCACAATTTCCAAACAAAGAAGTAGGCTTCCACCAAACACGGAGGCCCCTGCCTCTTAAGGCCACCTCTTGGTGACGATTTAAGTGCTAACAAACTTCTTCTTTTTGTACAAACAGCATGAAACCAGCGCAACACTGGTGTGAGCTTCCTTTTCCTCTCCGACTTGTAACTAAAATGCACTCAGGGTCAAGTTAACAAACAGCTGAGAACCACCGCTGGCTCTGTCGGCCGGGCCGAGGAGGGTTTAAGTCAACGACTAAATTAAAAGGGACATTTGCCTCTCTTCCTCCCACCTGGACATTCTCATTTCAGTGTTTTCCGCGCACGAGAAGATGCAAGACCCCGGGCTCACTGATGTTAAGCCTCCGCCACGCAGCTTCAGCGCGAGGGCCGGGGTCACGGCACGGATGCCCACCTGAGGGGCTCAGGAAGCGGGGAGACAGCGCTCTGGAGTCAGTGGCGTGAGATCTCTGCTCTCCGGGATTAGCAGCGACCTTTTTTTGTTCACATCCATGTTCTTATTTTTGTGTTTTTCTGGCAAAAAAACTATACATCGCGCTCCTCTCTTTCGGGCAGTTCCTCAGAGCTACGTGAGAGGCTGACGTCCAGGCCGCAGTCCTCAGTAAAATCCCCGGATAGAACTTAACCCGCAGATTTTTAGCCTGTGCAGACTCTCTTCAGTAATCTGACATCTCAAGGAAGCTCTTCAGCAGCCATGCTTAGAGACGCAGGAAGCAGCAACCGCTCCGACCCAGGGCTCTGAGCCAGCGGGCTTCGCTCTCGAGCCAAAGGCCAAACGAGGCTGGGGCTGAGACACCGTCAGCTGGCACTGCCGTGGACGTAGTAAGCTTCTGCCTATCAGGTAGGAAGGCTGGAGCTGTGACCAGGAACGGCCACAGGCGCTAAAGAAGAGGGCGATGAAAGATGTCCAAAATGCCCGAGGCAGGCTGAGAGAGGCCGCGTATTTCTCATCAGAGCTGGAGATCACCACGAGAGACCAACAGACACCGCAGAAAAGCCTGTTGTGAAATCAGACTCAGTCATCCACGCCAAAGCGCGAGTGTCTAGCAGGATCTCCTGCAGTTGAGGAAATGACTGGGTTGTATTTAATCCGGTGTCACCTGGTTCCTGAAGACGAGCTGTGTGCAGTCACTCTTTCCAGAACAGCGGGGCCATGTCCCCAAGCGTGGACGGGTGTGCGCATGTGCCCTCCCCGTCACACCCAGGACAGGGCGCCAGGCTGAGGCAGCGTAGCACAGCGGTCAAAGGCCTGGAGACCGTGCTTCCAAGTCCTGGTCCCACGGCTTGTTAAACGTGTGACTTTGCTGCTGCTGCTGAGTCGCTTCAGTCATATCTGACTCTGTGCGACCCCATAGACGGCAGCCCACCAGGCTCCCCCGTCCCTGGGATTCTCCAGGCAAGAACACTGGAGTGGGTGTAACTTTCCTGTGTTACTTAATTTCTCTAGGTTTCTGGTTCCTCCCTGTCAAAAGGTGGGGAAGGGTAATCATGGTAATCAAACCGTGCGTGGAGTTTGAGAGTGGAGTCAGTCTATGTGAAATGGTTACACAGCGTCTCACAAATACTATACACCAAGTGAGTGCTGACTCTTATTACAGATAAGAGACGCACCTGGATGGCTTCTCCCCATTAGACAAGTTCATACTTGTTTGAATCCCTCTTGTTCTATAAGGAATGTGAGGCAGCCAACAAAAATAAGTAAAATACGGGAGACTAGCATAATTTTCAACTGGGAACAAAAGAAATCAAAGCAAGAGTGGAGCTAAAATCGAGCTAGAATCCTCATTGCACTCTTTATGGTGAGTTGACCTCACCAAGACAGCGACACAGGGAAGGAGCCCCCTCACGTACGACACGCAGTCACAGCAGAGGTGGCAGCCTTGCTCATAAAGGATTTCCAGGTCGACGTGTCGTCGCTTCCTTGGAAGTCCACGTTTCTGCCAGTCTTGTTCTCTTTCGTTTGCATCACTGAGCCTTAATGCTCATCCTGTGTGTGTGTGTGTGTGTGTGTGTGTGTGTCTGTGTATGTCTGTGTGTGTGTCTGTGTCTGTGTGTGTCTGTGTGTGTGTGTCTGTGTGTGTGTGTGTCTGTGTGTGTGTCTGTGTGTGTGTGTGACTTGCTTAGTCGTGTCCGACTCTTTGCAGCAGGGCCCCTGTCCCTGGGATGCTCACACTAGAAACATGTAGAAGGGATGCAGAGGGTACTCCCAGAGGGAGGGGGCAGTGGGCTGAGAACAAGGGCCGGCGGGGCACAGGCCGGGGCGTCGGGCACCCGTGGGCGCAGCACCCAGCCCTAGGAAGATGAGTTCTATCTGCCGAATCCTGCGGGCTACCAGGATCTGCAGGGACCTCCCAGCCCAACCTCTGCTTCCAATTAATGCTGCCCATTAACATTTTCATGAGGTGAGGCATTTGTCTTCTGAATATGGTAATGATCTGAGCTCTTCCCTGTCCTGGGAGAATTTATGCACCGAAAGGGTCTGCTTCAGGAACCAATTAGGAGAACCCTGCCTTAAAGAATCTTCCTGCGGTCTGACCATCAGGATTAACTTCAGTGTAGGCCACGTTTACGTGTCACAGAAAGAGCACTGTTATTGATATTCTAGAACTTGGATGATTACAATAACAACTCATGCTTAGGTTCACGAAACCAGAGGGGGCCTTTGAGAGATCACTGCATTCTGCTTCCTCATTCTGCAGCTGAGGTGAAGTGGCTTTCCCAGGACCACCTTGTGTGTGTGTTAAGTCACTTCAGTCATGCCAGGCTCTGTGCAACCCTGTGGACTGCAGCCCGCCAGGCTCCTCTGTCCAGGGGACCCTCCAGGCAATGACGCTGGAGGCGGTCGCCCCCCTCCAGAGGGTCTTCCTCCCCGGCCCGGGCTCGAGCCTGTGCTCTTGCGTCCCCTGCACAGGTAGGCAGGCTCTTTTCCACAAGTGCCACCTGGGGACCCCAGCCCACCCCCTCACCCTGACCTTGGAGAAAGGGCAGGTTCACAGAAGGGAACTTTTTGTCAAGTGAGATTGCTGGAACACCTTGCAGGATTTCCTCAGGCCTCGGTGTCGGGCACCTTCCCTCTCGGGTGCAAGACGCGCCGGGCGCTGCCCTAACTCAGGAGCAGCTGTCGATTCCTTCCCGGCTACCCAGCCGCCGTCTGCCAGCTCCGCCACCATCATTTCTCACGAGAATCAACCACAACCTGAGACGAGGTGCCGCCCGTCGGGGAAGCCGCGTCCCCGCATGACTGCGTGGGGAAGCATGCTTTTGTTCAGAATTTAATCAGTCACTCTAGCTGGAGAGCGGAAGGTAATTCTGTGCGTGTGCGCGTGAGCGTGAGCCTTCTGCCACCTATTTTCCTGACATCTCCCAAACACGGTGGCCACAGCAATGGCCCCTGGCAATGGACCGCCTTGGCGACCAGCCATGGGGTCGGGGGCCACCCTCTCCTAGGCGTCAGCTTCCTCCTGTGGGAACTGAGACTCTAACAACAGCGCCTGGGACACCGGGCCACTGCAGGGTGCAGGTGAGATGAACCCAGGAGGGCACTGGCACACGTCGGCGCTAAGCAAAGCCAGAGAGCTAGCTCCAGCCCGGGCAGGAGAGAGGCACTCGTCTAACACCGTAGGTGACGGAGAGAGACACTAAGCTGCCAAGACATCAGCCTTTATCGTGCGAGGCATCTGACGGGGGCTGCTTTCAGATACTCACTCAGCACAGACCTCTGAGGGGCCTTGCTCCCCGCCCGTCTTCACCCTCATGACCCGGTGCTTTCACAGCTCCCCTGCCCCCTATCCCCCAAACACACATACTCCACTCAGCAAACAAGAGTGGACTGAGCAAAAGATGAGGGACCTCCGTGTTGGGAGGCTGGATACAGGAAATGGCAGAAACAGGAAGGATGGGAAGCAAAGGGGTTAGAAGCACTGAGAAACTGCAGGGAGCGCCTGAAGGCGGGAGGGGGAGGCCAGCCACGCGTCCAAGGTCCCCGAGCCTCTGGGCGGCAACCTGGGGGCAAACCGCGCAGAGCAAGGGGTCTGTGTTCCCTTCACAGGCGAAGCAGGGGTGGAAGGGAGCACACGGGGTTCTTCCCCACCCCTACCCTAACTTCCAGGAAATCACTGGATCCCTTCATTTAGAGTTAGGGAGGCAGCGAGAACCAGGGACCGAATTTAGCAACCCTCATAGTAACAGCTGACTCAGACCCATCGAGGGAAGATAAAACCATTGGGCAAAAGTTTGATGAAAACCAGGGTGTTGCCATAGTTTCCAAATACTAATCACAAAGAAGAAAGTGGAAACTTGATAACTGATGCCTGATAACCACTCACTCCAAGCTCACATCGTCAACAAAGAGACAAACGGACGTTACCTTTGTAAACGGACGCCTCCTGATACGATGCATCGGGGAGGACACAGCGTCGCTTGGGTAGTGTTCCTTCCAAACACACGTAACCTGAAAGGAATCGTGAGGAGAGTCAGATAGTTTCCAAATACTAATCACAAAGAAGAAAGTGGAAACTTGATAACTGATGCCTGATAACCACTCACTCCAAGCTCACATCGTCAACAAAGAGACAAACGGACGTTACCTTTGTAAACGGACGCCTCCTGATACGATGCATCGGGGAGGACACAGCGTCGCTTGGGTAGTGTTCCTTCCAAACACACGTAACCTGAAAGGAATCGTGAGGAGAGTCAGACAAACGCCTATCAGTGGGCATTTACAAAACAAGCCGACCAGGTGCTGTTTCAGACTGCCAGTGCCGCGAAGGACAGCTACGGACGAGGAACCGTTCCAGAGTAAAAGAGATTAAGCAGCACAACAGGCGAGCCAAGATCTGATCCTGAGCGAACAGAAAAATATGTGCGAGAGATATTACTGAGCTGAGATCTAAACATGAACTCCATATTAAAGAATACTACTGTATCAGTGTTAAGTTTCCTGAACTGGCTCATTCCATCACAGATACGTAAAAAGTTTTCTTGTTTTTAAGGGATACACACAGAATTATTTAGGGGTAAAAGTCACGGGATTTCAAATCATTTAACAAGTTTAATAAGAAGGAAGAGGAGGAAAAGAAGTGTGTAATGGTGGTGAAAGTAAAAATCACTTAGCCATGTCCAACTCTTTGCGACCTCACAGACTCCATGGGATTCTCCCGGCCAGAATACTGGAGTGGGTATCCTTTCCTTTCTCCAGGGAATCTTTCCAGTGGGAAACCCAGGTCTCCCACACTGCAGGAGGATTCTTTACCAGCTGAGCCACCATGGAGCCAAGAATCCTGGAGTGGGTAGCCTGTCCCTTCTCCAGCGGATCCTCCCAACCCAGGAATCTCACCGGGGTCTCCTGCACTGCAGGCGGACTCTTTACTAAGCTGAGCTATGAGGGAAGCCCTCATGGAGTGGTGGAGCAGATAGAAGGGAAAAAACAAAGACAAGACGGCAAAATGTTCACACTGGTGAATCCAGGTAAACGGTATAAGGAAATCTCATTACATTATACTTGCATCTTTCTACAAATTTCGGAGTTTTTTCAAAATAAAACATTTTGTAAAACATGAGCGAAAAAGAAAAAGCAAGAGATGTGTATGAGGCAACAAGCTGACGGCAGGAGGGATTTGCTGCGGAGATATCACCCCCTTCCGCGGGGCCACAGGCCAACCTCAACACTCTCCACCTGCAGTGCTAGGCTGGGTTCCTGTATTTCCGCAGGCCCCAAGATGTGACCGCCAATCACGCTTCCACGGCAAAGATAGACTGCTGATTTTACATGGCCTTAATTCTTTTCGAATTTACTAATTTAAAGAAAAAAACAAAAAAACTCCTGCTATGCTACCTGGGGCTTGTCTGATAGCTCAGCTGGTAAAGAATCCGCCTGCAACGCAGGAGACCTTGGTTCAGTTCCTGGGTTGGGAGGATTCACTGGAGAAGGGAATGGCTACCCACTCCAGTGTTCTGGCCTGGAGAATCCCATGGACTGTCCATGGGGTCACAAAGACCGGACAGGACTGAGCGACTTTCACTTTCTTATGCTGCCTACCAATCAGGAAGAATAGGTAACTGGGTAAGTGTAAAAAGTCAATGGAAGCAGCAAACCATTTTCAGAAATGACACATATGTGGCTTAAACACTTCTTTTCCCTTGAAACTGTGTGTACTTTCTGCGAGTGAGTGTTTGCCAGTTGGAGTTACACGTTGTTTTCCTTGAATCCAGCACATTCATACAACTCATACATCACCAATTATTTCCAGATTTAGTTTGTTTAAAGTTGAAAGTGCATTTGTTCTAGATGTTTACTTCTTTTCAATCATTTACAGGTATCTTACCCACTGATTTTACAAAGACTATTTAAGCACTTGACTTTACTGAGCTTCTCCAGAACATTCATTTTTTCATAGGAAAATAAAAACCCTCTTTCCTTACATGTATCATCAGTTTTGTAATACATATTTAAATTCTATAATTATAACCTGAAGCATAACTAGACGGAGGGGATTTGGAAATAAATGCCGTTGAGTCTTGGTAAGCACACAGGCCATAGTCAAAGCTCTGGGTTTTCCAATAGTCATGTAGGGATGTGAGAGTTGGACCATAAAGAAGGCTGAATGCTGAAGAACTGATGCCTTTGGACTGCGGTCTTGGAGAAGACGCTTGAGAGTCCCTTGAACAGCAAGGAGATCAAACACCAGCCAGTCCTAAAGGAAATCAACCCTGAATATTCCCTGGAGGGACTGATGCTGAAGCTGAAGCTCCAGTACTTTGGCCCCTGATGCGGAGAGCTGCCCCGCTGGAAAGAGCCCCAGCATATTGACGCATGTTAACTCTCTATAAAATATACGGGGACTTCCCAGGTGGCACAGCAATACAGAACCTGCCTGCAGTGCAGGAGACTCAGGAGACGGGGTTCGATCCCCGAGTCAGGAAGACCCCCTGAAGGAGGAAATAGCACCCAGTCTAGTGTCCATGCCTGGGAGATCCCACGGACAGAGGAGCCTGGCGGCTGCAGTCCACGGGCTCACAAACAAGCTGGACACAACCGGGCACACACATGTGAAAGTTATCACCTCTCAGAGACACTGAAAACAGGAGCAGTGACTTGGTTACGTGCAGAAAGGTGAGCGCCCACCAGGTGCCCACCAGGTGCCCAGCACCGTGCTGCGTTCCAGGGTACAGATGGTCCTTTGTGGAGTCCCATCCTCACCTATCAGGTTCTGTGGTGGAACTGCTGGGCCTGCTTCTCTACCCTGGTGAAAGTGAAGTTGCTCAGTCATGTCTGACTCTTTGTGACCCCATGGACTGTAGCCCACCAGGCTCCTCCATCCATGGGATTTCCCAGGCAAGTGTACTGGAGTGGGGTGCCATTTCCTTCTCCAGGGGATCTTTGCAACCCAGGGACTGAACTCGGCATTGTAGGCAGACGCTATACCCTCTGAGCCACCAGGGGAAGATCCCTGGTAGGATCCAAAAAAAAAAAAAATGCTTGCTTGATTCAATAAGCAAAGAATTAATTCAAGGCTGTCCTTTTTCTCTTCTGAGGAGCTGGAAGGATGAAAATGAGGGGATGCTTTACCCTGTGTTGAGTTAAATGATGTTACCATTCGCCACGTGTACAACACGCTGTTTACGGTACAGTCAATTGATCATGACGCCGGAAGCCAAGTGATAGATGGGGCCTGGCTGCGGCGGCAGCAGGAAAACAAGGAAAGATAGCCACAATTAACATATTGAGGCCGCTGGTGCAATTTCGTGTCTGCTTTTACTGAAACAATTTTCTAAATTTGAGATGATTCCGTTAATTAATCACAGACCAAGGCTTTTTTGTTTTTGGTGTTTACCTTCAAATTACATTAAAAAGACTGCCGCTGCTCTTGGTAGAAAGAACCTTGCCTTAAAGTGGGAAGATCACCTCTGAGAAGGCCCCTGAGACACGGGGGTTGAGAAGCACAGCGCAAGGCCCAGCAGGGCTCTCTGCGCCGCCCGCCTCCGAGCTGAGTGGGCCCTCCTCCCTGCCTCTGGCTGGTGCCCACTCCTCGCGCTCGGCTCGAGGCCCAGGGCGGGCCAAGCCCTCTGCAGATGCACACCCGCCCTCAAGCCCAGATCTCCTGCCTCCTCTCCACTGTGTAAATGCTCAGATGAAGGCTCCTCCCTCTAAGCAACCGTCCGTCCCTACCCCTGTCTCATGGATACATAGAAGTGCATCTCATCAATGTTTTTTTCGCAATGACCAACTTCAAACCCTTCAGAAGAAAACTGAGATGAAGAAAATGGACGGCACGGCCCTGTCACAGGGTAGAATGGGAGCAAAACTCAAGTCTCCTCTGCCCCGGCTAAGAGCCCTTTCCACTCTTTTTGTGACTTTAGCACTTACTCACGCCGCCGCGGCATCGCTGCCGCCAACTGCCTCCCAGAAAGAATCCATGGGTTCAGTTCCGTGGAGCTTGCCCATCTGAAGAGCATGCGGGCTCCTTGAAGGCAGGAATGGTACCTTCCATGCCCTTGGCTTGCACAAAGTGAGAAGACAGAGTAAAAGACAGCCGGATTTAATTAGCTAAATCTCAGCTCAGACAGCACCAGGTCCTTCCTCCCGGCCACCTCCCACTGCCCCAGTAATCTCAGCCGGCACACATCTCCGGATTGCATTTCCAGGTCCTCCCGGGCCTTTGATGAACTTGTGTTTTTCAGCTGCTGCGTCGCCGAAGCAGCCATTGTGTTGCCCCAGGTGGGAAACAGCACTGCAGGGAACAGGCAGTTAATAAGCCTAACAGGTAGGGACAGAGGCTCATTAATGGTTGCCCTGTGATTTGTGGCTAGTTCCTCTCAGCCCCTAAATCTTGAAATAAATATATTCAGAGACTCTGCTATCCTGGAAGAGGACCTGGACCACTTTTCTTTCACTAACAATGGAGCCACCACAGCAACATGCGTGTGTATACGCGCATTTCCAAGCCTAGAAGCTTCTCCCCTTAAACCTGCTAGCACTAAATTTTGATCAGCCCTTGATGAAAGAAGAGTTACAGATCGCAGACAACCTGGTAACCATCTGTGCCCAATGCATATTAAAAGAAATGTAAATTCACCCGAGCTTCCCCAGCATGTATCAGTTTATCCACTCCAGGAAGACAGAGGGCGATCAGATGATCTGGGACCAAATCTCTGGATTCAGCAGGGCCATGGTAATGAGGAACTTTGCTGAAGCGAACAGCAGGCAGGTATCCTCAAGAAAGGAAATTTCTGGATGGAGAGTGTCTCCAATTTTCCTCTTTCTGGTTATCTCTCTGATGTGGTAGACACTTAGGGATGTCTCTGTCCAACCACAGGACCACACACACACATCCCTGAGCCCTAACAGGTGTGGGTCCAGGCAGCTACGTCATTATATCCCGTGACCCTCTCCCTGAGGCCACCTTCCCCGGTGCCCTGTGTCCATACATCCTTGGAGAAGCTTTTGGCCCAGGCTGAGAGGCGTCCGCTGCGATAGGAACTCAGGCTATCACCATATCCTCCGTCTGAACCTTTTAAATCTGCTCTGACAATCTCAACTGCTCAGATATTTTCCTGTGACTTTGGAATGGACGCAGAGAGGACCAACTCAGATGTTTGACTGAGAAACATCCTTGTAAAGTTGGGAGTGGAAGAGGTGGCATCTTCTGCCATGTGCTGAGAGAAACAGCCAAGGCTGGTGCGGCAGAAGAACAAAAACAAATCAGGTAGGTAGTGCCGAGTGGGGGCAAGGCCTGCCAGTCCGGAGGGCGACGGACAGACAGGTGCGGCTTGCCGGTCCTTCCCGGTGCCAACCCGAGCCAGCCTTCCCTTGAGCTACGGGCAGCGGCCCCGTTTTGTAACTTTGGTGCTCCTCTCTGTTCAGTCTGGGTCAATCAGAGAGCTCCAAGGAAGGCCCTGGAAGAGGAAGGGGGCTCAAATCCAGGCCCCCAGCAAGGCCCCGCGCCCAGGGGCCGCTGCTTCTTGCAGAAGCAGCCCCTCCAGCCCTCTGGGAAGACTCTGCGATGCTCCGTCTTTGCCAGGAGCACGTGGAGCCAGAGGCAGAGACATCAGGGATGCGCAGGGGGCCTCTGGCAGAAGGGAGAGTGAACCCCACCGCCTCGACAGCGGCGTCTCCAGCTGGGACCCGGCGGGGTCCTAGGGCGCCTGTGGCCCGCCGGGGTCAGGGACGCAGTGACTGCCTCACTGCGGCTGCCTCACTGCGGCATCTGCAGCCTATGGCTGGGGTTCCCGAGCAGCCGGAGCACAGTCCTCCCCCGAGGAGAGGTGGGCAGCGCCCGGTGCCCACACAGTGACAGCTGCGATCCTTTCCTGGAGGTGCTCTGGCAGGCTCAAGGGGGTGCCGTCCAACACAGGGAAGCTACCTAGTACTTCCTGATAGTTGCAGAGGGAAAATGCCCATAAGATTGTACAAACAGTATACAGAGATGTTCTGACACGCGTGCCCCTAATATGATCACCAAGACACTCACACAGCCCCCACAGCGTGCCTGCCACAGAAGGCACCACCTCTTACTAACCCTGAGGACACACGAGCTAAACCCTAACTCAGGGGCTTCCCAGCAAATCCAGGACCAGCCCTCCACCCAGGTGTCAAACCAGGAAACACAAGAGAAAGCAAAGGCTTGTCAAGGACTGAGAAGCCAAAGGGAAGCGGAAGACGGAATACGATGCGGGACCCAGACCGGGTCCCAGAGCGCAAAGATGGCTAATGGGGAAGCGGGTGAGCCTGTCAGGTCTGCAGTTAACAGCCCTGCGCCAGGGCCAGCGTCTTAGCTTTGATAACTGTTCCACGGTTAGGTAACACGTTAATAGAAGGAGAAGCTGGGTGGGTGGGAATTCTCTGTACTGTTTTCCCAACTCTTCTGAGTTGAAAATTATCTCAAAATAAAAGAGTTTTTTAAAAATCTGAAAAAAAAAAAAAGAGAAAGATACATTATATGTGATTCCAATTTCATTAAAAACTCTATATCCAACCTGGTCAAAGTCCTGTCTTTCCTGACCTCTAATACATGTTCTGGGTATCTGAACGCTGGAGCCAAACGGGTGCCAAAAGAAGGGAGGGGCGTCTGGAGGAGAATGGACACGTGCGTGAGTGGCGAGCCCCCCCATCCACAACAGCCATCATCAGCCAACGCCAGCAGAAGAGTAACCAACCAACCAACCAAACAACAATCACGGAAGCCTCCCTCCCTGCCAGCAATCGTATCTGTTCTCTCTTATTTTGTTGATTTCTTTTCAATCCCTAAAATGTTAAATAAATTACTTGTTAAAAAGAAGAATCTCAGTCCCCCAGAGAGAAGCGTATCTACACAGTCGCACCAAGGCACCACCCATGCCCATCTCCCCACCACCCTCCCTTGAGAGGTTCCCCCCGGAGCCTGCAGAGCCAGAGGGAGGAACTCAGCACACAAGACACCTTATCCTCGGGGTGCTGCGTGCAAGTTCAGACTCTTCTCAGCCCACTTCGCAGGCTGCTTTCTCTGACAGAGCCAGTCCTGATTTCTATCCAGCTCAGACTCCAGGCGTCCAGCCGTGGGACGGTTCCGGGCCTAAGCTGCACGGCGGAGCATCCTGTGATCTGGGCTCAGGCAGTCACCCCATCCCGCCCCCATGGAACCTTTTAACCTGCTTTGATTGTTGTAAAATCCTGCCAAGCCCACTGGGGGTAATGCTCAGCTGAAAGCAGCCTCCTGTCGGCTCTTGGCACAACAGGGCTGTTGGTGATCCTCTGCAAAAGACCAGAAGCCTCTGCTTCCAAGGTGGGGGAGGGGGGCAAGAGTGGAGAAGGCACCCCCACCTGAACCTCTGAAGTCAAAGCCTCCCCTCTGCCTGCGGCTTGGGCCTCAGCTCTTGGAAGGATCCGAGCAGCTGCCGAAGCGCCAGGTCTCAGGATTCAAAAGGGCTCACCAGCAGCTCTCTCTGAGTTTGTAATCAAAACAAAAGCACACCTGTGTTTTGGCAGCTTCAAAGGGGTTACGAGCGGGGCGGGAATGCCACGTGGTTAAGAGAGGCGCGCTATGAGCCTGTGCCTGCAGGGACGCACCCCAGCATGCCGGCACCACAGCCGCGTGGTGACCTCGAAGGGTCACCTGGGGGACCCTGGACATGAGAAAGTCACAGCTGGTTTGCCTTGAACAAGGGTGCCCTTGGGAAATCAGTCTATGATTAAAGACGCTCACCACCTGCCTTTCCGAGGCCTGGCTCTGTACCAGCCTCTTTAGCACTGAATCAAAACTTCCTGCGGCCTTCCCTTTGTTCTTGGCTCCTGGGATATCCTTCCCTTCCCCAGCTCAAATCTGGCACATTTTCTAAGACCCAACTTTAGCAACTTTTCCTTGGAGCCTGTCTTGGCCGCGTACCACAGCCTCCAGTCTCCCCCCACAGCCCTCTCAGATGGCTGCACGCCATTCTGCAGTCCTGGATTCCTCTCTGCTGTTCTCGGACATCGTGTCTGTGTTATTATTGCGTCCTTTGATGTCATGGGCTCCTCCAGCCCAAATCGTTTGAATGTACTCTTGGATTGCACGACTGATTAGAAGGAAAGACGCTAATAAAACGGTGACAACGCAAATCTCAAGCCACGGTTTCTCGGCCGTCTTCCCTCGGAATCCGAACCCTGAATCAAGAGCACGCAGCACCGTGTAATTTCCAAAGGTCAGAGCAGGGTGATCGGGGTTGGCAACAGAGGCCTGGTGAGCCTGAGCACCCTGGCGTCCCTGCTGTCTATTTCTGCGCAGCCTCCCCGCGGCGAGGGCGTCTGCAGTGCCAGCGGAGCTCGTGTCCCATCCCCAAGTGGGGGTCAGCCCTGAGCCCCTGCCTTGGCAGCCAAAGGCCTGACCCAGCTGCCGTCAACTTCAAGAACAGCGACAGGACCGTAGCCTCCTACAGCTGCGGGGACGACCACAGAGGACCACAAGCGCCAGAAATGAGAAACAGAGCCTGGCCTGCTGGCTTCACCTTGGGCGCCCTTAGAAGGCCAGGCCCAGCTGAGAGAGGAGTTGGGAAAATTAGAAACGAGACTTTGCAATGAAGCTCTGTCCAAAGGGAAGGCTCCTATAGACCCTCTGTCTCACTGACCCTGTTCGTGATGCCAACTGTCTTGCTGTCCACACTGCTTGCTGAACCCAGGGCAGGCAAGTGCGAGCAAAGAGGCTGGAAGGAGACTCGAGGAGCCGTAGGAACCGCAGACACGTGTGTTCTCTGCTGGCTGGGACGGCAGCCATAACACGACCTCTCACAACACAACCGTAACGGAGCCACAGCATGACCTCATGGCACGGAGCCACGGCGTCGCCCCAATGCAGCCAGGGCTTTCCTGGGGGAGCTCACACAGGGGCACAACGCACGGCAGCCCGTGACCAAGGGCCACCTTGGGACATGCACGCACAGAGCTCTAAGTGGCCTCAGCTGTAACAGAAGCATTATTTACAGAACGTAGGGCAAGAGTGCCTGCCCACAGCGTCTTGGCTCGTGTGCCCTTTCCCGGCACTCCCTGGTAAAAAGGCCTACGTAACAGCAGCCAGCAACTCCATCAGCACCGCTCTCGAGGACCCGCAAAGACGGCCCGCGGCTACAGCCGACCAAGTGTCCTCCCTCCACTTCCACAGTCCCTGGGCCACGAACAGGGCCCTCGTGGGCCTTGGAAATCCTGGTCGCTCTCAGTGGTAGAGAGGAGGAGCAAGAAAGAAAATTCGTCCAAAGTCAGCTTGTAGCAGAGTCTGTGTAAGATTAAAACCAAAAAAATGAAAGTCAATTCAGAAGGATCCAGGAACTCAGTCATTAGCTGATTTCTCTGTACTCAATCTATTGTAGACAATAAATGTTTTGGCTCAAGTGTTTCTTGACTGGGGTATGAAGAGAAATGTTATATCTTTTATCTTGCCCAGGAGGAGAAACGAATTCTCAGGAGTTGAGAAAGAGGAACATAAGCATTTCATTTTTTTTTTTTTTAAAAAAAGGAGGTTAAAAAATCAAAATGGGATGAATTGAGAGAGTAGCATTGAAACGTATCCATCACCATATGGAAAATAGAGAGCCAGCGGGGATTTGCTGCACAATGCAGGGAGCTCAGCCCAGCACTCTGTGACCACCCAGGGGGTTGGGATGGGGTGGGGTGGGAGGTGGGAGAGGCTCCAGAAGGAGGGACGGTGCATACCCACAGCTGTTCATGCTGATGTACGGCAGAAACCAACGCAGCATGGTAAGGCAATTATCCTCCAATTAAAAATGAACTAATTTTTAAAAATGCCAATTAGGCATATGAAAAAAATTAAATGAATACATTCAGAAATGCCTGTGAGACTGCAAATATCACGCTGCTGTACCTTTTACGGAGCTGTGTCTGCTCTCAGAGGCCTGTACACATCTGTTGGGATGGGGTGGGGTGGGAGGTGGGAGAGGCTCCAGAAGGAGGGACGGTGCATACCCACAGCTGTTCATGCTGATGTACGGCAGAAACCAACGCAGCATGGTAAGGCAATTATCCTCCAATTAAAAATGAACTAATTTTTAAAAATGCCAATTAGGCATATGAAAAAAATTAAATGAATACATTCAGAAATGCCTGTGAGACTGCAAATATCACGCTGCTGTACCTTTTACGGAGCTGTGTCTGCTCTCAGAGGCCTGGATGCCCCTTCCCGGAATGGCCTGCTCTCCACCCTGAACTCCCCCCCATCTCGCATGCCAGGGCCCCCCGAGCTCACCCCACCCCTCAGCATCACACATCAGCGCAGCACCTCCTGGCCGGCAGGAAGTTCGCCTGTTATCGGGCTTCTGTGAGATTAAATTCGGTCATTATCTTGGAAGAGAATTATCTCCTGTTGACAAAGTCGCTCAGAGTTCACTGTGGAGAACTTTTAATTTCCACGTTCACACGAGAGTTGAGTTTGATCGGGCATCAATTAAGCACTGTGTACTGCGCAGGGACCTAGCTTCTGAAGAAGACGCACTCCCTGCCCTGGGCTTGCTCAGCTCTAAGGTTCTGCTCTTCCTAAAACCATCATCTGAGGTTGTAGGGCAGACCCGGAAGTAATGGGCAAGACGCTTACAGTAACACACACAGGTTTGATTGCTGCTTTTAAAGAGAGCCATAGCATTCTAAGTCACAGGCTCCCTTTCCTGGGTCAGCTCAGCCTCAGCGAGGACAACACTGTGTGGCAGTTGGGAGCAAGCAGGCAGACCCGAACCCCAACCTCACGCCGTCGCGTTCAGCCCTGTCACACCAGGCCCGTCAGTTAGCCTCTCCACATTCAGGCTCCTCATCTGCAGCTCAGGAAATAACAAGACGATGAACACAGAGGCGTGGCACAGTGCCTAACACAGCATGAGTCTTCAGTGAATGGCAGCTGCCACTCTTCAGAAGCCCTCTTAGGGTTTTAACCATTTTCTACTTTCGATTATACATTTATTCAGCCATCAAACATGTGTCGAGAACCTCCAACCCATCAGGAAAAGTAAAAGAGATAGAGAAATAAAAATATGTGGTCTCTATGGCCAACCTAGACAGCATACTGAAAAGCAGAGACATTACTTTGCCAACAAAGGGCCGTCTAGTCAAGGCTATGGTTTTTCCAGTGGTCATGTATGGATGTGAGAGTTGGACTGTGAAGAAAGCTGAGCACCGAAGAATCAATGCTTTTGAACTGTGGTGTTGGAGAAGACTCTTGAGAGTCCCTTGGACTGCAAGGAGACCCAACCAGTCCATCCTAAAGGAGATCAGTCCTGGGTGTTCATTGGTAGGACTGATGTTGAAGCTGAAACGCCAATACTTTGGCCACCTGATGCGAAGAGTTGACTCACTGGAAAAGACCCTGATGCTGGGAAAGATTGAAGGTGGGAGGAGAAGGGGATGACAGAGGATGAGATGGTTGGATGGCATCACTGACTCAATGGACATGGGTTTGGGTGGACTCTGGGAGTTGGTGATGGACAGGGAGGCCTGGCGTGCTGCAGTCCATGGGGTTGCAAAGAGTCGGACATGACTGAGTGACTGAACTGAGCTGAACTGAATCCTCAAAGGGCTTAGAGGTTTTTTTTTTTTTTTTTTAAGGAAAGTTTACAGATGGGGAGCCTGGTGTGCTACAATCCATGGGCTGTAAAGAGCAGGACACAACTCAGCCACTGAACAATAATGGAGGGGGTGACCTCCTGCCCAAAGGTCAACCACCCTTCACTGGCAACCGGTGGGCAAAACTTTTATAGGTGACAGAAGGGGGCTACATGCAGAAAAAGCACAATCAAAGAGCTGACAGTTTTGAGGTGGGACATACTTCTCAGCAAGCGTCTGAGTCTGTATACAAAGTGCTATGAATATATTAGAGAAGCATTCCAAATTGACTGAAGAAATCAAGGGAGGCTTTATAAATAGAAGAGGTAGCTCTTAAGCTCAAAACAGAACGGTAAGCGTGCATGAGAAGCACAAATGCGGGGAGGCCATCCCCTCCAGAGGAAATAGCTCATGCTAAGCCCTGGGGGCTTGGGAGTCCAGCTCACCCCGTAACCCCAAGCTGGGCTGGCCTGTCTGGTGAGGAGAGGTGGAAGCAAAGCTGAAGGTGCAAGCAAGGGCTGGATAATAAAGGGCCAGCGCAGGCTCCCAGGAAGGGAAAGTGTTTTAGCAGCTTTGCACTTGGAGGCTAGGGCCCAGCTCGTACAGATGAACGTACCCAGCCCAGAGACATGCTGAGACACTTCATTTTTCGTGTCAACTTGCAAGGGGCACAGTGCGCCCGGATCTTGGGCTCAATATTATTTCTGGGTGTGTCTGTGAGAGGATTTCCAGAAAAAATTAGCACTTTAACTGGTGAACTGGAGGAAAGCAGACGGTCTCCCCAAAGTGGGTGGGCATCAGCTCACCCTCTGAGAGCCCAAGCAGAGCAAAGAGGCAGAGAGCACTGCGTTCAGTCTTCTGCCCAAACGTGCGAGGCGAGACGCTAGTCTGCACCGTGGCACTTGCCCCACCAGGCAGTCCCAGCGCTCAGACCTTCACTCACACTGGCTTTCCTGGGCGGCAGCTTGCAGACAGCAGGCCACGGGACTTCTCAGCCTCCGAATCATGCTCATCTGTGCCTTTATCGATACTTATGTCAATATTGATATTGGTATCTATTTCCCCTATTCTGTTTCTCTGGAGAAACCCATCCACACATAGTAATGCTCTTTAAATGCTACTCAAAAGACAAATTAATGAGTAGAGCATCCCAGGATTACCATCTCACTTTCAGGAATCAGATCAAATTTTGAGAGGGAAGGGATTAAAAAGGAGGAAATGGAGTCTCCCGCATAAGTCTGGTCCAAAGCCTCTGTATTTTTGCACAGAGAAAGCCAAGGCGTCACACGTGAGATCCAGGATATACGTGGGCACACTTCTCTAGCTCTGAACTAGCACACAAGCAGTTTCTACTCAGGTGACACTGCATGCCAACATCAGTGTTTCCACCCTCAACTGGGGGCGCTTACTGTAGGGTAAGGCAGTATCTCTCGTAGGAAAGCCCAAGAACCTTTCAAAACAGAGGGCTCGGGAATTCCGCAGAGCCAGAGCCAGCCCTCGAGTCCACACGTGCTTCTGACGAGGGAGCGAAAGAGGGGCTGGGTTGGTGAGTGTGGGGGCATGGAGGAGACCACGGGAAGGAAGCTGGTGTCTCCTGGGTCCTCTGCAGAGAGGGCACCAGGGGTACCAGGGCTGGTCCTCCTCCACTAAGCCCTGCCTTTCCTCATTAACCGTTTTGCTTGGCATTTACCCTGCACGTCCCGATGGGCAGAAATTTACTTAAATATATGTTCTGTACTTTGATTATTATTGCCACCCAAGTAAATATTGAACAATAATGAAAACTGTACCTATGTAAGTCCCACCTATTAGCTCATAAAGGGGGAATATAGAGGCCACAGAGAAGGGGTCTCCCGAGTGGCCAGCTTTAGGGGCTCACCCATACACTCCTCGGTTGCTCACAGTTAGAGTGCCTGCTGCCAAGTCAGCTCAGTCGCATCTGACTCTCTGCAACCCAATGGACTCTAGCCCACCAGGCTCCTCTGTCCATGGGATTCTTCAGCCAGGGATACTGGAGTAGGTTGCCATGGCCTTCTCCAGGGGATCTTCCTGACCCAGGGATCGAACTCGCAGCTCTTATACCTCCTGCATTGGCATGAGTTTTTTTAACCACTAGGGCCACCTGGGAAGCCCCCAGATTACACAGTAAACCAGAAGTGTAAACTCCATGGTTTCCATGCTCACTTGTTTTGGTAGGCACCGAAAAATAACTTGAGAATCTAGGTAAAAGGCAGGGTAAGGCGGCTGATTCTAAGAGTTCAGAGGGAGCAGGACCCGTTAGTTACGAGGAGAGAAGACCAAGACCGCTCTGCTCCGGAGTGTTCCATGAAGGGTTTGTCGAGACCACTTTCTCAGAGAAAGAGCACTCTGGATGAGGCTTCCGTTGATTTTATTGTGTGTCCTAAGTTCTTCTGTGAAGACGATTCTGAATAGAAATGAGCTCCCCAGGGTCACGTAGCAGCGTTGGTAGCCATTTCTTTTCCCTTCATTTACAGTCCATCCTTTCTCTGACCTTCAGCAGGAGTCAGCCAGAGCGCACCGCAGCCAGAGCGTGTTCTGAAAGCCGGCGCGCCCTTTGCTGTTCTCGCGACAGAGTTTAGTCGAATTCTCCTCGGCCGGCCGCAGCTCCCTGCCCGCGCACCACCAAAGCCACCGCTCAGAGTGGCTTCCTTCTCCTTCGGGAGGTCTCCCTGGCAATGTTAGCATGCACGTGAACCTCAGTTCTCACATGTTGGTCAAGACCATGCTTGTTAATTAGATTCCACAGTGGCCTGGGTGAGTGGCAAACTCAGCTTTTGTCTCATGAACAGCTTCACACTTGGAGTCAGGCTTCCTGCAAGTCACAGCTGCCCAGGGAGGCTGAGCTGGAAGAACCAGAAAGAGCCCTTGTCCAAAGACATCTGCACCGACCAGAAGCTACAGGGCTAGAAACTTTGCCATTTTCAATTCTTTTTTTCTTTTTCTGCAGAGTTAGCATAACTCTTTCAAAGAGTTCTGTGTTTTCTGTTCCACAAATATGCATCACACATGCACAAGCACTGTGGAACACTCCACGGCAAGACAGCCTGTAGTACAGAGTCTAGACGGGAGACGGATAAGCGTCGATAACCATATTCTAGAATGAAAGTGAAAATGTCTTAAGAGAGCTTCAGACAAAATGCTCTGGGAATTCAAAAGGGGAAGGTATTGATCATTTCAGACGCAGAGGATGGTTTGGCATTTGAGCTGTGCCTTGAAGGTGGGTATGGTTTACACCTATCTGCAAGGCTTTCAAGAGGCAACAAAATTGGTGAGCTTTCCTCCAGTCTTTTTAACAGTAAGTATTCTAAAATAAATATGTGATTTTCATTTTCAAATTCTGTCTGTGGCTTCAGAGGTTTGAGCGTCGCGAGTGTTTCATCTGGTACCACACCAGCACGTCACAGAACAGCCACCAGAGGAGCTGATCACTGAACGCTTTACCCTTCCCTGCAGCAGGGAAAACTCTGATACAGGTGACAGAAACCGATGCCTGCCAGTAACTCCTCTGGGGGATATGTGGCCAATGGAGGGATGTGCAAAGCCCTGGCCCAGAGTGGCAGGGGCCCCCCAGGCCCATCAGTGGCGGGGCGAGGGAGCTCGGGGAGGCTCTGTCCTCAGTCTGGAGCTGCACGTAGGGACAGTGGGCCAGCCACGGTCAGTCCAGTCAGCAGGTGATGCTCTGAGAAGGTGGGGCATCAGTACAATTCTAGCAGTTCTCTGAGATACTCAGATTGGTCATAAGGGTTTTTTAAAAAAATCTTTAAAAATTCTAGTTATTATAAAATATACATGAAATTCACCATCTTAACTGTTTCTCAGTAGCATCAGGCTCATTCACCGTGTTGTGCCTCCAATCTCCAGAGCTCCACTCGCCTTGTAAACCTGAAACTTTACACCCAGTCAACATTTTGCCTTCCTCCAGCCCCTGGCAACTGCCATTCTACTTTCTGTTTCTGAAAATTTGACTATTCTAAACACCCCTTGCAAGTAGAATCAAACAGTATTTGTCCTGCATGTGGCTGGCTTGTTCCACTTAGTTAATATCCTCAAGTTTCATACATGCTGTCAGTTCAGTTCAGTTGCTCAGTCATGTCCGACTCTCTGAGACCCCATGGACTACAGCACGCCAGGCCTCCCTGTCCATCACCAACTTCCGGAGTTTACCCAAACTCATGTCCATTGAGTCCGTGATGCCATCCAGCCATCTCATCCTGTCATCCTCTTCTTCTCCAGGGTTCAAACTTTCCCAGCATCAGTGTCTTTTCCAATATGCCAGCTCTTCACATCAGGTGGCCAGAGTATTGGAGTTTCAGCTTCAGCATCAGTCCTTCCAATGAATATTCAGGACTGATCTCCTTTAGGATGGACTGGTTGGATCTCCTTGCAGTCCAAGGGACTCTCAAGGGTCTTCTCCAACACCACAGTTTAGAATCATTAATTCTTCGGTGCTCAGCTTTCTTTATAGTCCAACTCTCACATCCATACATGACTACTGGGAAAAACTGTACCTTTGACTAGACGGACCTTTGACAAAGTAATGTCTCTGCTTTTTAATACGCTATCTAGTTTGGTCATATCTTTTTTTTGAAGGAGCAAGCGTCTTTTAATTTCATGGCTGCAGTCACCATCTGCAGTCATTTTGGAGCCCCCCAAAAATAAAGTCTCTCACTGATTCCCCATCTATTTGCCATAAAGTGATGGGACCGGATGCCATGTTCCTTGTTTTTGAAAGTTGAGTTTTAATCCAACTTTTTCACTCTCCTCTTTCACTTTCATCAAAAGCGCCTCTTTAGTTCCTCTTCTCTTTCTGCCATAAGGGTGTCATCATCTGCGTATCTGACATTATTGATTGATCCATGCTCTAGCATATTACATTGTATATACACACCACATTTTGTATATTCATTCATTTGTTGATGGGCACTTGGATTTTTCCACTTTTAGCTATTGTATAATAGCTAAATAGAATAATGTAATTATAATTTTATATTTATATTTTTATTATAATAGTATAATGTAATATTCAATTAGAATAATACTGCAATGAGTATGGGCATACAGGTATCTCTTCCAGATCCTACTTTCAATTCTTGGGGTATATATTTCCAGAAGTGAAGTTATTAGATCACAAAGTGATTCTCCTCTTGATACCTGAGGAATGGCCATCCTGCTTCACCCAGAACCACCCCATCTGACATGGCCGCCAACAGTGCACAGGTTCCAGCTTCTCTGCATCATGCCAACCCTCGTTATTTTCTGGTTTTTTGAAGGTCCCAGCCAGTTGGGTAGGCAGGTCACAGAGACTTATAACAGCACTGAGTGGATGCATGGGAGCGTGTATAATGAACCAGGAAGCCAGAGGTCAGCTGGACAGGTGCATTTTTTCCCGGCTTGTCCACAGGGAGGGAGCCATTAGGCTAGAGAACAGGGCAGCTTCAGTTACGTAGAAGAGCGAGCCTCTCGGCATGCCCCCAAAACGGGGCAAGAGAGGCTTCCAGGAGGAGTCGTCTACCTGAGTCAGGCCCACCCCGAAGCCCCAAGAGGCACCCTCTGAAGCCGCGGGAGCGGTTCCGCCCGGTGAGGTCTGGGTTGCAGCTTTGGGCAGGGGACCTTGTTCAGAGGAGCAGGGTGAGGCGCTGGAGGTGGAATGCCCACCCTGCTCTCTGAGGCCTGATATGCAAGCCCCAAACAGCACCCCGAGAGTTGCCGAAGGAGCCGCAACCAGCAGCAGGCGGCTCAGGAGACTAAAAGTCTGTCTAGCTCTATGCTAAGATTAAAACAATCTATATTTCACGGAACTGAACCTTCTTAGTGACACCAGATGATATGATTAGCCCACCATATTTTAGCATGAACTCTCAGAGGGAGGAAGGTACAGGATGTTTTTTAGAACACTGGAGTGAGTGTTGTTGAAGGGGACAAACTGGATTTAAACCACATTTCTGGCCCGTGTAGAGAAGTCCCTGGGATTCTGGGTGAAAGCTTCAACCAAAGAAATATGAGTCTCTGATGCAGATGGACCCATCTCAGACAGGGAGGTGGTGCCACAGCCGAGGCAACACCCAGTTCCCCACGGAGATCAGCTGCCCTGTTTAACAGGCCCCTGGCCCTCGGCTGACATGAGCCCCGCCGGCTGCAGCCTTGGCGTCAGACGCTGGTCCCCATCAGGGTGCTCTGGAACGCAGGCGTGCCCGCAACTCCTCCCTGGGTTCACCGCAATATTTGGGATACAGTCTTCTGTTTCAAATGGCTGCTGCTGATTTCCTTGGGACACATGCTGGTTTTATGTCAAACAGAATGTCACGCACACTTCTCCGCGGAGTCCCAGTGGAAACGAGACGCATAAAGAAGGTGAGGGCGGCTTATATAAATGTTTGCCTACATTCAAGACCCCTGCGTAACGTTTTTCAGACACCCCGGGAAATACTGTGCCTCTCTATCTGACTTCAAGGTTTCCTCTCCCATCATGCAGACTCTCATGCCTACATGAGCCAAACAGGGAAGGGAGAAATGTCTTTTGACAGTGAAACACCGGTTACACGGATGAAGCCTCTGATAAATACTGAAAGCATCATGAACAAAGCGACAATCCTTTATTCTCAAGGAGGGAGCTCACCTCCTCAAGTCTTCTTTTTGCTGGCCCTTCCTTTCATCCCTTGACCTTAGCCTCTCGAGCCTTCCTTGAGTCCCCTGACCTTCTCATCAGCTTTATCTTTCCGAAGTGAAACCAAATCTGTTTGGTTTAACAAAGACTTCTGTTCACAGGTTTACTGAGGACAAATAACACATCACACTGTGAGCACTCTGAGGATATAGAACAGACATTTCGGCTATCAGAAAGACTGCCAAACGCGGGCACTTAATAAATTCCTAAAAAATCAATCCAGCTGAATGAAGAGTTAGTTGGTCAGTGCTCAAGAAAGAATTATCTGAAGGACTCGTCGAGTGGGAGTGTCTCTCCTTTATCATTACGCCCTCTATCCTGCACATAAGCATCTGCTCATACGACTCAGCCCTACACTAACCCCCCTCGCCTTGTCCCAGGCCATCAGTAGCCGCCCGCCTCCCAGGCCCAGGCTGTGCCTGGAGGTGGCACCTGGGTCTGTGCCCACGGGATCCGTTCTCTCTTCATTGTGCCAGAACCACCCTGACCTGGCTTCCTATCTTGCCAGCTCATTCTCCTCCATTCTCAAGACCAATTGCTTCAAACCACGGTCTTCAAGCTGACGCATCTGGGCTTCAGGAAAGCAACCAAATATGAAGGACCCAGTTGGGTTTTTTTTATAGCTTCACCAAAAAGCCAATTTCAAAGCAGATCCAACTGGTAAATTTCCCTTGTGATCCATGATACACTGATGTATATAGGACTGCTTAAAGGAAAAGGGAGGGAAGGCACTCAGGCGTGTCTGACTCTTTACGACCCCATGGTTTGTAGCCCACCAGGCTCCTCCATCCATGGGATTCTCCAGGCAAGAGTACTGGAGTGGGTTGCCATTTTCTTCCTGCTTAGGAAGGAAAAAAACACAGAAGGTTATAGAGTCACTCACTAAATAAACTGCCACCCACCATCACAGTGAGAATCAAGAGGAGCACAGAGCAGTTAGCCAACACAGCAGATGTCTTCTGATCCCGTAAATAAGACCTGCTCTCTTGATGCATCAAGAGTTAAACACAGCAAAGTGATTTTGAAAGAAATTTAAAAGGTGTAGTGAATTAATTAGATGCAAAAAAATCACTGTCTGGCAGGTCTTAATCTATTCAAGCTTCTGTAACAGAAGATCCCAGGCTAGGCAGCCTATACAAACACTAGGAATTTATGGCTGATAGTTCTGGAGGCTGGGAGGACCAAGATGGGGAGCTGGTATGGTCGCCTGCCGGTTAGGCCCTCTTCCTGGTTCACAGCCAGCTCCTCCAGCTGATGTCCTGACCCAGAGTGAGGGAGCCCCGTGGGACCTCTTTTACAAGAACACTACTCTCCCGATGTAAACTGGTACAACTCACTGTTCGTGAGGCGTGTGTGCACGCTCAGTCTCTCAGTCGTGTCCAACTCTGCAACCCACGGGCTGTAGCCCACCTGTGACAGGCTCCTCTGTCCACGGGATTCTCTGGGCAAGAATCCTGGAGCGGACTGCCATTGCCTTCTCCAAGAACAGTACAGATGCTCCTTTAAAAACTAAAAATAAAATTACCATGCAATCCTGCGATTCCACTCCTGGGCATATATCCAGAGAAAATGATGGTTTGAAAGGACACATGCAGCCTGCTGTTCACTGCAGCGCTGTTCCCAAGAGCCAAGGCAGGGAAGCAACCTATACGTCCGTCAGCAGAGGCATGGGAAAGGAGGTGTGGCGCGTCATACACAATGGAACGCTATGCAAACACACAGAGCTGGAGTAAGATCATCCGCAACAGCATGGACGGACCCAGATGATACTAAGTGAAGTGAGTCAGACAGAAAGACAAATATCACACGACGTCACTCATAGGTAGAATCTAAAAACTAATGCAAATGATTTATTTACAAAACATAAACAGGCTCATAGACTCCAGAAACAAACTTATGGATACCAAAGGGAAAAGGTGGGGGATGAATAAACTAGGGTTTTTTGAGAAACATATATCTAGTAATAAATGCTCTGAAGAAAATATAATCAGATTGAGGGATCGTGGTGAAACAGTGGTGGGGCAAGGACTATTTTAGGTTGGATGGGTGGGGAAGGAGTCCTTATGCAAACTCTTCCAAAGATCTGGAAGAGACTCCTCAGACAGGAAAGAGTAACTGCAAGAATCCTGAGGAGCAGATAAACCTGGCATGTTCACAGAACCTAAGAAAGATCCCATGATCCCAACAGGGTACATAATAAGGACAAAAATAGAAAATTAGATTAGAGAAATAGGTTGAAGCCTATGGGACTTGTTGGACATGATAAAAGTTTTGATTTTAATCATAGGTATGATAAGAACATAGGACTTTCCAGGTGGCCCAGTGGTAAAGAATCCGCCTATCAATGCAGGAGACGCAGGTTCGATCCCTGAGTTGGGAAGATTCCTGGAGGAGAAAATGGCAACCCACTCCAGTATTCTTGCCTGGAGAATCCCATGACAGAGGAGCCTGGCAGGCTGTAGTCCAAGGGGTCGCACAAGGGGTCACACAGAGTCGGGCATGACATGACTATGGTAGGAACATAGTGGAGAATTTCAAAAAGAAAGTGATACAATCTGACTTAGGTTTTAAAAATACCATTGAGGCTGCTGGGTGATTAGATCTGAGGCAGTTTCAGGCAGAAGCAAGATGATTCATAAGGATGCTTTTGTGTGAGTCCAAATGACGGATGAGAGTGACGAAATAGAATAGTACTCTCGAAATTGAAGAGTAGTTAGATTTGAGACATGATTTGAAAAACAGAGAGGACTTTTTGATGGATACAATCTAGGATATCAAGTCAACAAAGGATTAAAAGATGGCTCCTATCATTTGACCTCAACAACTGAGTAGGTTTTGGTACATGCTAAGTTTGAGACATTTATTGGACACTGGAGATTTCAACAAGGCTGTGATTTTGCAGTTCAGAGGAGGGGATGAGGCTGCAGATGTAGGATATACATGACATCTAAGGACATGAAACTAGGGAATCATCTTAGGATTTAGAGAAGGCAGAGCCCTGAGCCAGGAGCTCCAGTATACCACAAACACGGTCAGAAAGAAGAGGTGGGTCCAGCAGGGAAGGCTGACAAGTAGTTGAGGATACAGAATGAAGATCAGAAAATTGTCTAGAAGTGAAGTGTGTTTCAAAAAATAAGGAGTAAAAATTCGTGTCAAATGATGCTGAGAGTTCACAAAAGAGGAGAAGTGTAAGGTGGTCACTGGAGTCGGCACCAGGGCAGGGACTGGGGACCTGGCCAGGAGCAGCGAGAGCAAACACAGGGAGATGAACTGGAAAGGGAGCCAGAGAGCAGCGGCGGGGGCCGAGGACCGCCAGCTGCATCCGAGCTTCTTCACCGACAGGAGCAGTGAAAGCAGGCTGTAGGTGAAGAAGACCTGAGGCTTGGGGTCAAGCTTCTTTCCTTGTGGCTTGTTTTAAGATCGGAATTATTAAGAGTATTTTTATACTATCCAGTAGAGAAAAGAAAATGGATTATACACCATAGAAGCTGAAGGCTTTTGTCTCCCCAACGTTGTGAGCTGAAGCCCTAATCCCTAGTGGGATGGTGTTTGGAGGTGGGCCCTCTGAGATGTGATCAATTATAAGGGCAGAGCACTCAAGAGGGTTAGGGCCTTATGATAAGAGACACTACGAGTCAACTCCGGGAGCTGGTGATGGACAGGGAGGCCTGGCGCGCTGCGGTCCACGGGGCCGCAGAGACTCGGACGCGACCGAGCGGCTGAACCGAACTGAGTAAGAGACGCAGAGTGCTGATGTCGCTCCGCCACGTGAAATACAGCACGGCGTCTATCTGCAAACCGGGAGACCGGCTCTCTCCAAGAGATGAGTCTGCCACCCCTGGGTCAGCCCTCACACTGTGAGAAGCAAATTCCTGTTGTTAAAGTCACCCAGTCTATCAGGGAACTCAACCCGAGCTTGGTAACAGCCCAGCGGGGTGGGACGGGAAGGGAGGCGGCAGGGATTTCAAGCGGGAGGGGCCACGGGGAAACCTTTGGCTGACCCATGTCGCAGTTTGGTAAAAACCAACATACCACTGTAAAGCCATTATCCTTCAATTAAAAATAAATGATTCTTTAAAAAGTCGCCCAGTCGATGGTGTTTTTCTTGTAACAACATGAACTAAGACAATGCAGGGTGGAGAATGGAGAATTGCTGGAGTTTAATTAAAAGAGCATCAGCGCCAGTTTCTAAATGAACTGAGGAGCTAGCTCTGATAGGACAAATTTTTCTAATCTAAGTGCTTTTTTCTCCAAATAAATATACTAATTGCTTCCACTTTTTTTCTCCTTTAATAAAAGCAACCCTGTGAGATACATATGAAAGATAAGGATTATTTATTTCCTCTTTCACTGGGAAACTGAGACAATAGTTAAGCCACGTGTCTGAAGCCAAGCAGCGACTCTCAGTATCAGAGCGGGACTCGGGCTCTGTACTGAGGCCCCATCCCTGGTTCTTCTTGCTTTTCCCACAGCATGTGCGTCAGTGACACAGTGGAAATGCCACTCTTGGGAGGGTGAGTCAAAGTCACTGGCTTGGCATGTTGCAGAAATCACATAAGGTTGTCTTTTAACGAATTCCAGACGCGTGTTTCTTAGCTTTGATCTGCACCCTTCTGTTCCCCAACCAGCCTGGCCCAGAGACTCAGAGCTGACAGGTGGGAGCCCCCCCTCCCCCTTCTCTTCTGCCAGTTCCTCCAGATGTATTTCTTCTCAAATGGCAGGCTTATCAAGGATATAGTCTGTTCTGCGGAGAAGGCAACGGCACCCCACTCCAGCACTCTTGCCTGGAAAATCCCATGGACGGAGGAGTCCGGTGGGCTGCCGTCTATGGGGTCGCACAGAGTTGGACAGGACTGAAGCGACTTAGCAGCAGCAGCAGCAGCAGCAGCAGTCTGTTCTGCTAGCCAGTAGACAGGGAATGGACCAGAAACATCCCAGACAGCAGCAGGAAAATGGTCTGCAGTTATGCATTGGCTGGGACCAAGGCTCAAAGGCATAATTAACAGCACACAGTTGCTGTGGGTCGGGCATAGTCCCGTAACGGTCAGACCACCCATAGTACTGAAACCTGGGTGTTTGTGATTCTTCTCGCCTCAGTATAAATTAGGAGGTTGGAAGCTTTCTCTTTTAAATATAGATTACTTCCTTTTTCCAAGTCCCAGTTAGTCCACCACCTAACTGTCCTTTTAAAAAAAATCTGCTCAGATTCTCTCAAGGATAAGACCAGAATGAGAGGTAAAGAGGATATGAATCTGAAAGGTGCTCTTTACTGTTTTGCCACATCTGCTGGAAATCCCTCAGATCACGGGAATGACTGTCAAGACACACGGGTCCCAGTTGTAGATGTGCTTGTGAAAATGTTCAGGGATTTGACCACAACTTTTCAGCATCAGGAATGAGAGGTGTGAGAGCTCTCAGAAAGCAGCTCACTCACTCTTGCCAGGTCTGGAATTTTCCCTCGTGGATGAGATTCTAGCAGATGCTTTCCGTACTCTTGCTTTAAATATCTTCAATGAGTGCACCCCTCCCCATCCCAAATGAAAGGCTATTTCACAGTCCAGTGGATCTGATCACCAGACTGTGTTTTTCCAGAAAGTTGCCAGAAACCCATCTTTGGTTCATTTCTTAGCATAACTCAGTTTTCCTCAGTTTGGCAGCTCACCCGTGAGCAGCCTCTCTCCCTGGACGGCAACTAAGCGAGTAAACCATCAACTGAGACTCACCGGGAGGCGTCCCTCCGGGGGGACGTCGCCGGGGTCCTCCTCCCTGTCGGGCACACGCAGCTCGCCGAGCGGCGCCGGGCGCCGGGCACCCGGTGTGGCTGCGGCCTCTACTCTGTCTCTTCCATTAGCCCTGGGCACTCAGCGCCTGCCCGGAACCGGCCCGCCCAGCAGGCTTGGCTGGGGACGCGGTCATCCGCACAGGCGGCCGCCGGCCGCACAGGCTTCCGCACCCTCTGCGCCGGCGGCGCGCCCCGCGGGGCCGGGGTCCGGGGCCTGCTCGCCGCCCCTCGCCGCCGAGAGCTCAGCCCCCAGGCCCTGCCTCCCGCGCCGCCTCGGCCGGGTCTCCGCACACGGCCCTGCTCTCGCCGCCCAGCCCTCTCTCAACACGCTTCTCTTTCTTCCTCGCCTTGCAGCTCCTACTTGGACTCCTGCTCGGAAACACTGTCATCACTTTTACCTTTCCTTGGAAAACGACAATCCCGGGGGATATATGCGTAGGTTTACATGTGTATTTCCACTTTTCACATCCCGGGACGCTGAGATGGGAGGTCATCAGATCCCAGCCCAGTAT
>SJXO01000497.1:485456-511820 GCA_006408615.1 Connochaetes taurinus | reverse complement strand
GTATAAGAGACAGGACGACAGACAGTGCAAGCGGACCTCGCTATGGATTCCCCTGTTTTCCCAGGATGCACTTCACACCTAAATATACTTATTTTAATGCCAGAAGGAATCAGCCTTCTAACTTTCCTTTTTATAAGATTGGGTAGTTTGGATGCTTTAAATGATTAAAAACAAAGGAAGAGTTTTTTTTGTTTTCTTTTAGCATTAAGACTAAATGTGTTTCACTATCTAGAAACGCTTCGGTACATCAGATGATGACTGAAAAGGGATTTCACAGAATTTACATTTTGAATCTGAGAAAATTCCATTAGGCTACGGATTTATAAAGACAACTTTTATTTTGCTCTTGCTTGAACTAAACACCCATCCTGCCACAGCCACACAAAAAGCTTCTTTTGTCTTCCCAAACAGATGTCACTTGCGTTGTTCTGCTTTAGAATCTATAGGACTAGAGCGGAAAACAAAAACAAAACAAGCAGAAACTGGAAAGCGAACAGGAGCAGGAAGATGTGACTAACATACCTGCATGCTGCCTACTAAATCGCTTTGAATTTCCACACAGTCTAAACGACGGCGGACTTCAGTTTCCACATGGCATGTCAAGAGCTTTTGCTTCACTACTCTGGTTTAATTTCTAAAAAAAACACAGGGTTTCACAGTTATGGCCAACTGCTTATCCCAGGCAAATTAAATTAAGCCCCTGGCATGCAACTAAAAGTCTGTTTCGCCTAATTGAGCAGCTAATGGGTATGGATGAATTTGAGCTACAGATAAAAATATTGTTTTCAAAGAGCCTTTCTGATTAGCATGCTCTGAAACGAGCAAAGAAAAATATTTGCAGCCATTTTTATAAGCCTGTTCAAATCTATTCGTTAGGCTCAGGGAAGATCTTAAAGGGCCCGGTCCTGTCCTTACATGAAGTGAGCTCTCAAGTGCTGAAAGAGGACTAAAACCCTCGACTAAAGACATTCTGATGTTCTGCTGTACCCACACCCAGCCAGTGGAAAATGTGCCCGTGAAAGTGTGCTCTCCCCATTATCAGCTTGCATCTCCACTCGAGGACTGAGTGTGTCTCCATTCCAACGGAGCTCCACCGTTTCATTGCATAAATGGCCCTAGTGCTACCGTGCCACTAAAGCAACTAGCAGGGGCTTAGAGCAGCGAGGAGACAAGCAGCCGGGGAGCAGTCTCTGAAACACTAACCTCCTGGAACTTGTTGCATTCAATTTCTAGCCTTCTGCTGTGTGTGCTTGGATAGTGCTGAATGTCAGGGCAGATGGCCATTTCACCCTATGAATCTCCTCTTCATTATTGTCTTTTAAAAATAAATTTTCATCAACAGAAAAACCAATGTATTTATTATTTTCTACAGCTTATAATTAGAAAAGAAATGCAAAAAGACATCATGCTTATAAAACTCAGTTTAAAATAAGTTGGTTAAAGAAAACCTTAGAGACAAGCTATTTTACATGTCAGCTGTCCCCGTGACAAAGATGCTTCGCCATCAGCCAGTATTCCTGTACACACACACACACGCCTCCGAGGGCCTCGGGTTTGTCTGTTTGTTCTTCAGTTCTAGTTTTCTTTTTAGCTCTCCTGCTCATTTATAATGAAAGAACATGGGTATTGGGTCAGATACAAAAGGCACACAGATTATGACCCAGAAGCTACCTTCCCTGAAAACTGAAGTCAGGTTGTCCTGGGGCTAATTCTCCAGCAAGTGTGTGACTTGATGGGTCTCCATCCACTGGCTTCACCTGGCCCACAGGTGAATGGTCGCATCACAGTTACACGGAGCAATGAATCATACCATTTCCAATACATCCTGGACCTTAGGTGAGCTCCTCCTAGAAACATTCTGTATCCAAGCAACCTGTTTCCCAAACCTCGGTCCAGAACTGACTGTCAGGGATGAACGCGTCACCATCTTAACATAAGCTGGCCCCTTTTTTGCTGAGATAGGAGCATAGCATTTGGCAGACACTTTCAAATTTCAGAACTGTCATGAAATTCAGTTAGCTCTCCCAGCCCCACCTCAAGTTCCCATGTTGGAGTCCTGACCACCGGTGCCTCAGAAGGTGACCCTATTTGGAGACTGGATGTTTACAGGAGAGATCAAGTTAAACTGAGGACACAGCGTGGGCCCTACTCCAGCGTGATGGGGTCCTGGAGGCAGGTCCACAGAGATGGGGCTGCAGTAAAGACACAGGAGAGGATGGCCAGCTACCAGGCAAATAAGAAAGCCGGGGCAGACCATCCATTCACAGCCCCAGAGGAGCCCGTCCCAACAGCCTCCAGAGCCACAAGCAAACACAGCTCTGCGATTCACACCACCTCGTCTGCAGCACTTTGTTGTGGAAGCCCCAGAAAACCAATGCAGATAGTCGTTCAGTAGCCACGTCCCTTGCTCATAAGAACCAAGCTGACCTGGAGAGGCTTCCACGTCTACCAACAGAAATCCCCCACTCTGGGTACTGGACAGGATTTAAACACGAAAGTTTCTGTGCTGTTTGTCAGTCTGCCACTGATTAAATTCATTCTTACACCTCCCGGCTTGTGTATGAAAATGTTACTCTTGTTTGTCCCATTAAAGCACAGAACTTTTTATCCGGTCCCATCACTTCATGGGAAATAGATGGGGAAACAGTGGAAATAGTGTCAGACTTTATTTTGGGGGCTCCAAAATCACTGCAGATGGTGACTGCAGCCATGAAATTAAAAGACGCTTACTCATTGGAAGGAAAGTTATGACCAACCTAGATAGCGTATTCAAAAGCAGAGACATTACTTTGCCAACAAAGGTCCGTCTAGTCAAAGCTATGGTTTTTCCAGTAGTCATGTATGGATGTGAGAGTTGGACTGTGAAGAAAGCTGAGCGCCAAAGAATTGATGCTTTTGAACTGTGGTGTTGGAGAAGACTCTTGAGAGTCCCTTGGACTGCAAGGAGATCCAACCAGTCCATCCTAAAGGAGATCAGTCCTGGGTGTTCATTGGAAGGACTGATGCTAAAGCTGAAACTCCAATACTTTGGCCACCTCATGCGAAGAGTTGACTCATTGGAAAAGACCCTGATGCTGGGAGGGATTGGGGGCAGGAGGAGAAGGGGACGACAGAGGATGAGATGGCTAGATGGCATCACCGACTTGATGGACATGAGTTTGGGTGGACTCTTGGAGTTGGTGATGGACAGGGAGGCCTGGCGTGCTGTGATTCATGGGGTCGCAAAGAGTTGGACACGACTGAGCGACTGAACTGAACTGAACTGAACTTTCTTCCCCCAAACCGACACTAGCCCTACAGGTCATCGGTCTCCACACTGAGATCAAGATTCCCACCACATTCTCTTCTGGGGGCAGAAGTAACAGATGCTAATCACGCCTCACTTCTTTGTTCACCTGCTACATCTGAATGCATAGTAAATGTGTGTTCCTTCATGTGACGTACGTACATTCATGAGCCACATGGACACACACACACTTATCACCCACCCTGCTTTCTACAGAGTCTTGCTGTGCACCAAGAGCTGGCCTATCCTAGAGTCCAGGTGGAGCTCGCACCTGGAATGGGAGGGATGGGAGGAAGGAGCTTAACCTGCATTAACCACCTACTAAAAGTATATAAACTTAAGGCATACATTAGCCTGATTAACCCTTGCAGCGATACTGTGAGATATGTGCTGTTTTACAGATAACAACAAAAGGAACTCAGAGTGGCAAGGTCGCTCACGTTCAGGATCCCAGCTGGGACAGAAACCTTTCTTTCGCCCTTAATCTTCGCTTCAGTCCCACCCATGCATTATACCCAGGCTTCCTCCTCAGTCAGAAGAAACTTCTGAAAGGTCCGGAAGCAGCAGCACTGGCTGGCCCTCATGGCCAGGCGGAGTCTCCTCCTTGAAACCCTCCACGGCGAGGCTGTTACTGGGGCCAGGAGTGCCTGGAGGTGGGAAATCCCAGCCTTCCAGACTGGCTCCAGATCCAGCATCTCACAGGGTGGGGAGCATTTTAATGGGGCTGATTCGGACCAGTGGAGATTGGTGTTTAGGCTGTTCTCCAGGACCTCTAGGATGGCCCGGAAATGTGACCATTGTTTGCAAGGAGTCCAGTGCTTACTGTGGTTTTGTTTTTAAATAAACCTCTCTAACATTTTTTTTAGCTGCCTTTCCTATTGAAAGTTCTTTCAATTCTTTAAATCAAGTCAATCAGAATTCACTGAGCACCTATTCTGTGCCAGACACAATGGGAGCATAAAAAGATCACTGAGACACCGGGACAGGAGCCTGAGGAACTGGGAGGGTGCAGTCACCCTGCAAGTAATGCTAAGAGGCAAAGATGGGAGCTGCAATGGAGCACAGACAAAGGAGACGCCCCTCCTGCTTGGGAGAGGACGGCAGCGCGGAGGAGGAGCTAGCATTTGATACAGACCTTCAGGAATTATTCAGTCAAAAAGTATGTACTGGACGCACATCACGCGCCAGGCACGGGCCGAGAACTGGAGACACAAGAGGAACGCAATCCGGGCCTCAGGCTGCCTGCGTTCTAGCGAGTAAGTGGCCCACAGGCCATAAACAGGTCACTTACAGCTTGCTACGGATATGAGGACTGAGGAACAGGAGGCGCTGCCCGCATCGCCAGGGCTGGGTGGCGCTGGGGGCGGGGCAGGGTCCTGCTTTGGCAAAGGGGCAGGGGACGTCTTCGTGAGTTTCAGTGGAGATCTGAGGCACGAGGAAGAACCAGCCATTTGAAAAGCGGGGATGGGAATGAGCAAAATGCTGTGAGCCCAGGTGAAACTTCTTAAAAAGAAAAAGAGTTGGTGATTATCAAGAAGGACTCAAGGGCCAGGCAGCTTGAGAGAAGCAGGTGGGCTTCCAAGGCATCCATCATGAGAAGGAATCTGGATTTTCTCCCAACTGTAGAAAAACTTTTGAAGGGCTTCAGGCTGAGTGGTGGTGTGAAGCCAATTTACACTTTGAAAAGAAAGTCAGGGCAGAGCACCGCGTGGAGAATGGGCTGGAGCTCGGGGGGTAAGCAGATGGCAGCGGTGGCCCCTTTGGGGCAGCGTGCTTTAGACCAGGGTGAAGCTGGGAGGTGGGTAGATAAATTTGAAATACATTTTAGAAGAAGAAACGACAAGAATCACTGGATTGAAGTAGCGCAGAGCATGTAAGGAGACAAAACCACATAAGCAAAGACTCAGAGGAAAACGGTGGGTCCACGTGGGCTTCCTTGAGACTGGAGGAGCCCTGGGTCAACGAATAGCACCATCCTCACTCCTAACTGCAGCTTTCCTTCCCACCCCCCAACTCCACTCTCCACATAAACTTACTGTAATAAAGGGTAAAGTTTGCAGAGTTCACAGACACCTAAGCAAACAGCAAGGCCAATATTCCCCAGCATGCAGTCTGTGTGATACTTGCTATACTACATGCTTCTTGTACAAAGAAAGAGGTTTTGTGGCCAAGTAAGTCTGGAAATGGCTCACACCCCTTTCCTGGATGGCTACAAAGCACATCAGCACACTAAAGACTTGGAGATTTTCTCTTCACACAGCTGTTTCCATACTGTTAACAGTGAACCCACTGTTTCCATAACCATAGGCTTTGGGTCCCTTAGTCCATAGAACAGCCCCAGGGATCCTGGGGAGCCACTGACCTGGCCCACAGGACCAGCTGAATAATTTGCAGGGCTCAGCGCGAAGTGAAAATGCCGGGCTCTTTATTCAAATATCGTCAAGAATTTTCCAAGCCAGTGAGAACAGAACACCAACCCAAGTGTAGGACCGTTTAAACATGGGCTCCAGGACTTCCCTGCTGGTCCGGGGCTGAGACTCTGAGCTCCCAACGCAGGGCGGCAGGTTCTCTGCCTGGTTGGGAACCAGATCGCACACGACACCGCCAAGACAGAAGGCCTGTGGCCGCAGCTAAGACCCAGGGCGGCCCAGCAAATATATATTAAAGCAGCCAAACCACGGGGCTCTGAGAGGCAGCAAAGACCCAGCACAACTGTGAAGCCAGCCTTCTGGAGGCGCGGCATCTTCCAGCTGAGGAGGAGGAACAAACCCAGAGCAGCGAAGCGGCCTCCCCCGGCATCTCACGTAAGGTCAGAGAGGGCCCTGGGTCTGCACCCTGGGCCGTGTGATCGCTTACAGGATGCAGGCTGGCTTCTGCAAGACGAGGCAGATCCCCTGAGAGGCGGCTCTCCCTGCTCCGTCGTAAGGGACCTCACTCCCGAGCCGGGAACAGTCGCACCGTCTCTGGCCTTGACCCACTTGGCAGGCCCCCTACCCCCGTGAAGGACCAGCCCCTGCACAGCTTGCTCCAATTTGCTACTCAAGCCAAGTTCCCTGCTCTTTCTAGTCATCACCGTGGCTTACTGCAAATGGTCACAGAACCTAATTACCACTCTAACAGCAGTGTGGGGACAGAGCCTGGTTTATAGAGATACTGTGGACTGTCTAACTAGAGATGAGTAAGAAAACCAGGGTAGCAGGGCAGAGGAAATGACCATAATTATCCGACTCTCCCCCTGTTTGTGAGAAAGAGAAATATTTCCTATCCATTTTCCATAAAACATGTGACACAGTATTTTATACACAGCAGGGACCCAAGAAAGAAAGAGCTTTTCCTCCAGTAGAGGCAGAGAAACTAAAGCAGTTAATGTGGAAACAGAACGAGCAAACTGAAATACAATTCCAGTGCCCAGTGAAACTCTAAAGTGGGTGATGCCTGGTTCTCCAAGAATAAACTCAGGGAGGCCGTCAAGAAAAGGATACAAAAGAGCTCCAGAACAGACCTGAAACGGACAGGCTTAGGGAGAAGACAGGAAGAGTTTCTGCTGTTTATCCCACTCTGCTAGTCAGCACTCTGCAAGGAAACAGACCCAGTAGGCTCTACCGACCTGCCCGCACCCACGCAGAGGGACCAGGAGGATCACGGCTCATGTTACTGTGGAGACTGACAGGTCTCAAGTCTACAGGGTGAGCTGGCACATTGAAGAGCCAGAAGATCCAGTGATGTCACTGCTGATGCAAAGGCCAGCAGGCTCAAGACCCGGGAAAACACGAGGTGGGAACCGCTGGGGACGACTGTGTGGAAAGGTCGCACCAGGGAATGCTGTCAGCACAGGAGAGCAGAGCCGAGAGATGGGGCAGGGAGGAGCTGGGTGCTGGTGGCGTGGTCTGCGGCTCTGACTCAGCTTTGCTCCAGCGCTTTAGTGGCATGAGTTACGAGTTTCATTGCCTGATTTCATTTCATGCTTAAGTTCCCTTAAGGTTTTCTCTTCTACACACAATCAGTCCTGACATGTGCTGTGGGCACATTATGCTCAAAGAACAAGCCAAGGGAGTGGGCTCCCTTATCGAAGGAGCAGTGAGCTGGCCGCCTCTGCTGGCCAAACGTTCCCTTTGAAGAAGTTACAGGGTCACTGAAGTGGGTGAGTGAGCTGGGCTTAGCGCTGGAGGCTGCAGCGATGTCTATGAGCTACTTGCTGCTGCTGAGTTGCGTCAGTCATGTCCAACTCTGTGCAACCCCATAGACGGCAGCCCACCAGGCTCCCCCGTCCCTGGGATTCTCCGGGCAAGAACACTGGAGTGGGTTGCCATTTCCCTCTCCAATGCATGAAAATGGAAAGTGAAAAATGAAAGTGAAGTCGCTCAGTCATGTCCAACTCTTAGTGACCCCATGGACTGCACCCTTCCAGGCTCTTCTGTCCATGGGATTTTCCAGGCAAGAGTACTGGAGTGGGTGCCATTGCCTTCTCCGATATACTGCTTACATCACGCCATTAATTGGAAATCATGCTGTTCCTGCAATTCCATCCATCACTTTGACCATGAAAATCACCTGGTGTAATTTGATACTCGTGGGGGCAGTGTACCATCAGGGCTGGGATTGGGAGAGTGAACATAAAGTTTAAAATTCCAGTTCCTATTGTTGGCGCTAAGTGTGGGGCTCTGGATGGTTGCAGAGAAAGGTTAGCAGTGCTGGCTGAGGCTCCCTGATGTCCCCAAGAGGGTGAAATGAGAGGCCCTGATCCAAGCCGGAAAATAAATGAGCGGCTCCTGCATCCTGAGCGAGTGCAAACCCAGCCACGCCAAGACCAAAAAACAGAGAGAACGCCCTCATACCGCTACCCCTCCCGGCTTAGGACCCTGCGATCAGGAGGGACCCCCGCTGCAGGCTGCTCCTAAGGGGCAAAGGAGTTAGCGCAGCCGAGTCCCAGCCTTCTGGGCGCTGCCCGAGGGTCCGATCGCCCCTGCGCGTCTCCGCAGGCTGAGGGCCTGGCACCCGCGGGCCCCTGGAGTTCCTGAGGACAAGGCGGCCTGACCGGCGCAGGCCCCCGCGCCGCGCGCCCTGCAGCTCCGCGCACCCCTGCAGCTCCGCGCGCCCCTGCAGCTGCGCTCGCCCTGCAGCTCCACTCACCCTGCAGCTGCGCGCGCCCTGCAGCTCCACTCGCCCTGCAGCTGCGCTCGCCCTGCAGCTCCACTCACCCTGCAGCTGCGCGCGCCCTGCAGCTCCACTCGCCCTGCAGCTCCACTCACCCTGCAGCTGCGCGCGCCCTGCAGCTCCACTCGCCCTGCAGCTGCGCTCGCCCTGCAGCTCCACTCACCCTGCAGCTGCGCGCGCCCTGCAGCTCCACTCGCCCTGCAGCTCCACTCACCCTGCAGCTGCGCGCGCCCTGCAGCTTCCCTGCTGCTGCGCTCGCCCTGCAGCTCCGCGCGCCCTGCAGCTGCACTCGCCCTGCTGCTGCGCTCGCCCTGCAGCTCCGCGCACCCCTGCAGCTCCGCGTGCCCCTGCAGCTCCGCGCGCCCTGCAGCTCCACTCACCCTGCTGCTGCGCTCGCCCTGCAGCTCCGCGCGCCCCTGCAGCTCCACGCGCCCTGCAGCTCCGCGCGCCCCTGCAGCTCCGCGCGCCCCTGCAGCTCCGCGCGCCCCTGCAGCTCCGTGCGCGGGGACGGCCGCCAGGCCCAGCTTCTGGCGTCCCCCGAGGAGGACAGACAGGTCGGGCACTCGTCTAACGTCCCAGCTCTCCGCGCAGCCGCCCAAGGGCCTGTCTTCTCGTGTGCCCGGCTGCGCCGACAGGACCCGGCACCCCAGACCCCCGAGGGCTGCCGAGAGGGAAGAACACGGGCCCTCAGCCCAGCGCGCGCAGGGGCTCCGCGGTCCGGCGGCACCTCCTGGGCGTCTCCTCCTGCGCCAGGCATCCATGAAGACCGGGGAAGCAGCTGTTTCACGTAACGAGCAGACACCACACCAAGTCTCTGTACTCTCTGTCTTTAGGATTTTCCCTGAGAAAAAAACACAGCCGGCGGTGAGTCAGCTTCATGTTATTAGGATTTGGATGGAGCATTGTGTAGAATGCTGAAAAACTGGGAATACCCTAAGTGTCCACCCATAAAGGAATAATCCCATTGATTTCAAATATAATGCAATCAAATAGGGAAAAAACTCATAAAACTTTCAAATATATTGATAACTTTTTAAGAACTAATGATGTTAAAATAACTTTAAAGTGCTAAAAACTATGATTCTAAGACTGTAAATATAATAAAATAACATGCAGCGAGAATGTAAGTAATTTTTAAAGGACACTTTTTTCTCAGTCATCTACAATGAATGCATGTTAACTTTAAAGACAACAGCAACATTTTTAAGTGTTGAGGAATTTTCCAGAGAAAAAGGAAAATTCATTTCTTCTGTACAGCTGACTGACTTTCAGCGAGGAAGAACAGAAAAGTTATACATTTAAGAGGACTGCATTTAAGTCTCCTGTTCCCAGAGCTTTCCTGGTGGCTCGGAGGGCACAGCGTCTGCCTGCAATGCAGGAGACCTGGGTTCGATCCCTGGCTTGGGAAGATCCCCTGGAGGAGGAAATGGTAATACACTCCAGTATTCTTGCCCGGAGACTCTCATAGACAGAGGAGCCTGGTGGGCTATAGTCCATGGGGTTGCAAAGAGTAGGATACAAGTGAGCGACTTCACATTCTTTTCTTTCTTTCTTTTCACAAAGCAACCCCAGAAAAGGTGGTCCCTCAAGCTCCTACCGCTTACTCAGAAGGACAGTCGCTGAGTGCGGCCTTCCTGGGTCTTCCACGGTCAGCCTGCACCGGGGCCCCTGCAGCTGCTGTGCTGGGGGCGGGCAGCAACACCGCTCCGCGGCAGGGCTTCCACTCCCGGGTCTTCGGACAGCCTTTTGCAGCAGGGCCAACCTCACAGAGTAAGGGAGGCTCAGCAGTTACATCTAAGCACGCTATGATATCAGACTAGATGCCGAGGAGCTGGGTAAACCTGGGCCTGGCCGACAGAGACGCCGCCTGGAGCCTGCCAGGGCAAGAGCCTGTGCTTCGGCGTCTCCCGAGCCGGGTGAGCGCTAGGCTCCCCTCCTCTCTGCCCCCTGCTAGTTGAGGGAGGACAGCAACACTGCTCAACCTCCTTGAGCTCGGCTTCCTCGACTATAAAGGAGAAATGCTCGTCTCTTCCTCCTGGGGTCGTGAGCAGGGCGTCCAACCGGGCAACACTCACCGGTTCGGCTGTATTGAGAAAATATGAAAGCCTTTCAGTGCAAGTTGGTAAATAGTCACTGCCCGAGCGTCTGCAGGGTTCCGCACGGCCCGGTCACACATCTCCATAGTCCTCCAACTAAGGACTTCCGGGTCTGTTCGAGGGTGCCCTTGGAATCATCTGTGAATCATCTTATTGGTTTGGTAAACGTTTTGAATACCATCTCTTGTTGTGGGAGTTAGATATGAACAAGGTGGTCCACACCCATGAGATTATAGACTGCAGAGACTCACAGATTTCTTTTATATACTTTTTTGTATATACTTGGAGTAACTGACTCAGGTCAAGAGGACCGAGATGCCTCCTCTGAAAAGGTGAGGAATACTTGAAGGTGAACGACCGCTGAGTAGTGAGCCCTAAAAGCAACCCTCTTGGCTTTAATCACTGCCGATCCCAAGTCAGAGGCGTGGGCAGCTTCGACCTTTCATTAAACCTCATTCTGTAATCACCAGACGTGACCTTCCTCAGTCTTGTTATTCTGTATGTGAAGAACAGAACTAGCTTTTTCACAATAGAAATAGTTTCTCTACGAGGCCTTAGATTTTCATAGATCACCCGAGAGTTTCAGACACTGATAAAGTTTAAGTGTTGAACTTACTGTCTATCTGGTTTCAGGGCTGAGCTGCCAACCCTTCAGAAAACAGAGGCTTTAAGAGGAAAATTCTTAATTTGTGATTTTATGATTGTGGACTTCTCTCCAGAGGTATTTTGTCCATTCCTTACAAAGAAGGCCCAGAGCAGTCTTCCCAGAGATATTTCATGAGAGTGGTCAATAAATAAGGTAGACAGCACTCATAATGGACAATTCACACATGCTCTTCTCCAAAGCATGTTGCTTGCCCTTTTATGAGATAATATTGACAAATGTGGATATTGATAGTGACACAAATTTGTTAAGAAAATGTATTGTCTAATATTCTAGAAATATGCACATTACTGATACCAAAGTGAATACAACTTATACAGAATTACTTCTTTCTTATTCTCAAAGAAAATGTTACCAAAAATAACATGATGTTAAACTAGGCCAGTTTCCAGGGGCATTGTTATTTGGCTGGAGTGAGAATTACACTAATCCAAGTGTATGTAAGTGGGATAGAATTCAGATACTTTTTTCACATATTAGGTTTCCTGTTAAAAATGTGGCTATCTTAGCGCTGTCTGTTCTGCTCACTCTTGGTCCTAATAAAGTCCTGGGGAAAACAGAACAATCCAAATTCTTGCATGCCCGTGTCCATTTTTTTTGGCACTTAATTCTTCACACCTGCTCTGCTTGTTTGGAAACCTGATACTCAGAGGCTCCAGGGCCCCTAAAGACAGTCTCCTGAACCAGTAGCGTTCTCTCCCTCAGGATCAGCAGAGCGTGTGAACCTCATACCCAGACTGTGCACGGGGGCAGCATGCACTGTGCACAGGTGTTCCTGTTTGCGACAAAGGACAAATCAAGTCTCCGAAAAGACTCATCTGCCAGCTTTTCCTGATGACTTCTATTTCAAGGCCTTCTCTCTCTAATTAGCCTCCCCAAATGGACTGTTTAATGCATAACTAATCTTGAACTTGCTCTTTTCTCTGACTGGAGAGAAAATTGCACTTCATTTTGCGGAGCTATGGCGCTTGCATCGCACATTTAACAAGGAGTGATATTTTAGAATTCTAGATGGCAGCTGTTCAGAGTTTCCTCATTGGCAATTACTAATGGTGAATATATAAACCCTCTTTAATAGGCAATCTAACCAAAATTTTTCTAAATATTTAGCTTCTTAAATTCAAATTATTTTCTAAAGAATATTAGTCTAATGTGAACAAAAAACATTCTTTTTAGGATCCAGAGGAAAGTGGGAAGCGTTTATAGCCTTTATCATGTGGCCAAATAAATCACTGATCACAGTAAAATGCGGTGTGTTGATTTTAACATCTTCCTAGCTATGCGTTAACATCATTTTACCCATTTTTATTATTGTCTTTTAAATATTAATCTGAAAAAACCATACTGTTGTTTTCCCAAGGTCATTTTTTAAAGTTTGTTTTAATTTGCCCTTCTACTACAAGTAAAGAAGTGGAACAAAATAAGTACACACAACCTGAAATACTACAAACAAATAGAGTTCACAGCATGATTCTTTTCCATGCTCAAGGCTTCACCTTTGTGGCCAATGCACAATAGGGTCTCTCCTGTTCTTACGAGCAGATCGAGCTCCCTTGGTGCAAATAAGAATCTGTGACAGAGAGCCCAGGCTATCAAAGAAACTTCCTACACTTTTCTAAGAAATACAGTCCTCACCTTTCTTATAGGACCCTTGAGTTGACTAGAAAGTGGGAACAGCAACTAAAAATCTTCAGGTTAGGAGGTAGGAAATATCCACCAAAGCAATAATAAACTGGGAAGTGACAAAATCAAAGAACGAAAACGGCATGAAATAAATGCTCTAGGATTGCCTCCACGAAAGGAGGCACTTGGAAGGTGGAAGAGAAGGCCAGAGTCCCGGAGATGAGGACGCGGAGAAGGCACGAGCGCTCGCCGTCACACACACACCAACCCGCCACCCTGCCGCCGATCTGTCTGCAGGAGACTCAGAGGGATCTCAGGCTTGGAGTAGGCTGAAGCTCTTAGACCGTAGGTGGGAACTGCATCCAAAATGATGAACAAGGCGACATCTGCGAGGCTTGTCACACACACGGTCCAAACACAGTTCTGACTTTCTCACAGTAAGGGTAGGGAATGGTTGATTCCCTGGTGGCTCAGACGGTAAAGCGTCTGCCCGCATTGCGGGAGATCTGGGTTTGATCCCTGGGTCGGGAAGATCCCCTGGAGAAGGCAATGGCACCCCACTCCAGTACTCTTGCCTGGAGAATCCCATGGACGGAGGAGCCTGGTGGGCTACAGTCCATGGGGTCGCAGCGTTGGACATGCCTGAGCGACCTTCCTTCTTTCTATGGTCGAAAAGGATTCCTACCCGGTGGTTAAAGGGCAAATGGGCTGTGTTTGGGCAAGATGTTGCATTCAAAGATGGAAATGCACCACAAGATATCCAGGGATGGTGAGAGGAAGCTGGTAATTGGGACAAACTTGCACCCACATCAAAGGAAATGTCAGTGAGAGACTGCCAGCAAAGGGAGGCTTCCAGGAAACCCAGGAAAATGTTCTGTGGCAAAGCCAGCTTGGGACGTCCACCACCGATAGAGGCCAGTCAAGGAAGACCCCCCCCACCCCCAGCCACCTCCCTGCCACCTTGCCTCTCCTCCCTTCCTCCCGTCAAGGAGCTGAGGGCGGAGCTGGCTGGGGGCCTGATGGAGCTAGTCACGCCCCTTCCCCTTCCCACATCGCCAGAGCTGGAGGAAGGAGAGATTGTAAGTGTGAATACAATTCGGAGTTTTGACTAGAAATCCGGGTGTTTGCACTGAGGCTACTCTACAGATTAAATTTTTTTTTTTCTAGCTATGACCAGAAAGGTTAATGGTACATTTCTCCAATTTTATCTGGGGACAGAAGAGAACCAACCCTTGGAGTGAGTTTGCTGCACCAGCTATAAGACAAAATAAATTTTAAATTACTATATGATTGTTCCTTAAAAGACCTGTTTTTTCATTGTAATGGTAACATAGAAATGTACCTAAACAGTTAAACACGTAGGTGAAAGCAATGGCTTTAGAATAACTCTAAAAATGAGAAAGCATTCCATGGAAGAGACGTAGAATTAGGAAAGACTGAAAATCTGCTGGAGACACAGAGAAACATCGGCAGTGCGTTTAGGAAAACATGGGAATAGAACCAAAGGGGCCCTGAATACAGAAACTGTCTTTTAAAAGAAACTGTTGGTGGGGATATAAACTGGCACAATCATTATGGAGAACAGTGTGGGGTTCCTTAAGAAACTAAAACTAGAGCTACCATATAATCCAGCAGTCCCAGTCTTGGACATGTATCTGGAGAAAACCATACTTTGAAACGATGCGTGCACCCCAATGACCACTGCGACACAGTTCACAAGAGCCAGAACGTGGAAGCAACCCAAGTGTCCGTCAGCAGAGGGAACGGATGAAGAAGAAGTGGCGCGCATATGCAGCAGGATGTTGCTCAGCCATAGAAAGTATGAAATAAGGCCACTCGCAGCCACATGGGTGAATCCAGAGACTGTCATACTAGGTCAAGTAGCTCAAAGGCAATTACAATATGGCATCAGTTACATGTGGAATATAAAAAAATGGTACAAATGAACTTATTTACAAAACCGAAGAGGAGTCACAGAGATAGAAAGCAAGCCAATGGTTACCAGAGCGGGGAGTAGGGGAGGAATAAACTGGAAGCTTGGGGCTGACATATACACACCACTCTACATAAATACACAAGTAAGACAGACCCACCATACAGCGCAGGGGACACTCAGCACTCTGTAATGACCTGTGTGGGGAAAGAGTCTATAAAAGAGCAGATATGTATTCGTGAATACCTGATTCATTCTGCCGTACAGCAAAAACCAACACAACAGTGTAAATCAACTATACTCCACTAAAAGTTTCAAAAACATTTTAGTAAAATATTACAGCAAAAACGATGAAAAGATAAATTATCTCTGGACTGAAAGCCTAACTTCCTCTTTTATAGGGAGATGAAATAAGAACTGTCTACACATGTGGAGCAGCAACCAGTCCATCCTGAAGGAGATCAGGCCTGGGTGTTCATTGGAAGGACTGATACTGAAGCTGAAACTCCAGTACCTTGGCCACCTGATGCAAAGAGTTGACTCATTGGAAAAGACCCTGATGCTGGGAGGGATTGGGCACAGGAGGAGAAGGGGACGACCAAGGATGAGATGGCTGGATGGCATCACGGACTCGATGGACATGAGTGAGTAAACTCCGGGAGTTGGTGATGGACAGGGAGGCCTGGCATGCTGCAGTCCATGGGGTCGCAAAGAGTCAGACACGACTGAGCTACTGCAATGAACTGAACTGAACTCATGTGGAAGCATTTCTCGGTCAACCCTTTAATCAGAAGGAAGTGACATTTGTGATTTGATGACTGGTCTGTTTTGGGGCCCTGTGTGCCTCCCGTATGATTCAGGAAATCAACTTCCTAAGACAAAGCAGCGGCAGGCGGGTCTGTTCTCGCAGAACCTCCTCACTGAAGTGCGCTCCCCCATGCGCTCCTAGCTCTAGTCGTCACGTCACACCTGTGACATCTCCTTTCTCATCCCAGGCTTCCTCTGGTCCGCTGTGTCTTATCCCCCGTCCCTGCCAGCGATACAGCACACGGCAGGATGTGAAGAAATGGGGTGATGTCCAAAGCTCAGCCCTCTAGACACCTTCCTCAGCCTTTTCTAAAATCCAGCCTGGCACCACGCTAGATGTAGTGTTGTGCCAACTGTGGAGATGCTCTGAAATGCATCCCAGGATAAGCCACTCTTCTGGAACGTGTTTGTGCTTCATACTCCAACAATTCAACCCCAAGGGGCCAGGCAGCTGGGACAGTCACATCTGATGACTTGCATTTCTTCTGCTTTCTTCTCTTAGCAACCTCCTCTCAAAAAAGGAAGGGCTTTCCCTGTCTCTCTAAGGGGGAAATGTCCCTTAGAGCAAATATCAGTCCTCGCTACACCAGAGCTTAAGCTAAAATACAGTCATCCAGATTCTGTAGGCTTAGCATTTGATTTGTAATGGGAATTTTGGCAAATTTAAACCACCTTCCCCCGCTCCATCTCCCCCAACAGAGCCTGGATTTCAACACTATGATCTCACTGTGAATTTTTTAAAATATGGTTTTCTACTCACTGCCAAGAAATGACTTCTCAGTTTCAAATTCCCATGAGTTTGAAGTAAAGTCCATTGATCTGTTAAATACAGAGCTACATAGCTACACGATTTCTGAAAATGAAAAAAAAAAATGTCAGGTTAATGTTTGCAAAAATATTATACCTGTAAAAATTAAAATTTAGACATATCTGCTTGTTGGAAATTGTCAGCTAAAAGAATAATTTATGCAAGTATTGCCATTGCATGTAGGATCATAGATGATAAACTGCTTAAGACCAAATACTGTTGACTTTCTACACGTTTGGATCACTTGAAGATGCTAGAATCACAGAGACACAGGGAATATAGGACTCTATAGAGATTATTACAGAGAAATTTGGTAGTGAGAGATGACGTCTCCTGGGAGGCCAGTGAGATCAGTAGTACCCATTATATCACAATCTAGCACTACAGCCATATTTTCTATTCCTCACCTGTATCAACCTTCTCTTCCAACAAAGCCACTACCCCACAGACCTCCAGACTCACTGATAGCTCTCCTACATCTGTGTCTTTGCTCTTGCAGTCACTTCTATTGGACTGCCCCAGTTTAGGGCTTTAAAGAGCAAAAATCCACTAGAGCTAAGTATCAAAAGTCTTACCTACTTCTTACATATTTCCACCAATTAAGAGAATCTTGTGTTGTTATCAGAATGGAAATGCAATATTTCGTTACATTGCTTTAAAATTGGGCCACAGTGGTATCTTACTTTGAGGGAAAAAGAGATCCAATTTACCCTTGCTACAGTTTGTCTATTCTTTTCAAAAGGACATCTGACGGGGAGCCGTGAGGCTGAGTCTGGCTCTGAGGAGGGGAAATGGGAGCAGAAACACTGAGCAGGAGGCAGGGAGATGGTTGTTGCCATGACGATGAACACCCAGTCCGGATGGTGCTGTTGCCGGCTTGTGTTACTGAGTGGGAGAAAACCTCCTTCCTTCTGGACTGGTGGAGCTGAGGACAGAAAAATCCGAGTTGACCAATTTAACTCTCCAGTTGAGAGCTTAAACTGTATTTCTACAGATACAGCCAATGTTTATTAAGCATCAACAAAGTGGTTGGCAATGTGCTGGATACGTTAGAAGATTTAATGTGTGTAAACCCAACAAGTAGGGACTAACATCCCTATTTTAAATGTGAAGAAAGTAAGTTTGAAGTGGGTAAAGAATTTGTCAATTACCTAGTTAAAAAGGCAGGGCTAGAGTTTAAATCCAGGTCTTTAATTCAACTGAATTTACTTTCAATGTAAACCTATTTCTACTAAGCTGCAACAATGCCTGTCAAGTGACAAGACAGGAAAATCATGTCCATCTGAATAAGGCAAGCTCAGGAAGTCCATGGCTAACCCAAGCTTGGACATTGTATAGTTTTCTTCTCTTGCAGGTTTTCTAGGAAAATAATTGACGTTAAAGCTTTCTTTCCTTCATTTAAAGCTGAATTGGTTTTCTGATAACAAATAAATTTAGAAAGTACCCTATGTGACAGCTTTCAGTGTATTTCGCATTGATGTGACAGGATCAATGATTTACTGATTGTAAACATCATTTTATAGATAATCCAAAAGTCATGGAATTATCTCACTTGTTGTTTTTCTTCCCAAATAGGAGAAACCTTTGAATTTTTAACAATAATCACTTATTGCCAGGAAAATAAATAATATCAAGATACTAAAGGCCCTAATAGTTCTATTCTGATTCCCATCCCTTATCTAAAATAATAAGTTGGCATTTGTCCTTTTTGAACATTTATGGACCATGTAGTGATTCAGAGTGCAAACTGACACTTCAGTCTTACCACTTATTAGCTGTGTGGCTAGGCAGATCAACCTCTTAGACCTCAATTATTTATCTGTAAAATAGGGATAATAATACTACCTAAACACATGTGACTGTTGTATGGGGTAAAAACGAAATTTATTTTTGAGATAAATTATGCCAAATGCATAGCACAGTACTGGGCACACTGGCAGTCAGGCAGGTCAGCCGCTCAGTTGTGTCCAACTCTTTGCGACCCCATGAATTGCAGCACGCCAGGCCTTCCTGTCCATCACCATCTCCCGGAGTTCACCCAAACCCATGTCCATCGAGTCCATGATGCCATCCAGCCATCTCATCCTCGGTCGTCCCCTTCTCCTCCTGCCCCCAATCCCTCCCAGCATCAGAGTCTTTTCCAATGAGTCAACTCTTCGCATGAGGTGGCCATAGTACTGGAGCTTCAGCTTTAGCATCATTCCTTCCAAAGAAATCCCAGGATTGATCTCCTTCAGAATGGACTGGTTGGATCTCCTTGCAGTCCAAGGGACTCTCAAGAGTCTTCTCCAACACCACAGTTCAAACGCATCAATTCTTCGGCGCTCAGCCTTCTTCACAGCCCAACTCTCACATCCATACATGACCACAGGAAAAACCATAGCCTTGACTAGACGGACCTTAGTCGGCAAAGTAATGTCTCTGCTTTTGAATATGCTATCTAGGTTGGTCATAACTTTTCTTCCAAGGAGTAAGCATCTTTTAATTTCATGGCTGCAATCACCATCTGCAGTGATTTTGGAGCCCCAAAAAATAAAGTTTGACACTGTTTCCACTGGTTCCCCATCTATTTCCCATGAAGTGATGGGACCGGATGCCATGATCTTCGTTTTCTGAATGTTGAGCTTTAAGCCAACTTTTTCACTCTCCTCTTTCACTTTCATCAAGAGGCTTTTTAGTTCCTCTTCACTTTCTGCCATAAGGGTGGTGTCATAGCACTTTATAAGTATATGCGTATATATATGTATGTATTATTTACAGAAATGAATCATGTTATATATATCAAACTATAATTCTCACTTAAAACATCTTAAGACATATACCCATGTCTATATGCAAGGATTCACTCTATCATTTGCTGAGTAATACTCTATAAGACAATGTGTCCTCAGTGTGCATCTGTGGAGGGAGAAAAAGCAAGCTCTCCGCTGTCTGTTTCCAAGGGCACTAATGCCATCATGGAGGCCCCATCCCCATGACCTAACACTAATTACCTCTCAAATGCCCAAACATCATCACACTGGGGGTTAGGGTTTCAGCTGTAAATTTTGGGGATATGCAAACATTTGGTTCATACTACACTGAGCAAAGAGACTGGTTTTTAAATTGTGTGTTAATATGCATCGTCAGAGTTTCTGCAATTTACACTCCTACCACAATAGGTGAGAGTTCCCATTTCTCTACCTCTTATCATTAGCAGTTTTCGTCACAACTCATTTCATTCTTTGATAATCTCATAAAGCACCACAACTAATTTTGGTTTACATATATTTGATTACGCCTGAGGATAGACATTCTTTCTTTATTTACTGGTGAACCATATTTCTCCATTTGTGAATTTCCAGTATATATCTGTTGATTTTTCTATGTTAGTGATTTTCTTATTGATTTCCATGAGTTATTTACACGCTGTGAATATTAACTCTTATCTGTCAATACCCCTCCATACCATATTTTCCCGTGGCATCCAGACTTGCTCTTTATAATGCTTAAAGAAAGTGAAAAAAGTGAAGTCGCTCAGTCGTGTGTCTGACTGTTTGCGACCCCATGGACTGTAGCCCACCAGGCTCCTCCCTCCATAGGATTCTCCAGGCAAGAGCGCTGGAGTGGGGGGCCATTTCCTACTCTAAGTTGTCCTGTGCGGCTCCTTGCTTACACAGTCACACGCTTTACGAGGTGTGGTCTGTTCTTACTTTATTCACTGTTTAGTTCTCAGCACCAACTACAGTGTCTGGCCCAGAGTTACTGCTCCAGAGCTATTGAGTATATTAATTAATAATGTATATATTGCAAATATTCACCAGTATATATTATTTTTCTTTTAACTATTTCTGACATCTTGGCCACACCATTTCTAATTTGTATAATCAGATTTGTCTAATTGTCTTCACAACTCTCAAGTTTTCACCATGCATAGACATGCCTTCTTCAATCCTAAATCTGTATTTTATGTATAGTCTTAACTTTTGCAATTAACTTTTTGACCCGACAATTATTTTTCTGTGTTTGAGTAGACAGACAATTTTATTTCCCTCTAAATAAAGACCATGCTATTTATTGAATAATGTACCTCTTTGCTGCAGATGGTGACTGCAGCCATGAAATTAAAAGACGCTTACTCCTTGGAAGGAAAGTTATGACCAACCTAGATAGCATATTCAAAAGCAGAGACATTACTTTGCCGACTAAGGTCCGTCTAGTCAAGACTATGGTTTTTCCTGTGGTCACGTATGGATGTGAGAGTTGGACTGTGAAGAAAGCTGAGCGCTGAAGAATTGATGCTTTTGAACTGTGGTGTTGGAGAAGACTCTTGAGAGTCCCTTGGACTGCAAGGAGATCCAACCAGTCCATGCTGAAGGAGATCAGCCCTGGGATTTCTTTGGAAGGAATGATGCTAAAGCTGAAGCTCCAGTACTTTGGCCACCTCATGCGAAGAGTTGACTCATTGGAAAAGACTCTGATGCTGGGAGGGATTGGGGGCAGGAGGAAAAGGGGACAACCGAGGATGAGATGGCTGCATGGCATCACCGACTTGATGGACGTGAGTCTGAGTGAACTCCGGGAGATGGTGATGGACAGGGAGGCCTGGCGTGCTGCGATTCATGGGGTCGCCAAGAGTCGGACACGACTGAGCAACTGAACTGAACTGAACTTGCCACCAACGTGAATTGGAATCCTTATCATACTCTATATAAGATGTTACGTCTGTACGTTTTAGTACGTGATAAGGCAAATCTCTATTTTTCTTCTTTGAAACTTTTTTTCCTGGTCTTATTCAGGGACACAGCCAGGTAAATATGTTGTGAATTTGTCAAGTCCCTTTTGAGTCCAATCAATCCCTAGCAAGTAAGCCAATGAGCAGGGCATTGGATCAGAAAAAATTACCTTTCAATCAAGCTGCCTTCATTAGTTTTCCAGCTTTAAGATGCACAGCTTTGAAAGATCCATAATCATACCTATCTGACCTTCTTCACAGAGGTATTGTGAGACGAGAGTGCAAATTAACTTGCATATTAAAAGTGCTTTGCAAATGAAGCTTCTGGGAAGTAAAAATCAGTCATATTGTTTATTATTGACAAGTAGCCCACCCTTTCACCTTGTGAAGATTTACTTAAATTGATTGGAAATAGGTAGCCTTCTGTGGTAAATGGTGGCAAATCACTGCACATGCTTTCCTGCTTTTATTCCAGTCATTCTCTCCACTGCCAGTGGATGAGGGATCCCACAGAATGAATCAAATGCTGAAGGGGCTCCGGTCTAGTCTGGCGCTCCTCTCTGTTTGGCAAAGCACCGTGTCTGCCGCAAATCAGCATAATCCCACAGCCTTTCCTCCTCGAACAGGATCCCAGAGAGACTGGGGAAGCCCTATGGGCATCCCCAGACAGGCTGGATTAGGACGGCCCGGAGAGATGTATCGTGAATCCTCCATTGCTTTTCTGAGGCTTCTGTAAGAAAATACTGGAACTGTGTGGCTTAACACAACAGAAAGGTATCCTCTCACAGTTGCAGAGGCCGAAGTCTGAAATAGGTGTCAGTGGGGTCACGCTGCTTCTGGAGGGTCTGGAGGAGGACCCCCCGGGACTCCTGGTCTCCGGGAGCTCCTGAGCCTGGGGCCGTGTCCCTCCAGTCTCTGCTCTGAGGTCACTTTGCTTCCTGCTGGCTATGTGTTCCTTTCTGTCGCTTATGAGTATATTTGCATTGGATTTAGGGCCCATCCAGATAATCCATTTCATCTCCAGTTGTTTAATTACATCTTCAAAGACCCTTTTCCCATTTAGATAATGTTAGCAGGCTCCAGGGGTTAGGATATGGACAAATCTTTTGGGAACCACTCCCCGCCCTGCACCACCCCCCGACACCCTCTTCATCCCACTACAGAAGCCTGTATCTTCAGAAGAGATCAGTCTCAGCGGATGCAGTGCTTCACCACTTTGAGATGTAACGGGCTATAGCTGATATTAGCCGAATGGAAGTTCATTACTAAACAGTGGACCTCAAGTTCTGACATCTTTCTCTTTCTAAAATATTCATAGAGCGTCTTTCAGATTCAAACTCGATTGAGGTCGAATTCAAAGATATACATTTAATTATCTCCTTCCCATTCCCACTCCAAATCTTTATACTTTTGATACAAAAGGTCACAAGGGTATCACCAGATTACCACATTCCTTGCTTCAAAGGACCATGATGCATATGGGAAAGTGAAAGTCACTCAGGCACGTGTGTCTCTGCGACCCCAGGGACTATACAGTCCACAGAATTCTCCAGGCCAGAATGCTGGAGTGTGTGTGTGTGTGTGTGTGTGTGTGTGTGTGTGCGCGCGCGCGCGTGCACAGGCTTGGTTGCTCAGTCTTGTCCGACTCTTTGTGACCCCATGGACTGAAGCCCGCCAAGCTCCTCTGTCCATGGGATTCTGTGGGCAAGAACACTGGAATCGGTTGCCATGCGCTCCTCCAGGGCCTCTTCCCAATCCAGGTGGATTCTTTACCAGCTGAGCCCCCAGGGAAGCCCTGCTCTACTGGAACAAGATACAAGTCCCATCGCCAACCTTCCCATCAAATCCTCTTTTCATAAGACAGGATCTCAGGCACTTATCACAAGGCAGCCTGGAGTTTTTCTAAGCAATCCTTTCCCTTAATCTTTCAGGGTAAAGCTGCACCAGGACTGATTTTAACCACAGATGGCCAAAGGCTAAGACTCCCTGAGATTTAAAGTGATTTCTCATCTTCGTCCTGCAACGGAAGACTCTCTCGTTCCACAGGTCCCCACCTGACTGCAAGCCCACAACGTGTAGGAGCTGTTGGTGCTGATGCACAGCTTGAAACTCAGTGGCGTTCACACACTCCTTTGGGGATTTTTTATGTTACTCTTCACATTCAGCCTTCCATCTTCCCAGAGAAAGCTTTAGGCTCAGGTGGTTTCGGTGGAAGGAAACCCTGGCATTCACAAAAACAGAACAAAAATAAGTTAAACAGATATTATATTCCCATTCTGAAACATCTTTCTACCCAAAGGTGCTGTACTCCTAACATGCAGAAATAGGACTTCAAAAGGTTATTTGGCGAGAGCTGTGAGTGTTGCCATGGAGAACTGGTAAAAAATGCATTTTATTTGATCAGTTAAAATAGCTTTTTGTAAACCAGAAAAAGTGTTTGGGGAACCTTTTAATTTGGAAACTTGGCAGTGTAGCTTTAATGAGCAGATCAGGGGAGAAAAAAGATTTTTTAGGAGTTAGAGTGACTTTTCCAAGGACCTAATGTTACTTTTTGCAGAATTTAGACCAGAATCTAGATTGTCAGCCTCCCTGGCCTAGAGCGCCTTGCACTTCTGCCGCATTTTCCATTCTTTTACGATTAGCATATTCCCAACATTCACTAAAGTGGGGATTCTACATCAAGTGGACTCTATAGTCAGACAGATAAAAGGTCTGCTGTTTTCTCTTACGGACCATGAGTAGATATTCTCAGCTTTGTGGGCCATGTGGTCTCTGCCACCACCACTCAACCCCGCCATACAGTTGCCATAAAAAGTATGTAACAAGCGGTGTGACTGTGTCCCATTAAGACCTCATTTGTGCAAACAGACAGTATGTTAGCTTTGACCTGTGGATCACAGTTCTCAGATCCTCAAGAGACCAAGAGTGGAACTCACTTTACTTTTCTGTAAAATGGGTATAATAACAGTACAGCCTTTATACAGTGGCTGTAAGGCGTTCCTAGATACGCCATGGGTTTACAGTGCCCGGCACATAACACTCATTAAGGGTTGGCAACTATTTTTATCATCATCTTACTTTCCTTTTGGTCATGCCTTCCGAAAAAGGAAGAGAAAAAGGAGTCAACATTTAGTGCTGCTTTATTTCCCCTTGCCCCTGACATGATCCGCTGGCTGCCAGGAGCCCCTGGCTGGCACAGCCCCGCAGAGGGCCACACCACCCTCTACAGGCCCAAGACAGACGGCGGGCCTTCTACCTGGAGCTTGGGCAAGTCTGGAGCTCCTGCAGCCCCCTGGCTCTGCAATGCCAGGTGCTCGGATAGGGGCTTTCTGTTTAAATAGGCTTTCATTTCATGGTCTACTTCCAGAGACTGTAATGAAGCCAGGTGCACAGTTTTAAAGGCCAGGCATCTGTGCCTGTGGCCTCTTGACCCTTGCATTCCCTTCTAAGCCAAAATGTCCCCAAAGGGCTCTGCTTTGGGCATATTGAAGCTGAAAGAACTGGGGCTACAACTGTTGGAACCTCACTCACCTCTCATCTCCAAAAGGGTAGGGCTCAGGCCAAGATGGACTAGTCTTCACTGTCCATCGGTCTGCTGACGTTCACACCCTTGTCGCGACGCTGCAGCGGCACAGGCCCAAGAGCGCCGCACACGACAGCGTCCTGCTAACCCTGAGGCTGTCAGACCCTTCCAGAGTTCACAGCGCTCCAGCGACGTGTCTCACGAGTCCTTTGATTCTTAGTTGGGTGACAGGTGCTCCCGAGTGTATAGCTGACAAGCTGACCCGAGAGCCCCGGAGCAGACTGACGGTGGGCTAACGGGGGGGCCGGTGGCGCAGTCCCCTGGACCACGGTTCTGCCCAAGCTTGCGGGTGAGGCTGCTATTTCACAGATGGAACCACTCCAAGGCTCTCACACGCAAGAAGCTTACATTTCACAACCGCCTCCATCAAACATCACATGGCTACACTGAGAAACATTAATCTGGATGCACGTTTCCTTTTCTTCACATTGACTGACAATTACTAAGGTTTCCTGAAAACGGCACTCACGCGTCTTTCCTTCCGCCTTCTTAACTGTGCTCACCAGCCAATATGCACGTGGAAACCACCGGCTCTCTGTTTCCTTCTGTAGGTTCAAAGTCTAAATACAGAGCGGGGGGAGCCTTTAAATTATACAAAATCATGTCCAGCCTAACTTCCAACGACTTCCCCTCACCACACTTGCCCCAGACACGAGCTTTCTTGTTTTGTGTGTGTGCTGGGGTCACCGCCCCCCACGTCTAGCTGGTGATACACTTCCATCCTCCCACTCAGCTCATACCCACCCTCCCCTCAGCACTCCAGACTGAAGCCACATCCCCTTCCCCTGGGCTCTGCATTCCTCATGCCTGTGCCGCCAGCACCAAGGGGCCTCTCGGCCTCTGACCTTACGGCACCGTAACTCCAGGCAGGATCTCTCTCCCTCACCAGACAGGAGAGGAAGACGATTAAAACCCCACTCCCCCAGAGTGCAGAGTAGGCATCCCTCTCAAATGCCAACTCCCACTAACGTTTATTGGAACTCAATGCAAAATCTAAAACCATTTGCCATCAGGCTCTATTAAAGGGCGTCCCCGCATTCAGTGAAGAGGAATCTGTAGATTTTCCTTAATAGATTTAAACTTCAAACCAATCATATAAACTGCACTTTAAAAATCCATTTAGGAAGACAAAATAAACAAATGAGTCAAATTGCTTTTTTTGAAAACTCCTTTCCACACAGCCATCCCGAGATGATTTCAATCCTGCATTTGACAAGGACATCCATTCCAAGGAAGGCAAGTGCTCTGATCTGATCTGGGGTTAGGGGATGTTTTGGATCAACACAAAGGCCTCCCTGCAACTTCAGATCATGCTTTGAAAGCCAACCAATGAAGGTTCCATTTGGTTTAGTAAAAGTGTTTCACACATCCAGACCCTAGAGACTCATCTTGCTTGCTAGCATTGCCATTTAGATTTAGGATCAGAAAATGAGCTCCAAGACTACACTGATGAGTCAAGATTTGGAAAGCTACACAGGGCATGGGGGCCAAGAATGCTTGGCTCCACGGAGACCCTTAAAATCGGTGCTTAAAACCACACAGTCACAACTGCCTTTCTTCACCTGGTTTGGAGATTCAGAAATTCACTTACGGTCCTCCAATGAGAGAAATCTCCTGGAAAAACTCTTTCAGCAGCTGAAGAGGTAGCTGAGCGCTTCACAGAGGCCCGGCCCCGCGCCTCCCACCCCCGCCCCCC
>SJXO01000497.1:425848-485269 GCA_006408615.1 Connochaetes taurinus | reverse complement strand
CCCCCCTGGGCAGCCCGTGCCCACCCGTCGACTCACCTCCCTGCGCAGAGGCTGAGCCCACTGGGCTGGCACTCAGGGCTGGGCCAGAGGGGCTTTGCGCCCCTCGGGCATGTTGCTGGGACACACATCCTGTGTTCATCTTGCCTTTGTTATCTTTTCATCTTATACTTGAAAAAAATGCCTACGCAATATCCTTCAGAACAGTTTCACTAAATATTTTGAGCAAATGTGCAAGGTGGTGGGAGCAATGTGGACAGAGTAAGAGGCTGTGTTCTGAGAAACCGCCCTGACAACCTGAGCCAGGTGGGCACACGCGCACCACTCTAGACAGTGTGGGGTGCCGAGGCAGCTGTAAAGAGCATCCGTTTAGACGCCTTCGGTTCTTTGTGACCTAACTCTGAACTCCGAGGGGCTGAAATACTACCGTGTCAGGACTTCATGTAACGGAAAGGTGGGAGTTGGCTCACGCAGCAGCTCAGCACCGACAGGGACCCACCAGGCTCTGCTCCTTTTTATTTGGTCCTCAGGCTTGTCTCTGCAGGGCTGCAAAATGGCTGCAGCAGCTCCAGCATCCACACTCCACAAAACTGCCCTTGAACATGGTTGCATGAAGATGAGGCACTCTCCCCTTTTGAAGATGGAGGAACCCTCCCCGCAAGTCCTCAACTGACTCCTCCTGACAGTTCGCTGGCCAAAACTGTGTCACAAGCTAATTCTTAAATCAGTCATCAAGGCTATAGAAAGAAATCGTGACTGATTTAGACCAATTACAACCCACCTCCTGAGGCTCATGACTATCTGATATGTAAAGAAAATCAGGATTTTATTAGCAAAGAAGCCAGAGGGCCAGTGGCTGGTTGTGAACCAAATATAATACCTTCCATAAGGTCACATCCTTGAGGGAAATTAGGAATGCAGCTTGAAACACTTATGCTTTAATTTCGGGTAATGGGAACTTATTGAGGGTTTTTTGAGCAGGAAAATACCATGAACAAATATTTTTTGATACAATTAAGATGTAAAGGACTTCTCAGTCTTTTATTCTGAAAATTGCAATTGTCTCTCAACATTCAATGGTGATAAACATTTTCACCAATTTATTGAACACACATTTTCTGAACACCTGCTGTTCCAAGTGTGGAAATACAAAGTTGAACAAACAGCTGGGGTCCCTGCCCTCAGTAGCGCTTACATTCCACTGGGGAAGGCAAACTGACATTTCACACTTGGCTCTGTTAAGAAGAAAAGAAGTGGGGTAATAAATCCTCAGTGAGGAAGTAGGGGTAGAACTAGTATAAACTGGGTGTTCCAGGGGGATTCTTGAGAAAGTGACAGTGGATCGGAGCAGAATAACAAGGAGCCTGCTACAGGAAGGCATGAAGGCAGAAACACGGGAGCAGAAGGGACAAGGGCAAAGCCCAAAGAGCAGCAGTCACAGCGTGTGAAGCTGCCCTTCTCTCCACATCTTTGCCAACACTTACTTCTTACCTTTTTGATGACAGACCGTCTGAAAGGTGTGAGATCTTCCTTCTTGAAAAATGTTCTAGGCCAGTGCTTTAGCATGCATGTTAATCCTCTGGGGAGGGGTCTTGCGGAAGCGGGGTCTGTAATTCAGCGGGTCTGGGGAGGGCCTGAGACTCTGCATCCTGGCAAGCTCCCAGGTGTGCCCATGCTCCCAGCCTGAGGGCCACACTGAGTGGCAGAACTGTAGCCCAAGGTGCCCAATCAACGAAAATGCAAACAGCGCGGGTTTCTCGTTGTTTTTCTTACCGGTACCTTATACATACCACGTGCTGCAGACCAGTGTTAATACTGTAGACGCACGTTGCTATTCAACTAGAATGAGCTATTCAGTTCCTTACTTGCGCGCAGCTTGTCTAAATGTTGGTGGACCACACCTGGCTAGTGGCCGCCATACTGGACGGCACACGTAGAAAGAACCCTGCCGTTATCACAGAAACGCTTTACTGGACAGCGCTGCCCCAAACAGAAGGAACCATTTCCAGCTCTTCAGGCTTGCTGTTACGTCTTCCCTTATTCTGTTTTTTACGGAGAACATATGCATGTTATTTCTACCTGCTGAGGTCAAATGTATCTTTTAGGCACTATTTCAAGCCTCTCTCTTCCATGGAGCCTTTCCTGAGATTAAACCCAAGTGTGCTTTCTGCACCTTAAAGTCTGCACGTTTGCTTCCTCTCAGCAGCATATTTCTTACTCTCTTTTGCTTCCTTAGGATCCAAAGTACCCTAGCATCCAGCTCCCTTTTCCCTTGTTTCTATGGGGTAGGGAGTAAGGGGCAGGTGACTTCTCATGTGTTTTTCCCACGTGATTCAGTTGAGCCTCACTCTACCCTTAGTCACCCTCACCAGGATATAAGCAAGATGACCGCCAGTACTGTTGATGCCGGGACGTTTGCTGAAAATCTGAATGAAGACGCTCTCACCAGTGAGGTCATGAAGCCAGCTGGGCGCAGGTCTGGCTCTGCTGGGAGCCACCCTGCCATTCCACATGCAGCCCTTGCTGAGAACTCAGAGAAAAGCAAAAAAGAGGAAACCACATCCCGGATGACACCACCCTATAGTTGGTTACAGCTGGACTTGGAGTTCCATCTACCCTTGGTGTTGCTACTGGGGACAATAAAGAACTTACTTTTGCTCAAGCCAGTGTACATTGCAGGGGCCTCACCTACTCCAGCAGCTCTTCAGCCACTCCTGGGACCATTTACAGTCACAGTCGCCCTTGGTTGGTTTCACATCACAGCTTTGTAGGAGCAATGTAAGCATATGCCCATCTAAACTAAATTTTTCTTTACCCATTTTAACTTTGAAATGATTTTGGCATGTTGATAATACAATAATATGGAGCCAAAAAATTTTCATCATCTGATGATGAAATTAGTATTTTTATTCATATTTCTCTAGGGTTTTACAGCTGTGTATATATATTACAAATTGATTAGTCTCTTCACGTTGTAAGTCACCCAAAACAAGTATAAACTTCCTAGTTAGCGAGTATTCTTTGCCTGGCTAACACATACATATCTCTGGAATATGTATCCCTTCCCCCCCCGCCCCCAACTCCTGGCTTTGAGGAAATTCCCCTAAAGCCACTAAGCTGCGTGCTGGCCTGGCGGGCAGGCTGGAGGGTGTCTTCAGACCCCCACTCTTCCAGCACACCTTACCTTCCACATCTGCTCACATGGCCCTTCTGTTTCACATCTTGGCTTACTCTCATCTTCCTGGAATACTGGACTGACCACAACCTCCCCCTCCTTACTGGACCAGAAGATTCCACAGGCACAGTGTTGCTGGGAAGTCTTCTGAAACCAAACTCAAAGCTGACCCCAAACTCAGACGTGAAATTCACTACCACCCCTGCCTACCATTTGCCTGCTATTAGGCTGGCCAAAAAGTTCCTTCGGTTTTAAAGTACAAGCAAGAGACACATTTTTCATTTTCACCAAGAACTTTATTGAACAACATATTCACCGCCTTTTTTTCCTACTACGTTCTGCCATTTTCCAGGCAACTTCATAATCTCATCTTCCCAAAACCTTTTATCTTTTTGAGCAAAGAACTGTTTTAAGTGTGTTTATGGTCTTCCAGGGAACTGAAATTTTTTCCATTACGAGAATTCTATAAAGACGAAGATAAATGGAAATCCAAAGGTCTGGAGAAATACCTGGATGAATCAGAACTTCCCAGCCAAGCTGTAACAATTTTTCTCTGGTCATCAGAGAAACACGTGGTCTTGTGCAAGCCTGGGGGGGGCGATGATGCATTTTCTGCTGACCAGTTCTAGATGCTTTTCCTTGAGTGCTGCTTTCAGCTGGTCTAACTGGGTGCAGTACCTGCTGGAATTCATTTTCCAGCAAGAGCTCATAAAGAGGACTCCCTTCCAATCCCACCACATATGAAACATTACCTTCTTTGGATGAAGACTGGCCTTTGGTGTGATTGGTGGTGGTTCGTTTTGCTTGCCTCACAATCTCTTCCCTCCCACATCACTGTACAGTATCTATTTTTCATCACCAATACGATTTGTTTTAAAAACAGAACATTTTTTATTACCTTTCACTGGAGAACTGCATGTGGAAAGATGGTCAAGGTTTTTCTCTTCACTTAAGAGGAACTCACACATCACAGTGATTGACATAACCAAGGCTGGCGCAAGCGGTTCTCAGCACTTGGTTTGGGCATTCTGAGAGCTGCAGCGACCTCCCTGTGGTGTACACTGATTGCTCTCAATGTCTCCCTTTGATTGCGATCAGCATCAACTGGTGTACATGACTGGGCAACACTGTCCAGCAAGGAACAACCAGCATGAAACTTCGCAAACCACTTTGAAAAGTTAGATCAGTCCCAACACCTTCTTCATACGCTGCAGATATTCTGTGTGTGTGTTTCAGTTGCATTTTCACCTTTCTTGAGTAAAGCATAATATGTCCAAAATGTTGCTTTTTCTTCCATCTTCATTACTAAAATGGCCAATTGATTTTTTTTAAAAATACACGCTGATATGACAATAGTCACAACACAATCTAACAAAATTGTTCTGAAGATAAAGACAACTAGATAAAGCGCTACTAGAACCATCCATCATAGAGGAAAAAACTGAATAAACTTTTTGGCCAACCCGACAGAAATGGATGAAGAGGAGCAACTCACTCATGACAGAGGACAAGACAAACCCTCACTCCTCCACGCTCCCCACCGAAACAGTTAATACATCTTGTTTACAAAATCAGATTTAAGAACTACTCTAGAGGACCACGCACATGGTAAGATTTATCTTTTATTAGATATCTTATATTACATATTCCCAAAAAGATATAAAATCTTCCAAGAGAAAATATCAAAACCTATTGATTTCAAGGAAAGCAACATAATCAAAATAAAAGCAAAGATTTTCTTCCAAACAAAGGAATGTGAAAACATTTCAGCACAAATACAACAAAGACGTGGGAAGGTAATTACAATGCTTTACAACACATTTTACAGCATTTTGTTTTAATCAGTATTTGCAGAAAACAAGGATGCTGAGTTCTCAAAACACTGCAGTTATAACCCCAAATTAAATTTAAAAAAAAAAAAAAGAGAGAAAGTCATCAACTACTTGGTCAACTGAACATCTGTGATAATGAACGTAATAAAACCTAAGCAAACAAATATGCCACTGAGATCACCACTGAAGTGTACAATTTTTAGTGTGTGCCAGGGACACTAAACTATTTAATCAGTTCTTGACCACAACCCAAAGCAAAAGCATCCTCTCTTCATTTCCCTGATGATTTATTCTAAAAATAAAAAGCAGAAACTTGCTGGTGAAAGGGAATTTCTGCTTTACCTGCGAGCAGCTGGTGACTACACACACTGAAGAACACCCCGATGGAGCGCAGGACAGACCCACCTCAGACAGCCCGGAGCGGCAAGACCACTGTTATTGCATCAGGATTTTTTATTTCAACTGATCAGAAATTCCAGAACGATTAAGCACAGCCACTTGAACCCCAGAACACAGTGAACTCCTATAGGAAGGTTTTACACTTAAGATGCAACAAAAATACTGATCTTATTCCTGGGATTTGTGTCTGGCAATCCTAACGTCTGTAGATGTTCACAGAAAGTAAGTTTGTTTTTTGTTTTAGTTGTTTATCCCCCCAAAACAAGGAAGGAAACTTACAGTACATGTTTATTGCAAGAAATTACTCTCTTGTAATATCTTCATCAACACTAGTATTATTTCCTTAATTATTAAAGGCGAAAGAAGTTTATGAACTTAATGGAACGATAATCTAAGGAGCTGCATCTTGACTGAAAATACAGATGATAACCAGGCTACATAAAACAGAAACGATGTTTTTATTTCTATATGAAGATGTTGGAATGGCAGGAGGTAAAATGGAAGTTTAAAGTCAGATAATACTAAACCTATTAGTTAACACAGAGAATTTTCAGCAGTGCACATAGTCAAGAATCCTTTCTATGCTAAAATGGAATCCTCTAAATGTTGGTTTCATTTTAATGTCAAGTTAACAATGATCCCAAATAAATTTTATCAAAAGTATTGTAATGGCACATAGGTTTAGAACTTCATTTTGAGGTTAGCACGTACAAAAGTTGGAAATTCACTGAACAAACATATTCTTTAATATGATAAATTATGATGAGTTACACATAAGTGGATTTCAAAATGGTCTATTTTAAAGCATTCTCTCTTCAAAACGGTGAGCTCTTGTGAAATGGAAACAGTATGTGGATTCCGCTTGTTACAAAATCCTAGCTTCAAGTTGCAGTCTCCTTGGCAGCAGCATATTTTAATTAACAATATTTTTTCTTCCTTGTTTTGTTTTCTAACATCTCAGTACATTCAAATAGTCAAAATGTTTAGAGTAACACCACAAATTTAATGAAACAGATCAGCACGTGGCCAGCATTGTCAGGCAAAAATTATACAATTTATGTGTCATAGAAAGTACCCGCCCCTCCCCCCAGCCACTCCCCACCTTCCCCCAACAGTAATATGGACACCAAAGATTTAACAAGACTTATAAAAAAATAAGGCACATTTATTCTGATATGATAATTTTAAAATAGAAAACCCCTTCTCAGAACATCTGTATTCAAATGAGCTGTGTAAAAAGACACCTTGTGGTGCCTAGAAGAGGTCACGGTACCTACAGGATCGCTTCTCCTCGCTTAGTGACAATGGAGTGAATTGCACCTGCCCCACATTGTCAAGTAATGAGAATATGCCTCTTTGTCTACTACTGAATGATTCAAAATCTGGTATTTCTGGAAATACTTACAAAGGATAGGAAGGGACGGGTCAAGTGGTAGAAAAACATGTAAAAGCAACAATATATATTATCAGGATTGATGGATTGCACTTTTCCACATATTTCAACACATAAAGTTCTTCTCACATATATGAATGACTGCAACCATTTTGGCCATTAGCTATTACCCACCAGCTTTTTATTCCATTTTGGTAAAAATGGGTATTTTTGTAAAACTAACAAAGGGTCAGCAACATGAATACTTAGAACACTCTCTTCACAACCCCCGACACAGATATAATTAGTTAGCATTTAACCTGAGATGCAATCTGCTGAGAGGCTGTCTCTAGACATTCCTTCGTTTGTTGCGTCAGTCCACACCGATGATAGGAGTTCATGGGAGGAACTAGTCTGTGGCATGGCTTTTCTTTCTCTCCTACTGCACTGTTTTAAGAAAAAGAATCACAGAATTCACGTCCTCACAGTAGCCGGAAGCTAAAATGATGTGCTTCTCTATTGCACGTAAAACCAAGAAGTATATAAAAGCCAATGCTTTCCAATCCAAATCTGAAAGCCAGGTTCACCTCAGGTGGATTCGGAATGTGCTGATTTCCATGGGACTCAAGTTGATTTCACTTATATTTCGGGCGTCTGGAGGAGAATGCATCAAGGATAATGACGAAGGTATGATACTTACAACAGTGAACTTGCTAAAAAGTTTCTGGACCGATATCTAAAAGTAAATGATAAACAAGTACACGTTCAGGATAACGCTGAAGCAAGAGAAGTAGCGCGCCTACACGCTCAGTGTGAGACACAGTGAGAAGCATGTTTGGAATATTGTCGTTTAGTGAAAAAGCAGGGGTGGAAAAGCAGGGGAAGGGGGGAGACTGAGTCCACCTCCACACACCTGAGCACCGAGACCAGCTCTGGAGGGAGAGCGGAGCCCAGGAGCAGGAGAGTGCTGTCTTCTGGGCCCCTCTCAGCTGCTTAACAACGCATCGTATGCGAGGGCCCTTTTCCATGAAAGAAAGGGCTCCACAGACCAAGAGCTTGAAACACAGCTACTCCCTCTTTCAGTCAGCATTTACCCCAACAGGGGTGCTTCTCCACCATCTTCCTGAGCCAGAAAAGCCGGGAGACAGGCCCCAGGCCCCCAGGAAGGCCCTCACGTAAGCGGCCACTGACAGGGTAGGAAGGTCGTTTGGAAAAATCTACTCTCACTTCTGGCAGACTCTTCTAGTGTGTCTCTCTGGATCGTATAACCCCCTTAAGACTCAACGCCTTAGTGTCTGAGTGCAAACGTTCACCCTCAGATGTCTCAGATCGCCACTGAGAAGGGAGGGAGTAAGAACAGTGAAACCAGCAACAAAGATCAGTGCTCCTCCGAGCGCCAATGGCATGCAGCGTGGGCAGAAGGAACGGGCGCCTGTCGCGCCAGGCAGCTTCAGGCCTCCCCGCCGCCTCTCTCCCCTCTCTGCAGCCTCGGCTGTGCGCGTGCCAGCTGTGCAGGAAGGACGGGCTCCCTGAGTCTGCCTGACACCCTGTCTACGAGGTCTCCAAGAGTGGGTCAGCTAGCTGCCTTGGTGTGGGAGGTCTGCCAGCGTGCTGCAGACAGCCCCAGCCTGTCGGAGCCAGAGGCGTAAGGCTGGAGGTTCCCTTCCCTCCCAGAGTGGCTGACGAGGACCGCCAGCAAGGCCAGCTTAAAGAGAAATCAGAAGGTGCAGCGGGCGGTCAGCACTCAGCCTGAGGACCCACTGGGCTGCACAGGGTGGACTCACGCACACCCACTTAATCAGAAGATCCGGCCCTGGGAGACAACGGGCTGGGGCGGAGTCCAGCCGCCCCCAGGGCCTCGGCCGAGTCACCCCGTCGGCCAGTCTCGCGTCCCCACCACCCCTGCTGCAAGCCTCCACCCGCTTTGTGTGTGGGCCAGTCGCTCAGTCGTGTCCGACTCTTTGTGACCGCAGACTATAGCCTGTAGGGCTCCTCTGTCCAGGGAATTTTCCAGGCAAGCATTCTGGAGGGGGTTGCCATGCCCTCCTCCAGGGGTCTTCCCCACCCAGGGATCAGAGCCAGGTCTCCTGCACTGCAGGCGGACTCTTTACTGACTGAGCCACCTGCAGTCACCTGGCCCCCGCAGGACCTGGGGTTGCCACCGCTGAACGGGGTCACTCCTGAGCATCTGAGAGTGGTGGGAATGGAGGGGTGGGAAGAAGCCTCGTTGCGGGTGGGAAGCGGGAAGCCTAAGACTCGGCGAGGCCCTGCCGAGGCGGTCTGCTGTCGGCAAGGAGGAGAGACTGGACAGCGGGACAGGGCTCGCTTAAGAAGGGAAGACGAGCAAACCGCAAGTCGAGGTGAGGCGTCCACAGAAAGGCAACGGGACAGCTCCTTCCCAGGATTATCCGCAGAAAGTAAGCCTTTCAACGCACACCACATCCACAGGGAGAACAGGCTTTCGACTCACCTTTCCCTGGGTTGTGGAACACAGCAGCCCGGTGTCTCTGCTAGAGAAGCGGCAGTCGAACCCCTTCCTGTGCAGGATCAAGGCGGCCTCGCTGGACTGCTTGCCATCTACCTGTAAACGAGCAGAGAGCAAGGGGCCACGGGGACGCTGAGAGCGACTCTGACCCCCCTGCGCACCCCCGATGTCCGTCCCCAGCCACGAATGCCCCCGCATCTGAACGTGACTTCAGGCCCGCCCACTGCCATTCAGGCTCCGCGCGGAGCCTGCCCACTCCCCGGCGCCGCCGCCTTCCCCAGGCGCTCAGCTGACGTGCCGAGTCCTTGGCAAGTCACTCAAGCCTCGGTTTCCCCCACGGTTCCTAAGGACACGGGCTGGCTTTTGTCCACGTGTTACATACCAGTTTGTCAAAAGTTTCTTCAAATAAAGCGTTTCATTTTCACTTACTTTTACTATATCCATCAACTGAATAAAGTAAACCTGAATTTGGTCCTTATCTGGCCACTGAATGATGTATCATCCATCTTAAAACTGAAATATGCTTCTTCACTGAATACTAATTTTTGTTAATTGCATTAACATTTTTAATCTTTAATGTATTGGTTCATGATTTTTATATAAGAGACATTTAAATCGAATTAGTTATGCTTATCACTTGCTAAGCCAGCCACATTTATTGGCTTGATGTATCATTTAAATTCACATTACAGAAGCTATTCTTCTTGCTCAAGAAAAAAGGAAAACACTAAAAATGACAAGTCAGCTACAGCGATCAGTATACACTTTCTTGCAGAAAGATTTCTTGTACCCAATTCAAGTAACATGCCTTGAATGCTTTAAGTCCTTGAACATTTAAAATTATAACTATTTAATAAGTTTTACATTTTCTAAACCAGGCAATGTTTATGATAAATAAAATGGATAAATAAAATGTTTGGAAAAGTTAAGCAATGCACACTTACTGTATAGACACATTTACTCCTCCTTTTTTAAAAAAATGTGACCACAGATATGTATATGCTGAGGTTCTTGATCAACGTTGAAAGTGGAAGTGGCTCAGCTGTGTCTGACTCTTTGTGATCCCATGGACTATATACAGTCCGTGGAATTTTCCAGGCCAGAATACTGGAGTGGGTAGCTATTCCGTTCTCCAGGGGATCTTCCCAACCGAGGGACCATACCCAGATCTCCCGCATTGCAGGTGGGTTCTTTACTGTCTGAGCCACCAGGAAGCCTTGGTCAGCCTTACTAGGGCATAAAGCTTTTTTAATGTGCTACAGAGACATCTTTTCTGAATAGCTGCCAGCATTCCCAACACTGATTTGAGTTTAATGTGACTGAACAACTTAAATCTGTCCTCACCTCAGACTCTTGGCTGGAATAACCTGTTTTATGACATTTTAGACTGGTATTTTACAGTGGTACTGCTAAAAATTTTTTTTGAAGGAAGAGAAAAACGTCATTTAGGGATTCTGAGTCATCACAGGACCACATAATACACTCTGAGTCATCACAGGACCACATAATACACATAGCAAGTTGAAGTAATATGATAAAGATTCCTAATGAAATTTCAAACAATTTCATAGTCCCTAAATAGCATGAAAATAGCACATTAAAAAGCCCTGTACTCAGTGTGTACAGAAGGATAGCAGTTATGCCAGTTCTGAAACCCTGGAACACTCTTACTCTTCCCGAGTGCTGGTCTCCTCGTCTGTACAGTGGAGCAACCGTGCGCCTCCTCTCCTCCACTCACGCTGAGAGCTAGCCCGCTGAGAACACTGCAACAGCCCAGCTCCCAGGGCAGGCTGCACTAGTGCAGAGACTGCAGAGATGAGAAGGCACCATCTGGGCTGGGAGTCAGACAGCCTAAGATCTGCAGCCTACTTCTGCAATTTACTAGCTGCTGATGTCAGCAAAACTGACATTAAAAAAAAAAAAAAAAAGATAAAAAGAGACAGCATACTAAGGACTTAGCCCAGGGTCTGGAGCAGAGAAAGACCTTCATATATTATTATTTATATCAACATCATCCATCAAATAAACAGTGGTTATTTTCGTAACAGTTACAAGTTAAACAATATTCTCTTTTCACTTCTTATTCACAAATTTATTTTACTGGCATCACAGCTTTGTAACTAAGGAGTCACGATAGTCCTAAATTATATGTTCACAACTATACATCAAAGTCCTAAGAGTTCTGATTCAAATTCACAAATTAGACAGCCTCTTAATTAAACTCCAAAAGCACTTATCACTATTATCCTTGGCCATTTTAGCTCACTGCTGCTGCTGCTAAGTCGCTTCAGTCGTGTCTGACTCTGTGCGACCCCATGGACCACAGCCCACCAGGCTCCTCCGTCCATGGGATTTTCCAGGCAAGAGGACTGGAGTGGGGTGCCATTCTCCACCATGGGATCTAGACCATCCTTAAAAAAACACTGATAAGCAGGTGTTGTGAAAATTCCTGCAAAGCATCTGTCCTGGAGTAACAACCGTGCGAGGTCTTTAGCAGACTGACGATGACCCAGAAGAGAGGGAAGGGAGACACCCAGGACTCTGCCATCGAGATTTAACTTTAGATAAGGGATTTAAACAAACTGTGCAGAAGTGGAGATTAAAGTCATACAAATTAATTTACACTTATGGGAAAAAAGTTTTACTTTCTCTAAAAACTGCATCATTTTCACAAGGACTAAAAGACTAATAAAATGGCATTCATCTTGTGTAAGTTTTAAAAAATCAAATACTCATGAAAGGATCAGTTTTCAAGCAAAAATACCTGAGGCAAAGCAGCAGTTTTTCAGTCTCAAAGTCTGTCTAGACATTTTATTTCCAAGAAAACTGTTTTTCAGAGTAGGGAAACTGTGATTTTAACTTGAATATGTATGCAGGAAAACCAGTTACCCTCAGGTAGTCACAGCATACACTCTCGGAGAGTAAACAAAGTTTGAAAGACCTCTTTTTATATTCATTAACACGTTAATAAAACACAGACACCAAAAAGGGAGGGGCATGGGGAAGAAAATTCATAAATTTGAAACTGCGTCATCGCTGTGCTGGGTGAGTGTCAAACTGTCTTTGTAGAACAGATCACTGTTGAGGCTGAATCACTGTGTGGATGTTCCCAAACTGTACCAAGAAAATCCACTGTAGAACTTATCTCAGAGGAAAAACCAACACCGAGTTTCTAGACTAAGCAGGGCTCATAAAACTTCTCCAGTGACTGAGGGAAGGCTGGGCAACAAGATCTGGCTACAAGTAATGTCGACAGGCTCAGAGAAGGCTAGCCTGGAGGCATGGTTTGGCTCCTGCAGGAACCAGTTAAAGGACTGAGGCTGTCATTTACCTCTGAAAATTCAGGGAACCAGGTGAGACTTGGGAAGAGTCCCTTCAATGATCAAGGGCCAAGCACAGCAACAGTAACAGTACCTGCAGCTAACACTTGCTGGGCACTTACTGTGTGCCAGGGCTGTGCAGAATGCTTTGCAGTGATGAAGTCACCTCCCCTCACAACCCCTCTGAAGTAGCCAGGAGGCATACAGACGCGCGGCTATATTTAAAGGCACAGGACACTGATCACAAAACCCTCCCTCTCGCGCGCAAACGGCAGTCACACTAGCAACGCCACTTTGGCTTTTCATGATCCTTCCTAACGGGTGATGCATCCTTCCGTGAGTATTCCACTATGACTGAGCAGACAGGAAGAGAGCAAGCCAGGTACTGCCCAGCGTCGTCTGCACTGTCCCAGGCAGAGGGCAGTACAAGGCAGTGAGCAGGGGTCTGGAGTCAGACTCCCGCGGCGCGCCTCCGAGCATCACAGCTCCCTGGCTGTGTGACCCGGAAGGTTTCCCACCACCCCCAGGCCAGGTCACACAGCCAGGGAGCGGTGCCCCTTCCTCTTCTACACAAGGGGCACGGATACCGCCTCCTCTCCTCGTGCTGCCCTGAGAGCTAAATCAAGCTCACAGAAAGCACTCAGTGCAATGCTTGGGACGGAGGCAGCTTTAGGTACGTCGTATTGGAGCGATCTGAGAAATCAGCAATAAACCATATAAGGAATACACATCAAAGTTTCATCAAAATTTACTGTGGCAATAAACTTCAACTTTCTCCAATTAAAAAGAAAGTGCTAATATTTTTATTTCAATCTTAGTAACAGTGAAACTGCTGATGACTGAATGATCACAGTCGAGAACCCTGTTAAAACTTCGTGCTCACTGCATGGCTTGGCAGCTGCCAACCCACTGGAGCCGGATGGCGCCTCTCTCGGTGACACGCTCGCCGCCGCCTGGCCACTGGTGGGGGCACTGGCGTCGGAGGATGCAGGGCCTGCTCTGGGACAGCCGGCAGCGAGCGGAGGCAGCGCCCTCGGCCCTGCGGGCCCGGCCCCCAAGCCTGCGCCGGCGCAGCTGCATTCTCTGCCTCTGCTCTGCTGCGCATCGGTGCAGAGGGACACCGGCTTGAGGGGAAGGAGTCAACACTTTGTTGACTTAATGCAACAAAAGATTATCAACTTAAGGAGATCACTTAAGGAGACTTTCCAGCTTCTGATCTCAGGCTGGAAAATGGGAGTATTTAATCAATGGTTCCAACAGAGCTAAAATCATGATTTACTAAAACATTCAGAAAGAAAGGTTTAGAAGTTATCATTTCTACCCATTTACAACCTGCCCAGCCATCCACTCATCTCATTTTAAAAGATTTAAGGCCACCCTGAAAAGCACACCACATATGACAATCTCTTCTAAGCCAAGGAACAGGCAGACGCTCCTTCCCCACGGTGGAAGGAACTCTGCAAATACGAGAGCGGGGCCACTCCTGTGGGGCTCGGCTCACCACCCGTGGCTGCTGCAAACCATCCACGGTGCCTGCGGATACACTGTTTCCTGAGGAAGACAGGGGCCGAGACTGAGGCTGGACTCTCCAAGGAGGGTGTGACCCCGCCTTCCTCGGAGGACGCGCAAGGCACACACAGACGACACCACGGCTCCAAGCTGCTCAGATTCTTTGGCGATGCCAAACACCTCTCATATTTCAGTGCATTCTGGCAGGTGGCAAGGCTAGAAAATCTCACACTGTTACAAGTCCTGAGACAGGAAATAACCAGTAGAAATGCATTTTCCAGGGCACTTGTTAAAATGTCAATAACAGTTATCCTGCTTTAATCAACAAGGTAACATGACAGAAAGAAAGGGGAAGGTGGATGGTTGTCCTCAGATATGTACAACAAAGAATACTTTTTTCCCAACAATTTTCACCTTTCCAGAAACTAGGGAGATCAATAAAGCACCAATCAATTCTTTTAAGAAAGGCAAAATAAAGTATAAACCTTAAACTGCCTCTTACAAGAAAAGGAGGGGGTGGTGAAAGCAAGTTGAGAGAGAAGACTTTATTCAGTAAGTGGTGCTGACATTGAAATGACTGGTTAAGAAACAGTTCAGCACAAACCAAAATAAATCCCATACATAATAAAGAGTCACATCTAACACATACAGATAGAGAGGAGAGATATACACACAGATGTCTAGGAATGAGGGCTTCCCTGGGGGCTCGGATGGTGAAATGGCCACCCACGCCAGGATCCTCATCTGGAGAATTCCATGGACAGGGGAGCCTGGGGGCCTACAGTCCACTGGGCCACAAAGAGTTGGACACAACTGAGTGACTAACACTTTTTACTTCACATCTACGGATCAATGAAATAAAAAATATTCGAATATAAAAGCAGGGAAAACAATCTGCAAAAAGAGTGGAAGCAGGTGCCGCTGCTCAGAGCACCAGGCAGGGGCCCCTCGACGCCTGCTCAGCAGCTTGGTTCAGCTCCTCCTCATCCCTGGAAGGCCGGCGTTCCAGACGGGACTCTTCGTTCTAGCTTGGTCCGTGGCTCATCCTCCCGCGAGACTCTCCCAGCAGCCTCTCTCCCAAGGCTCTCCTCTCCCTAAGTCCCTTCCCTCTCCTGAGGGGGCGGTTTCCCAGTTAGTGCACTTGAGTGGTACCCTTATTCCCCAGTTTTCAAACCTTCACAGAAGCTTCTTTTTATAACTCAGACTGTTGATAGTGCAAGAAAAGGGAGTGATGAGGAGAAGAGAGTTGGACACCAGATATACAGGCTGAGAAGGCTAACATTTACATTCCTTAACAGTGGCTGGAGCACGCTGGGCCACACAGCGGTGAGGCAGGGTTTTAAGAGATGTTTGTTCTCCTCTTCATCTGACTACAAATATTTGACATAATTAAAAAAAAAAAACAAAACTATAAACTAGAAAAGCAAGATATGTCTGTGTAAAAACAAGCTCATCTATCAATATAGAATAATTTTTGAAAACTGGACCTTTTTAGTTGCTGTTTTGTTTGTTTGTGTTTCTGGAAAGCTGGACTTTGAGAACAGATTTAGTAAATCTTGAAATCTTAATGGGACCCTCTGAGATCACAGTCAGCACCCAGGTTCAGAAGAGTTGGTTGTGGCTCCTGATTCTGCCATTCACAGGTAGGTAATTTAATTTTAATTATTTAATCTAACCCTTATTTTCCCAATTCAGTAAATGCAGATAACAGCAATTTCTAGAATCACTAGGAGAGTTTTTAAAAGTTACTAATTCCTAAGCTCTCCACCCCAAATCTACAGAATCAGAATCTCAGAGATGAAGACATCGAAGTCTTTTCTATAATCTCCCTGGTGTCACCTGGACACAATGAGTTTGAGAACTTTAGCTGGAAAAGCTGATAACCTCAGGGGGTTAGCAGACTCCCCAAGCTCCACGTGCTCTCTGACCTTTGATTACACAGTGCCTTCTTCCACCAGGAGCGGGGAGCCCAGGGCTGGAAGGGGAGCCTGCAGACAGCGGCCTGGAGCGGGGAGCCCAGGGCTGGAAGGGGAGCCTGCCTGCAGAGAGCGGCCTGGAGCGCAGGCCACAGGGGGCCCCCCCATCATGCTACGGAAGGAGGGGTCAGGCAGCAAGGGCCATGCGCCCCTGTTATGTTTCAGAGGTCTGCAGACACTTTTCTCATGGGAATACTGTGAGGTGATGGGCCAAGGCAGACATCCAGTCTTGCCTGGAGGCCAATCTCTCTTGACATTATTTTAGTGGGAAAAATGCACTGCAGTCTCTAAACAAAGAGCGCATTATTTTATGCTGGGAGATGCCAACACACCAAAAACAAGAACACAATCCAAAATGTCTAGCTCTGGCTTCTGGATTGAGTTACTTTTGTCTTTCTTCTAGTATAACCGGGGAATTACTCTGGATGCCTTTTAAGTACGAAGTGTTCTTTGACTGAATATGTACATCAGCGTCCTTCAACGATTACTTTCCCGTTCTCAGGGATCAGGGGATGGAGAGCAATTCTTTTAAGAATCCCTTCGGATCCCTGGCAAGTTTCAAACTGTCAGAGACGTGTGCTAAGAGTCAGAGACCAGCACAGAAACCGGAACCGACTGATGTCTAAGGCAGAGCGAGTGAAGCCCTCAGTCGTGTCCGACTCTGTGACCCCATGGACGGCAGCCCACCAGGCTCCTCCGTCCATGGGATTCTTCAGGCAAGAGTAGTGGAGCGGGCTGCCATTTCCTTCTCCAGATATCTAATGCGAAACAGCCCCAAATGCTTAGTTCTGACCACGTGGTCAGGCATTAGCTTATGCCTATGGCATTTCCGTCTTCGCTCTTCCTGGTCAGACTGTTAAACCGCTTGTTTCCTCTGCTAAAACCCCGGTCTGCACCTGTGCTGGCATGTACTCTCACAATGCATGTCTACAAAGAGCTTCTGCTTCCAAAAGCTCTCACAGCATTATCTCACCCGTTTCTCATACCAGACCTGAAGCAGGCGTATCTGCCATGAGGCCCACTTCATACATGGCAGGGGAGTCAGTGGGCATGCAGCGGGGGTGCGGGCAGTCCGCCTGCCCAGAGGTGAGAGGGGCAAAGGGATGCCACGTGACCGCAGCCAGTGGGGGCCAGCCTGCAGGGTCCACGGTTGTGAACCAGCTGGGCAAAGTGAAAGTGTTAGTTGCTCAGTCGTGTCTGACTCTTTGCGACCCCATGGGCTGTAGCCCTCCAGGCTCTTCTGTTCATGGGACTCTCCAGGCCAGAATACTGGAGTGAGCAGCCATTCCCTTCTGCAGGGGATCTTCCCAACCCAGGGATCGAACCCAGGTCTCCCACACTGTAGGCAGCTTCTCTCCTGTCTGAGCCACAGGGAAGCCGGCCCTGGGAGGCAGTGGGGTTTATGTCGGCTGCACGGGTGTGGCTGCGGCCTGGGGGAGCTTGGCTGCCACACGCAGGCTCTCAGGCGCAACATGCAGGATACAGTGCTCTGATTAGGGACTGAAGCCGGGCCCCCTGCGCTGGGCGTGCAGAGCCTGAACCACTGGACCACGGGCAAAGTCCTGGCAATGGAGATTTTAACCACAAAAGTGATTAGATCTGTAGCACAGGAAGACAGCCAACAGCAGGAAAAATCAACTAAACAGGTCACCACGACAAAGAGGTAATCTGGAAAACAAGCGAAAACCCTGGAGGGAAAAAACCCTGCACTCGACACCCCACCTCTACCCTGTAGAGGGACAAGCCTCTACAGAATCAGCCAGTGCTCGTTCCAGAACACCATCCCAGGAAAGGCTGCCCGAGAAGGGAGGCTAAGGAACGGCAGCCGCTGCGGATCCGAAAGCCCCGGGCGCCTTCTGCTGGCTAGTGCCCTCCACCACCCCCACCCAGAGGGCGCGCCGGGGGCTCGGAGCCTGGCGTCTCCACTCTCTCCTATCTTTCTCTCCAGCCCAGGAGTCAATGACAGGTCACCTCCGGGAGGCTGCCCGGCTCGAGTGTGTTCTTTCCCTGAGTCAGAGTAGACCCGCAAAGACCACAGCAAAACCCTAGAGGGAGCGCTCTCACGACACACTTGTTCAACAGAGGGTCACACAGCGCCTACTGGGTGCAGATTCTGCTCTCAGTGGGGGGCGCAGCAAGGAGCCAAAGGAAAGAGCAGGTCTCAGGGCTCCTCCACCCGGACCCGCACCTCCTGCCTTCAGTCCTTCCTGTGCTGGCAGCTCTTCCCGATGACTCTACCCCCAGAAATCTGCAGAGTCTCCTATTCCCTGACTTCCTTTGGATTTCCACTCCCTTATCACCTTTTCTGCAAAGCCTTCTCCAACCGTCCTATTCAGATCACCTCCTGAAGGTGCTCTTCCCTCCTTTTCCCCCTTCAAAACAATGCTTATTGCCATCTAACATGTGTTCTCTGAGCTTTGATCTTCGTTTTTCTCCTCTTCCTAGAATCTAAGCTTCAGAAAGGCAGGGGCTCTTGTCTGCTTGGGTCATGGCTGTGCCCCTTAGTGCCTTTCGTGGTAACTGGCTCATAGCAGGCGTGGAACAAACCCTAAAGCTCACTCATGTGATCTTCTGTGTGCCCGTGACACAGAGGTACACGCACAGGCCTCTAACATCCACTTGTATTCATCATTACTCGTCACATGTATTCTCCTACACACTCAGGCGTTAAGTTCCCTATTGTGGACATCCAGTTTTAAAGCACTAAATGCCTAAATTTGTATGTACTGATCCTTCCTTTATTTGATACGCTTCAGTTTTTTATTCTTAAGCTAAACATTTTTTCCCTCTTATGCTGTCTTTGAACATGAACCCTCTCTTCTTTTCACACTCAGGTAATTTTTTTATATTTCCCACAGAATCCATAACCACTTACTATTTCCAGCTAAGTGTACGTCAATCCACAATATCAAAACAGCTCTATAAAACATAAAAATGCCAAACCTCTCATCTTTTTTTTTTTTTTCAATGCAATCTGACTTTAAAATTAGGCATACAGGTAAACCCAAGCAATCTGAGTTAACATTCCGTACCTAACAAAATCTTCCCTTGTTACTTCCTCTAACATATCTTTATACCTCTCCTACATGGCTGGTTTCTCAATGCTAAGTTTTAGGAGCATTTTAGGATTTTTTATGTTTTTTAGGAGAACAGATACAAACGTACAAAGCCTCTGGTACAGAAATAATTAAACACTGTGCTTTCTGTCTCTCTAACTCCTGAGAAACACTGGCTAATAGGCAGAAACAAATGGCAAACACCAGCAGAGCTGATCTTCAGGCCTCGTTCTCCTTGTTCTCCCACCTACTACTAGTTCTGTGACCTCAGGCCAGCTTCAGCTTCTTTATCTGTAAATAGAAGCTGATTCTTCCCGATCTGCTCACCACACAGGACTTTTATGAGAATAAAATAAGTCTAAGGACATTCTCTAAACTCTACAGAAACAGTCAGACAAAAGGTATAATGATGCTGCCTAAAGGTGAAGTGCTCTTAATCATTCCCTGAAGCAGAGTAAAACTCAGTTTTCTTACTCCCACCCCCTTATCCCAAGTATAATACAAAAAGTCAGTTTTTTATAGATATACTTGGGGATATACCTTCGACTGCATCGTCCTCAGATTAACCAGGTGAATGTCACAGGGCAAAGGTGACATTAACGGAGAGAATCCACCCAGCAGCTGAAGGGTGGGCACAGGGACCTTTTCTGTCATTGGGAAGACCGGGTGATTCAGGAAAGAAGATGTTATGTGGCTAAGGAGCGAAGGGTAACTGACTGCCTTCTGGTCTTCTTCCTGTCAAGATAAAACAAGAATGCGTAACAGTTAGATACCTGCAATTCTCATAGTATTAACTAAATCAGCAGGCAGGGTTCAGACAGGAAAGAAATATAAAAATATATTAATACTTTGGTTTCACTATATTTTATAAATAAGTTTAGACAATGCACAGCAGATTACCAAGTTCAGTTATAAGCAATAGAAGAAAACAGTGTCCACTTAACATTAACTTCCATGTTTAGAAACATCTCCTCTCCACTGCTTTAAAACTACAAGACTCGAGAACATTCTTCACATTCTAGGACAAGGAATTACTTTATATGAAGATTCTTTCTCAATCTACCACAAAACTCTTAAAGTGGACAGATGAGGATGTTCATATATCTTGTACATCATCAAATGTTATCTCTTTTCCCTCAGGTTTTACCTATCATATTCTCATGGTTTCATTTATACATTTGACTAGACTGTGAAGTTATGTACCAATCCAAAATTATGTTCTATAAGTTCTCTATCTAGAACTTTATATGAAAATTCTTTATATATATATTCTATATATTAAATAGAATGTTTAAAGTTATGTTCTACCCAATGATAGGATTTTTAAAAAAAAATCAAAATAAATAAGGCTTTAAAATAACACAGGTAGCATATCTATATCATCTATTTTCTTTAAATTTGGTAAAATCACTGCAGATGTTTCGCTTTACTTTATTCCAAAAGCTGGAACTGCTACATCTGTTACAGAGTAGTTATCACACGTTTACATGGTGTACAATTACTCAGTATAACTTTAAAATACTTCAGTCTTTGCTATGGTGTGTGGTTACAGAGAAGCATTTCAGCACGTTCAAGCATTAAGTAAATCTACCAGGACTGGGGAATATACATATGGTAGATGACATAAACAATTAATTAAGTCAGCGACTAAGTAGAATCTTAACCAATAATGTCTACGGTGTACAAGCAGACCCAGAAAAGCACTAAGAAGAACACGTAATTTATGTAGAAAGGCCTTGTGATCACCAGCAACACTTGGGGACATTTCCATTTTGTATCGTATTTTTGGAAATGACTATTTCACTGATATCTTCTGATTTTGCATATTTTTTAATAGATGGCTCAAATAAAAGGTTTGACAACCTATCTGTGTGTGAAAAGACAAGATTTATAGAAGATAAAGAGCTTAAAATTCAGAATGTCAGATTAACACTGAACAGAGGGTGTTAGCAAAGAGTGGTGAGCATGTTGCCAGCAGCAAACTGCAGATGTCATTACAATTCAGACTATGAACAGAGAAAAAAAATTAAGGCAACAGAGGGACGCTACAGTATTAAGAGACTGGCAAAAACCATCAGGTAAAAAATACCCAGTGAAAACTGTATCCATCCCACGTTCTTTTTAAGGAAAGATTAAATAAAGTATAGACAACACTATTCTTCAACAACATTGAAATTTAATGCAGCTTGTAGAGTAACATGAAGAGAGAGGGAACATTTTCAACAAGAAGCTTTAAATGGACTCAAAGATCAAAGGACTTCATAATCTAGGTCAGGACTGCTGACAAAACCACTTTTGAGTAATAAAAGATAAAAGCTTCTTACAGAAGGGAAAACACCTGCTTTATCAGATTCAGAGGCATTAAGTCCCTTCTAGGTCAAGACACGTTCAGAAAAAGCTATCTGGCTTTGTTCTACGCTCTTGGAGGAATCCTTGGACACTTCAGTGAGATGGTCGGATACTAACTGATAGATTCTCTACACCTCAGAAGTAATAATGTGCAAACTAGCACCCCCTCAAACCCAAACCAGGTCTCCTGACCTTCGGTGTTTCCCCCAGACTGACCAGACATCAGAATGGCTTGGGAAGCTTTTATGAAACCTAGATCCTTGGACCTGAACCGAAATCTACTGAATCAGAATTCTAAGGAGAGGGGCCTGGGAAGGTCAAGTTAAAAGCCCCCACGTGACTGGCGCAGTCAGGCCCACTCTGCTCTACTGGCCTGTATAATACAGGAACTGCCACCGCAGCACCCTCCCAACCTTTCAGAGCAAACAGAGCTCACGCTGGAACTGAAAGTATAAGCCTTACTGTTCAACTAGTTCAGGATGAAAAAAAAACAGATGCAGACTCAGGAGCACGGTAACGAAAAGCCTCATCAAACACCACACTGTCGTGAATGTGAGTACTCTGGGCGTTCAAGAACTGTGCTATCTACGTTCTCCTGAGCAGGAAAGGAAGAGAAGTTTATGTGAGAGTTGCGGCTCAGTGCCAGAAGAGCTCCAGGAACACAGACGCTTCTGGACGCTGGCCAGGCTGCATGAGGCAAAGACTCAGGCAAGGCACCACAGCTCACACACCTTTGTAACAGCTCTACAGCAACAAGGGCTCGACAATATATTCACCTGTGAAGCTCTCACTGCTTTGATTAACCTCCTAGAAAGGTAACCTTTTAACCATAACCCTGATGATAAACTCAAAATTTATAAAATAAATTTGCTATAGGAAGTTTTCCATGTTTGTGCAACCTATAAACCAGTGTGACAATGAACGACATACGACTACCACCACAAACATTACTTGGTCTCTTGCAGGTTGGGAGGTTTCCGACTATCTATGTCTGGCTTTCTCTCTGCAGCCTACCCCAGATAAAAGAGAATTTCTAGCACGTTCTGATGCAAACCACATTAAGTTGAGATCTTCTCCACTGGGTTTATGCCCTTATTTCTTAAGTCAGACCTTCCTGCCAGGCTCCTTGGTGCCCCTCATTAAGCCCACTTGAGTTATCCACTGTCTAAACATCAAAGCTTTCCATTTCATCTACATAAAAACCTGCTAAATTATTAAGAAAGAGATCATTCTTTTTAGTCACCCTTGTTTATTCAAAATGACCTGACATAATGAGAACCAGATGTTGGTGATTAATTAATTATTTCATTAACAAGCGATGCAATATAAATGACTGAGAGAAAATTACTGTAGGAGAAAGAGTGGGGTAAAAAGACAAACAGGGAGGAGGAGAGAGAAGGAATAAAAACACACAGACTGGTAAGACTTCGTGCAGAGCTGAAGCCTAGCAATATTGGGCCAAGTTACCCTGTTAGACATAGAAAACACCCTCTCCCACAACACAAGAGATGACTCTACACACAGACATCACCAGATGGTCAATGCCGAAATCACACTGATTATATTCTTTGCAGTTGAAGATGGAGAAACTCTATATAATCAGCAAAAACAAGACCAGGAGCTGACTGTGGCTCACATCATGAACTTCTTGTTGCCAAATTCTGACTTAAATTGTGGGAATTTAAATAGGGAAAACCATTAGACAATTTGGATATTACCTAAATAAAATCCCTTACAATTATACAGTGGAAGTGACAGACTCAAGGGATCAGATCTGATAGACAGAGTGCCTGAAGAACTATGGACGGAGGTTCGTGACCTTGTACAGGAGGCAGGGATCAAGACCATCCCCAGAAAGAGAAATGCAAAGGCACAATGGCTGTGTGAGGAGGCCTTACAGACAGCTGAGAAAAGAAGAGAGGCGGAAGGCAAGGGAGAGGAGGAGAGATCTGAATGCAGAGTTGCAAAGAATAGCAAGGAGATAAGAAAGTCTTCCTCAGTCATCAGTGCAAAGAAACAGAGAAAAACAATAGAGCGGGAAAGTCTAGAGATCTCTTCAAGAAAATTAGAGATACCAAGGGAACATTTCATGCAAAGATGGGCTTGATAAAGGACAGAAATGGTATGGACCTAACAGAAGCAGAAGAGATTAAGAAGAGGTGGCAAGAATACGCAGAAGAACTAGGCAAAAAAGATCTTCATGACCCAGATAACCACAATGGTGTGAACACTCAGCTAGAGCCAGCCATCCTGGGATGTGAAGTCAGGTGGGCTTTAGGAAGCATCACCACAAACAAAGCTAGTGGAGGTGATGGAATTCCAGTTGAGCTATTTCAAATCCTAAAAGATGATGCTGTCAAAGTGCTGCACTCAATATGCCAGCAAATTTGGAAAACTCAGCAGTGGCCACAGGACTGGAAAAGGTCGGTTTTCATTCCAATCTCTTAGTAAAGGCAGGGGAACCAGAGATCTAATTGCCAACATCTGCTGGATCATCGAGAAAGTGAGAGAGTTCCAAAAAACATCTATTTCTGCTTTATTGACTACGCCAAAGTCTTTGACCGTGTGGATCACAACAAACTGTGGAAAATTCTGAGAGATGGGAATACCAGACCACCTTACCTGCCTCCTCAGAAATCTGTACACAGCTCAAGAAGCAACAATTACAGCCGGACATGAAACAATGGACTGCTTCCAAATTGGGAAAGGAGTCCGTCAAGGCTGTACATTGTCACCTTGCTTATTTAACTTATATGCAGAGTACATCATTCAAAACACTGGGCTGGATGAAGCACAAGCTGGAGTGAAGATTGCTGGGAGAAAAATCAATAACCTCAGATATGCAGATGACACCACCCTTAGGGCAGAAAGTGAAGAGGATCTACAGAGCCTCTTGATGAAGGTGAAAGAGGAGAGTGAAAAAGCTGGCTTAAGAGTAAGATCATGGCATCCGGTCCCATCACTTCATGACAAATAGATGGGGAAACAATGGACACAGTGACAGAGTTTATTTTCTCGGGCTCCAAAATCCCTGCAGATGGTGACTGCAGCCATGAAATTAAAAGAACCCTTGCTCCTTGGAAGAAAATCTATGACTAACCTAGACAGCATATTAAAAAGCAGAGATATTACTTTCCCGACAAGGCCCATCTAGTCAAAGCTATGGTTTTTCCAGTAATCACGTATGGATGTGACAGCTGGACCATAATGAAGGCTGAGCACCGAAGAACTGATGCTTTTGAACTGTGGTGTTGGAGAAGACTCTTGAGAATTCCATGGACTGCAAGAAGATGAAACCAGTCAATCGGAAAGGAAATCAGTCCTGAATACTCAATGGATGAACTGATGCTTAAGCTGAAGCTACAACAGTTTGGCCACCTGATGTGAAGAACAGACTCACTGGAAAAGACCCTGATGCTGGGAAAGACTGAAGGCGGGAGGAGAAGGGGACGCCAGAGGACGAGACGGCTGGACGGCATCACCAGCTCGACGGACAGGGGTTTGGGTGGACTCTGGGAGCTGGACAGGGAGGCCTAGTGTGCTGCAGTCCATGGGGTTGCAAAGAGTTGGACACGACTGAGCGACTGCCCTGACTGGCCCTACCAGACATGTCCTGGCAGCTCCTCATGGTATTAAAACAGTGCTTGTTTTTCAGTCTTCTCAAGAAAAACAAACAAACCCAAGAGATTTCATATTTAAAGTCATCAAAATGACTACAGTAACGAAAACTTATCCAAACAGAGGCTTTTTTCTTTTTTACCCAAGCACTGGGAAATGAAGTCCCACTGGGCCCCCCACCTTGAGTGGAAACAGCCATCTGGGGCTGCGCTGTGGCTCTGACGTGGGCCAGGCAGCCATCCTCATGTTCCACAGACCCTGTGGTCACCTAATGTAAGCATCTCCCTTAAACCTGACCAGCCTCCTCCTTGGTATCACTTTCTGGAGCCCAGCCAGCACTTGTGACTGTCACCTGACAGCCCCACAGCCCCTCTCCTCTGGCCCAGCTGTAACACATGAGTAGCTCCAGTGCAACGACCCTTAGTTCCCCTTCACTATTATTCTAGTTGCTAGCAGGAAGGGGGTAGGAAGTAGGGGCCAAAGAAATAAATCCTAAAAAGTCAACGCTAATGAGAATTTCTATCTTGTTCTTCTGCTGAGCCTTGAGCATCATTACTGTGCAGAGCCCACAAAGTTGCAGTCCCCGCTGGGCATCTGCACCTCTCCCAGTGACATGCACTGTTCCAGTCTCGTTCGCACTGCCTCTGCAAAGGACCTGAGAACAGGATGCTTCCATTCAGTCGTCCAGGATCACCACCATGAGGCTCCAGCAGGTTCAGAGCTTCCCACTCAAAAGCCCTCCTTTCCAGGGAACGTCTCCCCGTATCAGTTTCTACCATCGACATTTTAGTCATTAGTCTGGTTGAAAATAAAAACACTTTCAAGAAAATTTAAGTTACGTGATATGTAACATTTCTTAATCAAATGTCATTTAAATTAATTTCACTAGAAATTAAAATGTTCTCTTCTCTGGTTCATTTTTTATTTAAAACAAACTATTGACTTAAGCCCAAGAATCTATAGCTGAGCAAAAGAAGAATTTAATCAAGATAGGATTATAAAAACTTTGAATCAAACTGAAATCACTATGCAAAGAGTTCTGAATGAGAATAAACAAATTATTTACCTTCTAAGTGAAAGCTTTATAGATCTGACATAAAAAATTCTTATTGCTATAGTTAACAGAAGTTTTGTCAAGAAGTTAGTATCTGTGGAGAGAAAAATCATCAAAGCCAGAAACATTTCAGGAGAAGCAAAAGATAGTAGCTGCCGGCACCCAGACAATGATTTTTCTATGCCATTTTAGTCCTAAAACTAAGCTATCTTGTCAGTAATTGATTTAAACCATGAGTCCCAAGAACTGGTATAAATCTTGACATCTAAAATGGATACTAAAACCTTTTTCCTAGAAGATTCTAAATACGGAGAGAATTGTTTGCCTTAATTAGCTGCTGCCGTTTCACTAAAGCAGCCAGTATTTTATTACTCAGACGCCCACCGCAGGCCCGCGACGCGCCCCTGGCATCCGGGGGCAGGACGCGCGGCGACCGGCGGCGAGCGGGGACCGCGGGGAGGACGGCGGGGCGGACGGCGGGGAGGACGGCGGCGAGCGGGGACCGCGGGGAGGACGGCGGGGAGGACCGCGGGGAGGACGGCGGCGAGCGGGGACCGCGGGGAGGACGTCGGGGAGGACCGCGGGGAGGACGGCGGGGAGGACGGCGGGGCGGACGGCGGGGAGGACCGCGGGGCGGCGTGCGCCCCCCGCTCGGGCCGGCAGGCGTGTGTGCTCACGCGCGCAGCACACGCCGCGTGTCTGCCGTGCCAGGAGCCCCCCCAGAAGCGGGCGGAGAGGCGACGCTCCAGCCCCCAGGAGAAGGACGCCGAGCACGCCGGCCACGCGCACGAGTCGGTTCCGATGCGGCCCAGCCGCGGAAGCGGCTCCGGGGGACTCAGCCCGGGCCTGGCGCCGGGCCCCGCGAGCCACCGTCGGGAGCAACGCGAAGGCAGAGGCGGGAAGCAGGGCTGCGCGCACGAAGCGGCTGCTCGGCGGGCTCGGAGCGGACGGGGCAGAAAGAAGCCGGCAGGCGGGGGCGCACAGCCGCCCTCCGGAGGACGCAAGGTGCTGGGGAGAGTTAGCGGTCAAGTGTGCGGGGCTGGAAGATTTAGGCAGCGACGCGGCCTGAAAGAAGGCGAAGACTGCGGTGCGGAGAGAGCCGGTGGGGGAATGTCCACCAAGGACGGCGCTCTGGGGTCCGCGCTGCTCCGAAGGCAGGGCTGGCTGTCAAGAGAAGGGGCGCTGGGAAGGGGGCGATCAGGAGCGCGGCTGAGTGTGTCAGGCTCGAGATGCCCTTACAAATGCACAAAGAAACCCAGGAAGCAACCAGACGCGGGGTCTCCAGGCGAGGGGTGACACTGAAGCGGAGGGTTTCCAGCTGATGCGGAGGAAGCACACACACAGTGAGGAAAGGCAAGGCCGGGGGCTGCGCCTGGAGGGCTCTAATACTTAAAGCTGAATCCAGAGCTACCGGAGAGACAGAGAAAGAACCGTCCAGGGGCAGGAGAAAAACCAAGTGCGCAGGGCGCCCGGGAGCCCCGGCTCGGCAGTGTTTCAGGATCGGCCAGAGTCAGATGCTGTTGCGGGAGGAGACAGGAGGACGACCGACCACGCCCGCTGCGGCGAGCGCCGGGGAGCCCAAGCCTGCCCGGAGCACAGCGGCACCAAGGCAGCCCGCAGCCCGGCCTCAGCGCGGAGGGGCCCGTGCGGGGAGACGCCGATGAGGGGCTGAGCGTCAGCGGCGTGCGGGTGTGCGTTTAACAGAACATGAATGATGCTTACAAGCCAGCACAAAGGCTGCAGGGGCAGGGCCGGGGATGCAGGGAGGCTGACTGCCGAAGGGTCCTGGGGAGGGCGACGGGTTGGCTCCGCGATGGTGGAGAGCCAGCCGAGGAGAGGAGGCCAGCAGAGGGAGAGGGAGGCGGGGAGCACAGAGAGCCCTGGAGCGCCGCTCCTTCTGCAAGGGGACGGGAGGCCACCGGCTGCACAGAGCAGCGAGGTCTGACGGTCGGTGCAGAGAGCCAGAGGGCAGAGCAAGGAGGAGGAAGGCCGCGTCGGGGCCCCTGAAGTGGGGGCCTGCAGCTGAGGGCTCTGCGGGGAACTGGTGTTGCCTTCTCAAGGAGTATATTGTCAGGTGAGTTCAGGTCCAACAGAGTCTTTGCCAGACTCTGCACAGAATGCTGGATTTCTGCTTTGAGAAGTGAAAGCTGAACAAGAAAGCAGACAAGTAAGCCCACTTTCAGTAGAGGAGCCTAGACTAGCAGGAGGGCACTGGAGCTTCAAGCACATCTCACTGACCAAGCCTAACCTCCTGAGCATGTGGCGAAGCTCTAGTCTTTGAACTCTTGTTTCTGTCAAAGTAATTTCAGGAAATTTCATCCAAACTGATGGCTTAACATTCTTTTCTATCTACATAATAAGCAAAAATAAATAAATAAATAAAATGCTTAAATATAAATCTTACATGATACACATAACTGAAGTTCTCTTTCTTGTGAATATGGGCTAAGTCTAATATAAAGACATCTCAATATCAGAAAATGCAAAACATAAAGTATAAGGTCACAGTTTTGGATGGCAAAGAACAGTCAGCATTGGAACATGAGAGCTTCTTTCCTACCATAGTCACAACACTTCTTTTTTCTAGTAGTATTCGAAATAAATTAGCTGTAATCTTGTTATCATGGACGCCTTGCTCAAGGCCACGATTATCATCTTGCATGAGTCTTCGATCCATGATAACTTCAATCTGACCTAGCAAACAAGGAAACAAACAGGCCAGGGTTAGTCACTGAGCATCTCACAAACACAAAGCAGAGTCTAGATTCACGATTCCCCTCCAGCCGGGGAAGCCACGGGGTTCCTTCTGATAACAGCTCACAGCATTTAGTACAGATTCACAAAACAGGATTGTATTTCTCCTTGTCTTCATCAGCATTTTGTAAAATCTAGTAAGAAATTTAAATGGGACAGAAGAGATCAAAATGAAAGTAAAACTTAAAAATATTGATCGAAAGAGTAAAGTCCTCCAAAATTTTTAGCAACAGCATTTGGAACTGAAAAAACATTTATGAGGTTCATTAAGAAATATATATATCACACATGGAGTAATAAGAAAAATACAGAAGGACAGATCTAAAAAGGATCTGAAGTAACATTTTAGGTTACTTGATGTGTGGAGATTCTCTGAAGCCAGAGGATTTGGGGACACCCACTGTGTAAACCCTTCCCTCTCCGATACTGTATTAGTGATTTCCTAGCTGTGTTTTCTCCTTTAGCTCAAAAAGTTGTTATATTTGGTTCCTCTATTTGCTATGCAGTAATTCAACAACTCTTCTAGTTTAAGCTATAACTCTAATAGTTAGGTTATGAAATTACAAACTAAAAGAAAATCACCAGAGACATATTTATATGTCTATGATTATTCCAAAAAAACCCATTAAAGTTATACTACTTTAAATATATTGGAGAAGGAAATGGTAACCCACTCCAGTGTTCTTGCCTGGAGAATTCAATGAGCAGAGGAGCCTGGTGCGCTACAGTCCATGGGATCACAAAGAGTCGGACACGACTAACACACACACACACACACACACACACACACTTAAATATATATATTCACCTATCCATCCATTCATATTTGCTACTGTACTGAGCAATCACTTGGAGTAAAAGGAAAATTTATAGAATGTGTTAGTAACTAGTATGCTCACACAGGTAAACCAGCTCTGGTTCCTTCCCTCCAGTTTGGGTAACCAGTACATAAAGTCATCATGGAGGGTCAGAGTTTCCGTTGTCACTTTCTCCACACTTTGTAGGACAGTTGTCTAGAAGGTGCTCCTCAGGCCCTGGGGCTAGTTGTCCCCATGCTTGTCTCGAGTTCTATCACTTCACATCCAAAGTAGTCTATCAATCCCTGGGTCCTCCCTAAGTCTGCTCCCTAACTTCAGACAGGAGCCCACACACCATGTGACACACAGTGAGCTCCTCGCCTATACTCACATTACTTTCATGTCTACAGTTATGCAAACCTGAGGGTGCCTGGGTGTCTATCGCAGGTTCTTTATCAGAGAAGTGAGACAACGCTGTTAGATGCATGAGTGCTCGGACCCTAAGGTCTAGTCCCCTGTGGAGAGCCCAGACTGGGGAATTTTAGGCAGGGTTTAAAAATGGGTAGCTCAGGAGTCGTATCTGACACCAACAGGTTTTCCATTCTGATTATTAAAAAATTATGTCAACATTTACAGAATGGGAGACTTCCTGTAAAATTCCAGATGGGCTTTTTGTAAAAAACTGAAGAAGGTGGCAACAAGATCTGTACACCGGGGGGTGTGCTCTGCAATTCACCCAAATCTCAGCACTCCCTACTGGATCCCCGAGGTGAGGCCATTTTTATTTTTATAACTGCATTCATGTCTTCATGACACGATCTCAGGACTTTGTGTAATGAAGGCCACAAAGAAAAATGATAAACAGGAGAGTTTTCTGTGTATGGAAGTACCGAATGTATGCATGTGCCCAACATGAAATGAATATGCCAGGCAAGTACACTCATTTATTACCTGCCCAGCTCTGTAACACACTTGTCTTAGCAACCCTTCGCATGTAAGCAAAGAGGAGCAACTGACATGTAAATAGTTGAAACAGGTACTATGAAGGACAAGCCTCCCAGTAGACAGTTTCACAGGGAGCAGCCAGCGTCTGCCATCCCCTTCCTCCTTCCCCCCGTTTCGGTCTGTCTGGCGTCCGTGCAGTCGGGCCTGCCGCCTCTATCGCCGCGTCCGTATCATCTCTGCTCCCTTTCTCCTTTCAGGTGGCAGCATCCTAGGAGGACGTGACTCAGAAAAGGACCTAAGTTTGAAGTGCAACTTTCCCCTTTTGCAACCCTGGTTAATTTATTAATATCTAAACTTCAAATTATCTAAATTTAGTTTAGTCGGAGTCTGAGTTTCCATATCTATTCAGTCACAACAATGACAGAATTTTGCAAACAATGGGCTATTGGGAAAAGTAAATTATCTTTAAAAATCAGTTTTGTGAACTTTTGGGTCTGTTTTCATCTGCAGATTGAGGAAGTTTATTATTTTATGTCAGTCTCACAAAGCTCGAAATTAACTAACAGTCTGGTTCTAAAAAGAAAAAAGCTTGCTTGTGACTGAGGAAGATAACTAACTCATGACTAACCGAAAGTGAGACTAGTAAGAGCCAGAGAATCTAGAGTACACACCACTTTTCAGACTCGAAACACCCAAAGACTGAGCAGAGAGCAGAGTCAAGCGGCGCTCGGCATCCTGGATGTACGCCATCGTAGTCATGGGGTAGACGTTCGCTTGAAGGGGCAACTTGCTCATTGTCACTCTAGGTTGAATCTGCAAGACCAAACGATTATCGTTCAGAAAAAAAGAAAATTCAGTGATACTTACACATGTACTTAAAAACATTAACTATCGACTACAGATGGCTTTTTTCCCAAATGGAAAAAGGTACAGCACCTTTCTTGTCCAACAGAGCAGCTAACTTAGAAATTAAAACATTCTTCAAGATGAAGAAAAATCATGAGCATCTTAGAAAATTTTTAAGTGAGAAAGGTAGAACTTATCTAGATTTTTTTAAATAGGCATTACTATTTAAATTCAGAATAAAAATTCTTAACAAAAGTCTTCTAGCTCTCCATATTTGCATAAAACAAGTTATAAAGGTATTAAGTATTCATTTCTCATCTAATTCTAACATACTGCTTTTGTAATGAATGCAAAGCATAATAGCTCCCTATCCCCTTTCAAGAAATCTCTATCATAATTCTTGAATCAGTTTTAATAAATACCACATATCTCGCCACGATATCCTCTAACATACTATGTTGTAATAATCAAATGCATTTTTATATTTAAAAACTATTCAATGCTTACTCTTCTTGTTTAGTGTCAATGTAGGCAGTTCCAAATTCCAGTTTTTCTTGGTTTAGTATCTGAGTGCATGAAATACAACTCTACCTTTAGTTTTTAAGAAAGACTGATAATGAACTAAGCTGGCTGGGTCAAGGAGACTCACTCAAACCTCAGGAAGAGATGTCAAACAGAGACTCTATTATCAGAAATCTTACTCATACCACATAAAAATGTCATGTCTTCTTTTAAACTCATGAAACTTTAACATGGAACTCAGAACAGGAGAAGTACAATGTAAGCATAACAGATAGCACGCACTGAGTGTGCATTAGCACCGGGCAGAGCCCTGGGCATTTCACAAGTAAGATCTCTAATCTTCACAACACGGTGCAGTAGATCGTTCAGTCTGCTGGTTCTCAATAGAGTCCCCCCAAGTCCATGTTCACTCAGAACCTGTGAATGTGATTTTACTTTGAAATGTGGCCTCTGCAGATATAACTAAGTTACACTGGGCTGGGGTGGGTGATAATCTAAAGAACGGTATCCTCACGAGAAATGGGGCATTTGGGCATACAGACGTGCAGAGGCACGAGGAGCTCGCGTGACAGCAGAGGCAGGAACCGCAGCGATGCGTGTGCAATGCACGGAGTGCCGAGGTCTGCCAGCGGCCACCAGAAGCCGGAAGGGGCAAGGCCACCCTTCCCTAGAGCTGACCGGGCAGCAGGCCCGGGCTACACCTTCACTTTGGCTTCTGAAGTCCAAAACTGTGAGGGAATACATTTTTGTTGTTTTAAGTCACCCAGTTTGGGGCAGTTTATATCACAGCCCTAGGAAATTAACAACCTGGTAGGGGGGGAAGAAAAAAAAAAAGCCCTGTAAAATGTTTTTTAAAAAGGAAGGAAGGAAAGCTAGCTAGCAAGAAATCGCCAATCCTGATCTTTCTACTCCAACTAAGTTTATACTTAAAAAAAAAAGACATCTAAAACTGTCACAACTGTGTAGCTGTTACCCTCCTCATTTGTGGGTCTAGATTTCTAGTTTGGCCCAAGCAACTATTATTTTCAAAGCATAAGAAATGGCCTGTTCTAAAAAAGAAGCAACGTTTAGCTTACAGTCTTAAAAATAATGTTTTCCTATTTATTAACGTGCTCTATCTTTGTAAAGAAAACTCACATTTTCATTTCTACTAAGTTTTTTCATTCATGTATACACCCACATATACAAATTATTGCTTCTGTAGGACTTAGAAAAGCCTTTTTTTTGTATACAAGGAAAATGAATCACCATAAAGCCAGGGCTTCATCTGAAAGCCAAACAGCTGTAGTAGAATTAACAAGTTAATTTAAAATGCATGCTGCAATTTTTATGCTTTGCAAAGGTTTAAATTTAACTTTTGCAGGAAATTGTAGAAGAGAAAATTATCACAATCCTTTCCACTCATCCCAGTTGAAAATCAGAGTAATAGCATTTGTGAAATTATTTCTATTCATAGTCAGAAATTTCAAAAATGCGAATGTCTCAGAGACATGCTTATGTTTTTAATAGTATTATTTCAAATATATGTTGTTACACACATATACTCTGCATACAGATTTAGGTAGCCATCAAAAGAGCTCTAGTAAATTAGAGAAATGAAAATCTGAAAAAAATTTTACGAATCAATTTTCCCATTACTATTTCAAACTATTTCACAAACACTTTGATTAAATACAGCTATTCACATTTCTAAACAGAGAGATGTTTTTATCTGTATGTGTCTATGTACACATATATGTGTGTGTATAAATGTACACACACACATACATCAGCAGAGAAGGATTTCCTGGAATTGAAAAGAGCCCATTGTTAAATCATACATTTAAAAACATATGTGGAACAAACTAAATACGGATAGACCAATTCCTTATGAGGAAATAAAAGGTATACTCTATCAATCCATAATTAATATTAATATTTCCTTTTACTAGAAAAATTCATATATATTTTAGCATCAAGGTATTTAACATGCATAGTGGTCCCCAAATTTTCCTTTAAGAAAGCAAATCCTTACAGATAGATGTTTTACAAAATAGTCTTGCAAATATTTTGTTCTATCCTTGAAAACCTGGTTAGGTACAGAACCTAAAAGTGTCTGTTAAAATTCAGTTTTATTTTAGAAATAATTTGCAACCTTAAGTATATTTTTTCAAAGGATCCAAAACTAACTTGCCTGTTATCATATATAAAAGGTACATACTATAACCATCATTTAAACATTTTAATGGAAAATTACCTGGTATCCATTTAGGTCAGTATAAAATCTGTTTTGGCTGTTGATGCTAGAAGAAATTCTCATTGCAATCTCATAGTTATGCTCTTTTCGGATGTCTACAATATTGGAAATCTCCACAGACTGTCCTTCTACTCCTAAATTCAAAAGAATATTTACATTAAGCTCTTGGGAAAGAATGAGGGCAGGGTGCCAGAGGATGAGACGGTTGGATAACATCACTGACTCAATGAACAGGAGTTTGAGCAAACTCCAAGAGACAGTGAAGGACAGGGAACTCTGGCGTACTGCAGTCCACGGGGCCGCAAAAAGTCAGACGTGTCCTAGTGCCTAAACAGTACATTAACAAAAAAAATGGCCCCCCTTGTCTTAAATGTACTATACAGAACGCCTTCCAAAGTTACATGCATTTCCCTGTTTCCGACTTTCTGTCTTTACCATCCCTCATACACTGAACAGTGTCACAATTCATCTTTTTTAAAAGTCAGACCATAGAAAACATTTACTCAGATCACATCTAACTCAACAGAAGGATTAAGAGGCTGGAATGAGATACATGTACATGAAATAAAGCACGCAAATGACTCTGCAGGGAGGCACAGAGGGGAAAGATGACACTGAAGGACAGGAGGTCAGCCCACTGCAGGCTCATCCAGCACTCAGCTGAGCCGCCACCCCCAGAAGGGCCACTCAGGGCTACTTCTTCACCAGGCTCTCTTCACACATCGGGAATTATGAGCAGGGAAATTTACACTCTGTTGGTTCAAGAGACAGTATATTACTGTCGATGATCTCTCTCCAGGAAAAGAGACAGGAGATACAGCGAGATGCTTTATGGCTGAAACCGATACTACCGTTTTAGTATTTGTGGAGTATAATCTGGAGAGCTCCCCAGAACTTCAGTCAATTTTAATTGAGTCTGATATCTCTTAGGATCCCTTGTTATGGAGCGATTCATTTTGCCCTTTGCTATATAAAGCAGAGAGAGGAGAGCTTCAAAAAGTCCCAGATGTAGGACATTTTTATTTTTATTTTGGATAAGCCTAAAGTATTTACTAATTTCTATCTGTCATGCTACCCTAAGTATATCTTCAGGTCTGTGGTGAACCCTTGGGTCTATTTCAGAGCTGGAGAGGAGTTATAAATAAATGGAACACTTAATACAGTTAAGTGGGTAGAAAAGATATCGCAGGATCTTCTAAGCAAGATAGCAATTAGGAAAGTGGTCAAAGCAGAAAGACTGGCCACACCCAGCTAAAGCTTCTGGGGCTCCTGAGGCCCGGGACACTTTCCCACAGCCATGACTCGTGACTCACCTCTCCCCTTCCTCACACACAACCCATCACCCCGCTGATAACCAGCACCTCTTTAGACACAGAGGGCTGTCTACAGAAACACAGCGGGGGGAGAAATAGAGTGAGAAAGACTTTTCTCCAGGAGCTAAGAAGAAACCCCAGAGCTTATAGAAGGTGGCAGCAAGCAGAAAGCAAGTCTGAATATGCAGGATTTGAGGAAAAAAACATACATGCAGCTGGCTTAAGCATTACAGGTTTATGTGAAAAATGCACTGGAAAGTGTACACCATAAATAATAACATGGTAACAATACTGAACGGGCCACAGCTTCCATTAATATAGTGTTCAGAATGCTCACAGAGATTCTCTTCCGGTAGATGTTGCTCTTCTGACTGAACAACCTCACCAGACCCAGCCTCACTGTCTCACGACGACGAGCACATCTTCGCGGGCGGAGGAAGGAAATGCCACTCCCCCCCTGCTTTCTAGGCTTCCCAAGCAGCGCTAGTGGTAAAGAACCCACCTGCCATCGCAGGAGACACAGGGGTACAGGTTTGATCCCTGGGTCGGGAAGATCCCCTGGAGGAGGAAATGGCCACTCACTCCAGTGTTCCTGCCTGGGAATCCCACGGACAGAGGAGCCTGGCGGACTACAGTCCCTGGGGTTACAGAGACAGACGTGACTAAAGTGACTTAGCACACACGCAGCCACAGTGTGAGCCACTAACCTCTACTAGGTAAATACATACATATACCTACATGCATTTTCTTCTGAGGATTACCAGATAAACCTACCAACACAGTAGTAGTTGATGGAAACTTCACCACCACCAGGAAGTCTGGGGTGGGGGGCAAGCAAACACATATGCTGGTAACACAGCAATAGTAACTTCTTTGAACTAGAAATGCATTACTTTTAAAGTAAAGTTTCCCTCCAGTATACTTACAGTAACCAGATTATTTTTCTACAACCAGATGAATTATATAAAAAATTTAATAGACAAGTATTCACAAATGAGCCAAAGAAGCTCCAAACCCAGAATGCAGCAGTAGGGGTGCCAGTGTTCACGGGGCGTCAGGAACAGCGGCAGACAGCAGGCGGCCCTGCGTGACTGGTGGCGCTTGCAGGGTTTTCAGTACTGCCTTCTGTTTCCTCCTCTCTAGACGGAACATTATCTCAGGGGCCAACAAAATACGTAAAATGAAGTAGTCTTCATCAAGGAGGGTGTCATGTATCTCCGGAAAACACTGACCGAAAAAAAAAAAATGCTGAGAAAAAAATTAATAATTTCTCACTACCTCTAGCAATGATAAATTACTTCTGTTGAGAAAATCATCTTTCTCAAGCTCAATCCTATTATGCTCAGATCCTACTGGGGCAACAAATGCTTAAAGCTCCTTTATTTATTTATTTATTTATTTATTTATTTATTTAAATTATTTTATTTTATTTTTTTTTATTTTTTTTAAAGCTCCTTTATTTATTTATTTATTTATTTAAATTATTTTATTTTATTTTTTTATTATTTTTTTAAAGCTCCTTTATTTATTTATTTATTTATTTCTTTAAATTATTTTATTTTATTTTATTTATTTATTTTTTTTTTTTAAAGCTCCTTTAAAAGGAGCTTCCATGTCCATTCGCACTGCAGTTCAGCTCAGTTCAGCCGCTCAGTCGTGTCCGGCTCTCTGCGACCCCATGAATCACAGCACGCCAGGCCCCCCTGTCCATCACCATCTCCCAGAGTTCACTCAGACTCATGTCCATCCAAGACATTAATTTAAATTCTGCGCCAGGACAGAGTTTTAAAATAAAGTCAGACTTAATATACTTATGACGAACAAACCAAATAAATGAGACCTGTAATGGTAACAAAAGCAAGAAGGTATCCCTGAGTTTTCAAAGAAGAATTATTATTTTTCAAAGAAGAAAATGTTTGAAGGAGAAAGAGGACTAAAATGGATGGGAATGGATGAATTTAATTCAGATGACCATTCCATCTACCACTGTGGGCAAAAGTCCCTTAGAAGAAATGGAATGGCCCTCATCCTGCACAAAAGACTCCAAAATGCAATACTTCGGTGCAATCTCAAAAACGACAGAATCACCTCAGTTCATTTCCAAGGAAGACCATTCAACGCCACAGTAATCGAAGTCTGTGACCCAACCAATAACATCGAAGAAGCAGAAGTTAAATGGTCCTATGAAAACCAGTAAGACCTTTGGAAACAGCACCAAAAAAAGATGTCCTTTTCATCACAGAGGACTGAAAAGCAAAAGCCGGAAGTCAGAAAAATCCCGAGTAACAGGCAAATCTGACCTTGGAGTAAAAAATGAAGCAGGACAAAGGCTAACAGAGTCTAGGCAAGAGAACGCTCTGGTCATAGTAAGCATCTTCTTCCAACAAAACAACAGAGATGACTCTACACATGGACATCACCAGATGGTCAATACTGAAATCAGATTGATTATATTCTTTGCAGCCAAGATGGAGAAGCTCTATACAGTCAGCAAAACAAGACCGGGAGCTGACTGTGGCTCAGATCATCAGCTCCTTGTTGCCAAATTCAGACTCACTAGAAGAAAGCAGGGAACACCAGCACATCATTCAGTTACGACCTAAATCAAACCCCTTATGGTTACAGAGCAGAGCGACAAACAGATTCAAGGGATTAGATCTGACAGACAGAGTGCCTGAAGAACTATGCGCGAAGCTTTACCAGTGTGCAGCAGGTGGCGACCGAAACCACTCCCAAGAAAAAGAAAGGCAACAAGGCAAAGCAGTTGTCTGAGGAGGCCTTACAAATAGCTGAGAAAAGAAGTGAAAGGAAAAGAAGGAAAAATATACCCATCTGAATGCAGAGTTCCAAAGAACAGCAAGGAGAGATAACAAAGCCTTCCTCAGGGATCAGTGCAAAGAAACAGAGGAAAAGAATAGAACAGGAAAGACTACAAATATCCTCAAGAAAATTAGAGCTACCAAGGAACACTTCATGCAAGATGGGCTCAATAAAGGACAGAAACAGTAAGGGCCTATCAGAAGCAGAAGAGATTAAGAAGACTGGCAAGAATACACAGAAGAACTGTACAAAAGGCCTCAATGACCCAGATAGTCACGATGGTGTGGCCACTCACCCAGAGCCAGGCATCCTGTGGTGTGAAGTCAAGTGGGCCTTAGGAAGCATCACCACGAACAAAGCTAGTGGAGGTGATGGAATTCCAGCTGAGCTATTTCAAATCCTCAAAGATGATGCTGTTAAAGTGCTGCACTCAATATGCCAGCACATTTGAAAAACTCAGCAGTGGCCACAGGACTGGAAAAGGCCAGTTTTCATTCCAATGCCAAAAAAAGGCAATGCAAAGAATGCTCAAACTACCGCACAATTGTGCTTGTTTCATATGCTGGCAAGGTAATGTTCAAAATCCTTCAAGCCAGGCTTCAACAGTATGTGAACTGAGAACTTCCAGGTGTTCAAGCTGGATTTAGAAAAGGCAGAGGAACTGGAGATCAAATTGCCAATACCCGCTGGATCATAGAAAAAGCAAGAGAATTCCAGTAAAACATCTATTTCTGCTTTACTGACCACACTAAAGCCTTTGACTTGCTGGACAAAACACATTGTGGAAAATTCTTAGAGATGGGAATGCCAGACCACTTCACCTGCCTCCTAAGAAACCTGTATTCAGGCCAAGAAGCAACAGTTAGAACAGGACATGGAACGATGGACTGGTTCAAAATTGGGAAAGGACTACGTGAAAGCTGTATACCGTCACCCTGCTTATTAACTTATATGCAGAGTACATCATGAGAAATACTGGGCTGGATGAAGCAGAAGCTGGAATGAAGATTTCTGGGAGAAATATCAATAATCTCAGATATGCAGATGACACCACCCTTATAGTACAAAGTGAAGAGGAACTGAAGAGCTTCTTGGTGAAGGTGAAAGAGGAGAGTGAAAAAGTTGGCTTAAAGCTCTGCTGCTGCTGCTGCTGCTAAGTCGCATCAGTTGTGTCCGACTCTGTGCGACCAAGATGGCAGCCCACCAGGCTCCCCTGTCCCTGGGATTCTCCAGGCAAGAACACTGGAGTGGGTTGCCCTTTCCTTCTCCAATGCATGAAAGTGAAAAGTGAAAGTGAAGTCGCTCAGTCGTGTCCGACTCTTAGAAACCCCATGGACTGCAGCCCACCAGGCTCCCCTGTCCCTGGGATTCTCCAGGCAAGAGTGCTGGAGTGGGGTGCCATTGCCTTCTCCGGGCTTAAAGCTCAACATTAAAAAAAATGAAGATCATGGTATCCGGTCCCATCATTTCATGGCAAATAGATGGGAAAACAATGGAAACAGCGATAGACTTTATTTCTTGGGCTCCAAAATTACTGAAAATGGTGACTGCAGCCATGAAATTAAAAGATGCTTTTTGGAAGAAAAGCTATGAAAAACCTAGTTCAGTTCTGTTCGGTCGCTCAGTCGCGTCCGACTCTGTGACCCCATGAACCGCAGCACACCAGGCCTCCCTGCCCATCACCAACTCCCGGAGTCCACCCAAACTCACGTCCATTGAGTCGGTGATGCCATCCAACCAGCTCATCCTCTGTCGTCCCCTTCTCCTCTTGCCCTCAATCTTTCCCAGCATCAGGGTCTTTTCAAATGAGTCAGCTCTTCGCATCAGGTGGCCAAAGTATTGGAGTTTCAGCTTCAGCATCAGTCCCGCCAATGAACACCCAGGACTGATCTCCTTTAGGATGGACTGACTGGATCTCCTTGCAGTCTAGACAGCATATGAAAAAGCAGAGACATCACTTTGCCTACAAAGGTCCGTCTAGTCAAAGCTATGGTTTTTCCAGTGGTCACGTATGGATATGAGAGTTGGACTATAAGGAAAGCTGAGCACAGAAGAATTGATGCTTTTGAACTGTGGTGTTGGAGAGGACTCTTGACAGTCCTCTGGACAGCAAGGAGATCCAACCAGTCAGTCTTCAAGGAAATGACCCTTGACCATTCACTGGCAGGACTAACACTGAAGCTGCAATACTTTGGCCACCTGATGGGAAGAGCCAACTCTCTGGAAAAGACCTATCCCTGAGGACGATGGAGCAGGAGAAGGGCACGGCAGAGGACGAGACGGTCGGATGGCATCGTCGGCTCAATGGACGTGGGCTTGAGGACGATGGAGGGCAGAAGGGCACGGCAGAGGACGAGACGGCCAGATGGCATCGTCGGCTCAATGGACGTGGGCTTGAGGACGATGGAGGGCAGGAGAAGGGCACGGCAGAGGACGAGACGGCCAGATGGCATCGTCGGCTCAACGGACGTGGGCTTGAGGAAACTCCAGGAGACAGTAAGGACAGGGAGGCCTGGTGTGCTGCAGTGCACGGGGCTGCAAAGAGCTGGACACGACTGAGCGCCTGAACATCTCCTACTCTGTGTCGAGGGTCTGAAGATGCGCCTTTCCCCGCGACGCTCACTGGACGGAGGGGAGGAGTCCTCAGGAAGCAGGGGTGCAAGCCCACTGGCCCCAGTGACCTGCTGCCTCTCTGCAGGATGTGGCAGCAAAAGACACTTTTACTTTTTAAAATGGTTCTACCTGAGCAATGGCTCTTGATGGCCAGGGGTTTTAAAGGCCCTCTAGTTTTAGCTCAATCCTGGGAAAGAAAATACCTCTGACTTTACAAAAGTAATCCACGGAGAAGTGAGAGTTGGTGTGAGGACGTTCCAGGTTCAATAGAGAACTAAGCGCCCTTTAGCTATTAATAGCACCTCATCTGTGCTCCTGCAGAAGAGAGCATGGAGACTCTTCATCCTTATTAATGCATGCAATGCAAAGTACAATTCAGCCAGTTCACAGGTGGAAAGCTGTAGCAGAGAAGCCAAAGGAGTCTTCCAGACCCTGGTTCTCTTCCATTTCTCCTCCCTACAGCCTGTGAGCGTCTCACAGACACAGACTGTCTGACCACACACCTCCACACTTCAGGTTTTAGCCACGTTTTGGGCACATGCTCGGGGCTGAATGACTGTTAGACAGAAAGAATGAATACGTGAGAGGCTGTCCCTTCCCATGCAGCAGTTGGCTGGCAGGGGAGAGAGCAGATGGGGTATAGATAAGGCTCACATGGAAAGATGAGGAGGGAATCCTTTCATTTTGAGCAAACACACGCCTGTTACAATCTCAGCTCCTCGTGTAAAGGGACCATGTCTTATTTGTCTTTATGCTCCCAGCACATAAGAGGTACTGAAGAGTTGAGTGAAGAGAGGCAGCTGTGTGGGAGAAACATAACCAGCAGGTACCAAGTGCTTAGTATGGACCGTATTGCGTACATCTAATAACCCATTCAATTCTGACCCCAAGCCTAGGAGAAAATTATCTGCCCCAGATCACAAGGTCTGGCAGAATCAGGACTAAACCTCTCAGGCATCATGTCTCAATGGCAGACCAACTACTAGAAAATGTTGAAACTACCTTCAGACCAAGGATTGAGAAATATTTTTTGGGAACTCTAAGCAGAGAAGAGAGCTCCAGATTATTTTTAAACAAGGAGAGAAGGCACTGATCTGCGATCTGATATTCTACAAGAGCTACTGAATTAAATAAAATAAAGGGACAAGGCTTGCCAGAACCTAAAATTTCATTAAAACAATCTCAGAATCTCTTCTGTAATATACATTAAATACTAAAGTCACATACCCTAATCACCTCTTTCCACCTGAAACGAACAGTGATCACGAGCACAAGTGTGTGTACAGTGCACTGGGGCCAAGAGTGGAGATACGGGGAGACACACTAGATGGCCCCCAGCAGGCAGGGGAATGATCAGACCAGGGAGGCACATCTGCGCTACGGCATGCTCTGCAGCAAATGGGAAGGATGAGGCCGCTCTCCGTCCTGGCAGAGAAGGGGCTGACGGAGAAAGCACATGGAGCACCTGTGCAGCCTGATAAGACTTCATGCGCAAAACAGACACAGGGGGTGTGTGTGAGAAAGAGAGAGAGGAAGAAAGGGCCACACGTCTGTGTCAGCCGCCTTAAGCAGTGGACAGAGGACAGGAACATTTTCAGGGAGATTTTATGTTGTATCTACGCTGTTGTTGCTGCTCAGTCATGTCCGACTCTCTGTGACCCCATGAACCGCAGCTCACCAGGCCTCCCTGTCCATCACCAACTCCCGGAGTCCACCCAAACCCATGTCCATCGAGTCAGTGATGCCATCCAGCCATCTCATCCTCTGTCGTCCCCTTCCCCTCCCACCCTCAATCTTTCCCAGCATCAGGGTCCTTTCCAATGAGTCAGCTCTTCCCATCAGGGGGCCAAAGTATTGGAGTTTCAGCTTCAACATCAGTCCTTCTAAAGAGTATTCAGGACTGATCTCCTTTAGGATGGACTGGCTGGATTTCCTTGCAGTCCAAGGGACTCTCAAGAGTCTTCTCCAACACCACAGTTCAAAAGCATCAATTCTTTGGCGCTCAGCTTTCTTTATAGTCCAACTCTCACATCCATACATGCCCACTGGAAAAACCACAGCCTTGACTAGACGACCTTTGTTGGCAAAGTAATGTCTGTGCATTTTAATAAGGTGTCCTGGTTGGTCTTAGCTTTTCTTCTAAGGAGCAAGCGTCTATTACTTTCATGGTTGCAGTCACCATCAGCAGTGATTTTGGAGCCCAAGAAAGTAAGTCTGTCACTGTTTCCATTGTTTCCCCATCTATTTGCCAAGAAGTGATGGGACCGGATGCCATGATCTTAGTTTTCTGAATGCTGAGTTTTAAGCCAGCTTTTTTATAGCAGTGAAATTTTTGTCAAAAGAATATGTGTGCGCACACAGACATAAATACTATGTATTTGGCATTTTATACATACAAGTAATTTTAAGCATTTATTTTTAAAGAACATTTTCTGAGGCAGGGAGAAAAATGAAACTAAGTAGGCAAGAGGTAAGGGTCAGAAAGCAGCACCCTCTGGACTCTGTTGCTCAGCACTGGTTTTAAGGAAATCAAGAAGAGCAGTCCTTTGTGCACGGGGAGAAAGACTGGATAGCACTTCCAATGTGTCCCCTGGGCCTTAAAGAAGAGGTGGGACAAGCAGCCTGGAAGGGCTCACGGCTGGGTGCTGCAGACAGAAAGCCTGAGGCTGTGGCTCTGACAGCAACCTGTGAGCACCCCAGGCATACCTCCTCAGCACAGACGCTCTCTTCATCAGATCATTCTAAATCCACCCAGAGCGGCCGAGCTCAGCCCGCTCCACCTGTCTAGGCCACCTGACTCTAGCAATTCTGAAACGCACAATACACTCTTCCAAGGAGCATGCCTGACAGTCAGGCAGCTCGCTCACGACAGCGAGACAGTTACAGCAAAGAGAGGCAGCAGCGCGGGGGAAAGAGCAAAGACAGCCCCACTCACGGCCCAGCGAGAGCTCAGAATCTTATTTAGTGGCTCTCAATATGTGCTGAGGACAAGTCACCAGATCAGATGGAGAAACAGCAACTGGCCCACCCCCACCTGGAAAAACAAAAAGTGATGATGGGGGCCCCAAGAGAGGTATCTAAGCCACCAAACAAAAGTTTAACTGAAATTTGACACAGATAGGATATCATGCAGAATAAATCCTAAAAAAAAAAACCCATCCAAGATTTAAAGCAAGGTCTTCAGTGACTGTCCTTAAAACGTTGGCTCTGGGGCAGAAATGGAACTTTGCGATCAATCTGCTGTCCTCAGCCCTTTTCTCAAATCTGCGCCTCAACAGAGAGGACTGGGCCCTCGCATCAGAACAGAAGGACAGGAAAAGCTGTCGTGAAAAACTAGGGCTTCTCATTTTGAACAGCTCCCCTTCAATCTGGGGAATATTTTGTTTCATACTTAAGTGATCAAAAATTGAAAAATAATGTTCCTGGTGTGTGTTTACTTTGTGACATTGTTTTTGTAAACGTATGTATCCAACTTAACTGGGGACTGACACGTGGTCATTACTAATAATTAATACATACTGCTTAGGTAGGCACATACGTTTAAATGACAGTTCTCACAATGATGATAAATTTAGTAGGTCAGCATGGAGATGATGTTTCTTTAAAGCAAATATTATCATTACTATATTTTTAAAAAATGTACTCCTATCTGAATGTACCCAGAATAGAAATGGTAGTAATTCCCACAACCAGATGACCTTTTTCTTCATGTTGACTAACTCAGCTTACCATCCATTACACGATCTAATTTATCCTCTAAGGTACTCGGTGATTTCCAGGTCTGTAAATGTTCACATTATTTCTCCACAAGTGAAAATTTTAACATCTGCTTTTATGAATACAAAGTTTAGTAAATTTCACTCCAAGACTCAAATTTAAGAAAGTGATAATGCATCACTGTGTTTCATTCATAAAGCACTAGATAAATAACTACCGCTACTTACTGATCAACTTGTCACGAATTAGGCTCTAGTCAACAGATTTTATGCTTTTCATGTCACGTACTCTCAAAATGACACAAAAAGTAAGTGCATACTAGGAAAGGTACAACATTCTGCAAGTTCTGGTTAAAGGTTATACCAATCGAGTACACTGTGGGTGAATTCTGATCACACAGACTGCAAGTTCCGGTTAAAGATTACACCAATCCAGTACACCGCGGGTGAATTCTGATCACACAGACTGCAAGTTCCGGTTAAAGGTTCCACCAATCGAGTACACCGCGGGTGGAAAGCCCTGATGACAGAAGCACAGACGACAGAAACCGGGAGCTGTCCTTTCCCCCTTTCCCTCTAATAAACACTGACTTTAAAAAACAGCACGCTTTCTTGGAAGTCTCATTTTGGAGGAACATAACACCTACATCACTAACATTCTTTCAGATCCCAAACAGAATCGGTCTCACTAACCCTGGCTTCCTCCCAGAAGGTGAATAAACAGCTCACAACCTGCATTACAGGTTTCGGCTGGTCTAGTGCAGGCAGGCAGGGAGGAATGCTGGAGGAATCTCACGGTCTGCCTGCCTCCACAGGGTCAGTCACTCGGGAGTCACCTGCTTCCCGTCCTCGCAAACATGCTCTTTCCCAAGCTGCCTTTAGAGAGGAAAATCAGATTTCACTGAAACAAACCTGCCATGCAGGCACGTGATTCTTCCTTTTTAACCACACTTTGACTATTCCTTCTTCTAACTTTCCCCACCCACCAAAGAAAAAACACAAGAACACACACAAAAAACAAAGGCAGCCACATTCCTCTTACCCTCCCTAACTCCTGTGAAGCTGAACAATTAAAGTACTGGTGTCTGACTGAACTTTAACGAGTAGGAACACAGATTTCTGCAAAACACACGGTTTCCAATTGTTGGTTTTCAACAAAATTGAAGGTTACCTAATAATGTTGTCAGACAGTAGATCATTAAAAATAATTGATTAATGTTTGGTAATGGATCACTGTGATTTATGGAACATAACTTAGAAGGAATTCAAGGAATTAGATGACATGCCCGCAACTAAACCGCTTCTGTTCCCACCTACTTACTTCTGTCTGCAACATTCCTGCGCCTTAAATTTATCAGAACAAAAAATAAGAATAAAACAAACGCTGAAACTTACCTCACTCTAGCAGTAACTAACATTCACCAATGAAGGCATAAACATTTAGGATACAAAAGGTACAGTTCATCTCAATAAGAAAAATATTTCTATTAAAGTTTATAAAATAAATTATCAATATGGTAATATATATATTATGTTTTGATCAATTACCTACTATTAGTAATAATTTTATAACTCAATCTAGAAGAAATTTAATACTTTGAGTTTTAGGATGACAGAATCTTAAAATATATATGTGTGTGTGTGTGTGTGTATCTTTCAGAAGAATAATGAAAAGTTGACCAATAATAAGACTCTTAAGTATAAAGTATTATATTGAGGTAAAATTTGGTGGGGGAAGTTGAATGGAAACATGAATTCAAGGAGAAAATAATGATATGAAATTAAATGTTAAGAAGGGCTTTTTCAGGCTTTTCAAAAATGCATGATTTAGTATCAAACTGCTATGGACTGGTTATGCTTATTTTAAAATGGCAATATTTACAATGTGCCAAATATAACATCCTTTGCAAAAATTTAAATGTATAAAGAAAATCTAGATGTCAACTTACAAAAATGTAAAGGACACAGATTCTTCAAATTCTTGTAAGAACAAGGGAATTTGATCTCAACAAATCCACTTTACACTTCGTGATCTCCTTTTCCTCCTTTCTGTCCATTCAAATGACATTTCTCCAAGACCAAGCCTCTCAAAAGCGCACTTTTTAAAATCAAATCTTCCCCAACTTCCCCAACTCTCCAATGACTTCCTGTGTAACTGGGCCTGCACCCGTTAAGGAGATACACCACTCAGTATGTGCCGGGCTTTATGCACATTATTAGCTCAGTTCATCCTCCAACACTCTGAGGAAGACTGTTATTGTCACTGTTTGCAGGATAATGAGACCAAGACGGTGCAGGTCGTAACCGTCACAAGGTCAAACGAAGCTGGTGTGAGGGCTGGCCTGACAGCCTGGCTGTCTCTGCGGCCTGGGCTCTTGACCATCACACGGCCCCTGTGCGTCCCACCCTGGCCCCTTTGTCTCAGTTGAGCTCGGCACACACTTGTGGAGGATGATGCGATTTCCTACTAAGAAGCTATGCCTTCAGTGCAGCAGCTGCTCTCACACAGCCCCCAAGATGACCTCTGAGTTCTGAATCTGTGCAACCAGAATGTGTGCACAGTCCCTTAAAACAACTTTCCCTTTCATGCCTCTAGGGAATAATCAGATTCAACACATAGCCACTTATTTCATTTTTTTTTAAGTTCCAATTAACAGAAAAAAAAAATCCTTAGCAGTCAATTGCATATTATGATATTCCAAAAATGTTTTAATTACCTAAGTCTGTCTAGTCATAACTTACTTAATGCTTTTTACTCTTCAATCAAGCTAAATATGGAATGTAGTCCTGGGAAAAATGAGAGATTGATTGCAAACCATTTTAATATCCTCATGAATCTTTTTATGGAAATAAAAACAATTTCAAAGAAGCTCTGAGACCTTGTTTGTAAGTGAAAGGACTCCAGGGATGAGGCCCCAGATTCAAGCATTCTTAGAAAATGAATTTAGAAGCAAGAAGCCAAGCACCAAAGAAACTTCATGTGAAAGTAAGTTTTGTGAACACTTTGATGGGATACCTAATTGACCATCTAGTCTTTCTCTCTTAAGAACTCACAGAACAAACTCAAAGTCATTCTAGTTTGCTTAGAGGCAAAACTAAAGGTTCCGATCTCTAATTCCCTGTGTGAACTCTCTTAACATGTTTACCTGGATAAAGTTCATTGCGATTCTCTGAAAGTTAAGGGTCATGTTATGAATCCATTTAGATTATATATTCAAAACTGAAGGAAAACTAAGCAAGCTCTCTTTGATTACCAAATATGCCCATGGAAGAAAATTATCAGTCACTTCAGCCAAAGGAAAGTCTTTTCTTCCACACTTTTTGATGGCAGTTCATTGCATTTTACCCCAGGCTACTCTGTACTTTCTTTGCCAAAATCCATTACATGCTACACTTTCATAACATGACTGGTGGAAAACAGGTAAAAGTATTGCATTTAAGATACTTCTCCTAAGGGTTTAAACATGGTTCACAGTGACATATTCACCCACTCACAAACAGCTGCCTAGGAGAACACAGTTCTGAAGGAGGGAAAAGGCCTTGCGGGTGTATATTATGACAGATCTGAGACCCGAACGGCGTGCCAGTGACGTCGTGCACAACACACGGCAACCAACCAACCTAAGTCTTCAAAGCAGCAGCTGATGTCAGACAGCGAGGCACCAAAGTCTGTAGTTACAACTCTGAAGACAAGTGAAACTGAGCCAGTGAATGCCACTCGCTGATCATCACTGCAAGACAGGCATTTTCTGGTGCCAGTAAAGCATCAAATTACTGTAACACAGGGGGGTTAGGGCTTTTGGCTTGCATCATAGTCTATCTTCTAATCCAAGCTTAATGATAAAAGCTAAAGTAGCATATTTGGTAACACTTAAAGTTTCAGTTTAATGAAAGATGATTACACTACAGTAAAAAAAATTAATCCCTACCTCTTTCACCTGTTCCTCCAGAAAAATGTTATTTTCTACAAACAAAAGAATCTTTTAGAAATCATGAAATGCTCTAAAAGGGCATTTCATTAAATTATGGTCACCATGAAAAGGGTTTCTTATTTAACCTTTTATGAGGCAAAGCATGATGTTTCATTAGAAATCTCTGAAATTTCTCTGATCTTTTGGAGGTTTTAAAGCTCATGAGCACAAGATTTCCTTTAGTTCAGTATTTCTAGGAACCGTTTTGAATATAATGTCTGAACGATAATGAAAATAAAACCACAGTGTTTTTAATAGCTTAAATGATGTTAAGGAGAGACTTTAAACAGTACTGCTTATTATTTTCAGAATCTGGAAAGAACACAAATAGAGAAACTGAAGTTAAATACCAAATCAAGAACAAACCAGAAGCCAGGCTGAACCCAGGTCTCCCATATCAGTTTGTTTAAAAATCAATAATGACCACACAGTTTATATAATTTGGGAAGTGTTGCTTGACTTTTGTCCTTGACTTTTTCTGATAAAGCTTAATTTGGTCAAAAGTTACTTTGTGGAGAGAAGAATCAAAGAGTAACTAAAAAAGATTCTGAGGAATTTAAATATATTGTTTTCAGATTTGCATTACCTTAGGTTTTTAAAAGAATGTTTCAAGTAAACAGAATTTGAAAGGTTTACTATAACAGACATTCAGTAAGACAATCCATAATATTAACTCATTTTCTGTTTCTATACTCCTGTTGCTGAGAGATAAGACAATCTTTCGTATGATTAAATGCTTTAGTAAACTAATAGTTACAATATGTAATCATAAAATATCAACAGTTTCCTTCCCTTCAGTCCCCTTTTGTTCTTGGATCCTGAACTCAGTACTAACAACAGGCTCTAGTCATTAATACTCATTTAAATAACTGTATTCTCAATTTAAAAGGGGAAAATTCGTCTATGTCAGAAAATAGATCCATAAGTTACATTCAAGAACAGATATTTCTGTTATCTTAAGAAATTTTAAGCCAAAGTCAATTTACAAAAGCATGGAAGTTGGCGGAAATATTTGCAGCATCAAACGTCAGGTCCGTCTGCCTATGCGTTCTGATCACTTACTCAGCTTAGCTTACAAGGAGTCCTACACGAGGCCGAAGTTTAGAAGCGTCTCCTAGTGCAGACACTCGAGCGCCACAGAATGCTCTTCAGGTATCGGGAACACCTAGAGAGGCAAGCGCCCTGAAGATTTCACATCCCAGTCCCAGGCCTGGGTGAGTGATTCAATCAAAACCCAGGAAGACAGGATCCAGAGCACGTGTGCCCTCATGCAGCAGCGTGTGAGACAGGGTAGATGGGCATAGATACCAGAGGCCCCCAGGAAAAGGCCCCATCTCCACAACTGGGCTTTTTTTTTTTCCAGGACAGAGACACGTTGAGAGGGTCTCAACTATAAACATGGAGGGTGCACAGTTTGGAAGAAAGCGCTTCAGGTGATCCAGTATCTCCACTTTCTCCACAGTCTTGAAACATGCTCTAGGCTTGAAGGAGTAAAAGGAAAGATGTACCTGTCACTGTGAATAGTTACATATGCTGGCCTCAGGTTCAGTCCAAGCAAGTACAGTAAAGCTCATCTGGAGAATCACTTTAAAATCACATTTTATCTAACTATGTGTCATTTCACACCAACTTCTGAACCTTCCTGCTTTCAGGCTGCAAAAGTCTAACATCAGCTGAATTTATCCCACCCACTGAGACATCTAGGGGCAATCTGAGCCCTTTTTTAAAATTATTATTTTTGCTATGCTAATATTCTAAGAGCCCAGTTCAAAACCACCTCTATTTCTTAACTGACTAATCAGAGCCAGCCTTGCCACCTTGGAGAGCAGGGGAGGCGGGTGGGGAGCTAGTGACATCTCTTGCCCTGCTCCTGCCTAAGGCCCCTTTCTGACTGCTCAGTGGGGGACAGGAGGGGAGGAGAGACGGAAAGACAAGCTACTTAGTTCTGAGGAGTGCCTATCTGTTGGGCTAAGCAAACAGGCCAAGGCGGAGCATAACAACTTCCAAGCTGGCAGCTGAAGCAAGACAGCAAGCTAAGCTACAGCCACAGAAGTGGACGAGGGCCCTTGAGTTCACAGAAACCACCCTTTGACATGAGACCCAGATCCTGTGGACAACGAAGAAAACTCAGAAGCGGCACTGACGAACAAATGCAATTAAACAAAAGCAACAGCAGTTATGCAGACACGCCTGTGGGAATGTGCAGCTGGACTTTCGAACGAGCTGCTTCGGCATTTACTCCGAGACAGGCTGTCGTTTAGTCACCCAGGCTGTCCGACTCTGTGACCCCGTGGACTGCAGCCTGCCAGGCTCCTCTGGTGGTGAGATTTCCCAGGCAAGAGTACCACAATGGGCTGCCATTTCCTTCTCCAGGGGATCTTCCCAGCCCAGGGATCAAACCTGCACTCCTGTACTACTGAGCCAGCATGGAAGCCCACTCTGAGCCATTGCCTATTTCTCAAAATAACTGATGACAAGCAACAGTAAACCAAGCTTGACCACGCAGGTCTGGACCAAGGTTGCACCGTGCTGAATTCAAGACAGAACCTCCCCATCAAAAAACAACCGTTGTAAGGAAATTTAAAAGTAGACAGGCACACCTTCTGTGTGATCATGCTACTTTATATCCGTAAGATGAAACTTTTGGCCATAGCTGAAGATGGAATTTTAGGGCTCTCACAAATGCTAAACAATGGCCTATGGGTACAAAGGGTACAAAACGAAGGCCTAAAAGTGTTTCTGACTTAAAAGCTTTGAAAGATTATTTCAAAACTATAGATTTTCTTGTAGTTTTCAAAATGTTTGCAGATAATTGCAAAAGACACCAAGTTAGTGTCTACTATGATTTCCCCTGCCATCTAGAAGAACTTTTACTTTTTAATTCAACATATGAATCATGGGTTACCCTGAAAATATATCACATAAGAAGTCACATAATGAAATCTGTTCATACCTGAAATTCTAACTGGGTACTTGGAGTATTACCAAAACAAAAATAGTAATTAAAAAAATAAATACCCAGACCTTAGATTGCCTCTAGATGTCTCAGTGCGTGGGATAAACTTGAGCTGCTGTTAAGATTTTTGCATTAATGAGATTTGAACTTAAAAAAAAGTTAAAAACAAAGTCAAATTTAGACACTGAAATCTGAAAAATGAACTTAGCTAAATAAGAAATTCCCTGAACACAGTAGGCTTTTGTTATTGTTTAGTTGTGAATTCGTGTCTGACTCTTTTGCGCCCTGTGGACTGCAGCCCGCCAGGCTCCTCTGGCCGTGGGATGTCTAGGTGAGAATGCTGGGCGGGGCAGCCATTCCTCAGAGGGTCTTCCCGGCTCTGGGATGGGTCCTCCATCTCCTGCACTGGCAGGCAGGCTCCTCACTCCCGGGCCGCCACAGAAGCCCAGAGCAGCCTCTGCTTCCCCATAGTACCCACAAAGCAATCAGTGCCTGCCCATGTACTTCATTACTTGCTTTGAAACGCTTTTTGCCTACCTGTCTACAGATTCAGGAAAAGAATATTTTCCTTTTCTAATTTTTTCATCTTAGCTTACAGCAACAAAACATTTAAAGTGGCATTTTTATGAGGTTCTTTACTAAGAGATTTGACACAATAGTAAATGGTCTGGTTACTAGGATTAAAAGTGTGGTTGGAAAGGTACTCCATGCTAAAAACAGTGAATTAAAAATCAACCAACCTAACTATACAACTCTGAGACTGGGAATCATAGGTACATTCAAATCGTATGATGGGAAAACCAGTGCTACCGGTTACAGTTCCGTTTCCAAACAGATCGAAGGCCTATTCTTACCGCTTGATTAACAAAGAAGCTCCTTCAGTACTGTGCCAAAAGTGATAAACTGCCTGACTTTATATGCTACAAGCTAATGAGTTGTGAGCAAACAGAACGAGCACAGAATATGTTTCTTCTAAAGCTAAATTCTAATAATGTTCACTGTGGCAATAAATTCTATATTTGCGGCAGGTTGTGTGTATGTGAGAGAGAAACAGGTAGGCAGTGATCCGTTCATTGAAAGCCACATTTGATATAATTTCTACTTCCTAAAATAAAAAAATACTCTACTGTTTTTAGACCTCACGACTTATGACGAACACTGCAACAAGAAAGAGAAAGTGAAAGGGAAGTTGCTCAGGCGTGTCTGGCTCTGTGACCCCGTGGACTGTACCCCGCCAGACTCCTCTGTCCATGGGATTCTCCAGACAAGAGTACTGGAGCGGGCTGCCATTTCCTTCTCCAGGGGACCTTCCTGACCCAGGGACGGAACCCGGGTCTCCCGCACTGCGGGCAGACGCTTTACCCTCTGCGCCCCCAGGGGAGCCCCAAGAAAGAGAAGATGTACAGACGATAAACCACGTATATGCGGGAGCTAAGTGTCTGCCCATGTTTGATTATTGAAGGGTAAATACCACCATTTAAAGTCATATGATGAGTATGATGTCAAGTTCAGACAGATGATTATGTCATCTTCAAAAACCAATGGCTAAATTATTAAGACTGACACAGGAAAAGCAGGAATTCAAGAGTCAGTGTACATTCGCTTCACAGCTGCACTTCTCTGTTTTCTTACCATGTATGTTGTACAGTCGAACTCTGTGGGTAACATGTTCAAAAAAGCAAGTCACGTCCGAATAAAACCTTCCGCGTTGCACTCTGACAAAGGGTGGTGTTGTGTAAACGTAAGGCTGAGGAGGAAATCACATTTTTAAGAAAAATGTTTTGGCTTTTAATTTTTCCAAGGAATGTTTATTATAGTTTCCAAATTGGCAAATGCATATCATGTGATGTTTGTAACAGGAAGTGAAAATCAAACCTTATAAGGTATCAGACAATGCACATGCTGTACAAATTGAGTAAATTGGTTTTCCATTAGACAAAAACTGCTGAAAACAGAAAACAAAAATGTTACAACTGGATTGGTTTAGAAGATCTACAAACGTTTCTCCCTGCCACAAAAATTTCTAATTAAAACTTTTCTACGTGGTTCCTATGTTATCTATGAGAAAGAGCAATACTTTTACAGCAGTGACGTTTCCCAGGCAAACATTATAACCACGGCCCCCTAATGTTCAGGGTTTGGAGCATGTGGCTGGAATGACCACAGGGACTCATCTCAAACAACGTGGAAGCAGTCTTCAGAACATGGCCCAATCCCAGCCAGGCTCACTGCTCTATAAAGCACGCTGCCCTGCTACTTGAAGGAAACTAAGCGGATATGAAGCCAGCTTACAAACTCGGAAAAACTATGGCAACCACTGGCTTAGTTTTCATAATTTAGAATCTAGAATCAAGAAACTATGGTAATAAAACATATAACTTATATGGTAAAGAAATGAAATCTAAAGCACTTATGAAGAATTTTATTTTAAGTATTACACATCTTAGAAGGCTCAACAATAGCATACAAAGCTAGTTTGCAATGTAGCACAAGATTTTCAGTACTGTGTAATTTTCTTCCATATTTACCTCTTTGGTTAGAGAAAAGTATTCTGAATTTAATATAATGCTCTACAGTTAACAAAGTTCTTGTACCTAATTACCACATAGCTAGAAAGTCATGGAGGAGGATGAAAACTAGGATGGTGATGTCTGGGTTCCCACCTTTTTCTGGTACACCCAGCTGTCTCTTTCCCCGCTGTTCTTTTATTTCTTCTTTGTAAACATATGATGATTCTCTTTTTCCTACTATCTAATATTAGAGTTATTTAAACATAAAATAATTTTTAAAAATAAAATAATTACAATTGTCTGTGTATCATATTCTATAGAATAGCTATTTTTTTTTTAAGTCAGTCAAAACAAAATGCCTGTGTAATGACAAAAGCTGTTAAGTGAGAAAGCACTGATGTAGCTTATATTTAGGATCAACTGCTCATCCTGAAATGTCTACTATGATCTATAGCTTACCTTTAATTTCTCAATGATTTAAAAAAACAGAAACAACAAATAACTAGAATTCTGAGCATGACCTAAACAATCCCTTAACATCTATATTTGATTTTGGTTAGCAGGCTTTTCTAGAGCAAAAGTAACTTTTTCAGGAGACAGGACCCTAGGCAACAAAACACAGAGAATATTTAATTTATCTTAAAGTGGAAAAAGTTGGTATAAGTGTAAAAGCAAAGGAAGAAACTCTACAGAAAAAAACACAAAATTGACTACACAAAACTTAAAAGCTACTATAACAGAAAAAGAAAATAACAAACTCAGTGATGCACTGAGTGGATATTTTTCAGTAAGTAGGAAAAAGGATTAATTTTATAATATATAAAAAATCTTTGTAGATCCACAAGTCATATCAATAGAAAAATGGCCAAGAACTTAAATAGGACACTCACAAAAGAAATATGAAAGATAAATAAAAGCACTATAAAGTGATCTTACTAATAATTACAAAAATCATAACAGTAAAATATTTTTCATTTACTATTATAGGTTAAGTATTTAATATGGCTAATTCTCAGAGTTTAGAGTAGTATGCTAGATAGCTACTTTCAAAAACACACTGCTGTGAATGAATATGTATCTTTCTAGAGAGATAAGGAAGATAAGTAGTATCTATATGTCAAAAGCCTTAAAAGGCTCCAGACACACAAAATGACTCTTCTAGAAAATTATTCTCAGGAAATAATTAGCACTATACAAAGAAAGCTCATCACAATATTACAGTAATAAAGTATTGGGAGAAAATGTAAAATGTACATATGCAGCAACAGGAAATTCTTTTCTTCCACATATATATGATACACACACACACACTTTTTTAATCTGAGAAACTTAAGTTCTACTCTTTTAGCAAATATCAATAATCCAACACAGTGCTATCAACTATAGTTACCATATAGCACATCAGACTCTCAGCCCTCGTTCATCTTAAAGCTTTAAATCACAGAAGTGTGCATTAGAATGTGTTTTCCAAGAGCATATCAGATTGTGAGCACTGTCACAATGAAAAACAAAATATATTCAGATAGGAAGGTAAAACTTTAAAATGGGGGAAAATGATATGCACAGAATAAAATGTGGTAAAAATACAACATTGGCAAAGGTTTTCAAGGGCTTGTAGAATAGCCGGCAAATATTATTGTTTTCTTCAGTTTTCTGCATTAAATGTGCAGCCAGGGTAGGAGAACACCTTTTTTGTTTGTTTTTTAAAGTGCTAAATGTTAAGGAGAAAAATGGCTCAGTGGGCAGTCTATCTTCCCCACATGGCTAGGAATTCTGTGTCTGTATCTATGCCACGCCACACAGGTACACAACAACTCAGCAGCACTCTAATCATAAATCCAATCTAGCTTCTTTCCAAACAGAGCACTTGTCCACTGTCGCATCCTTACTGAATTTCAACACTGAGAAATTATTGTTCACCTCACACTCAACTAGAAATTGCTAAGTGTCAACAATGATACATAATAGTGGAGCTAGTTCCTCTATCCCTAATAGATGACCATAACACTGAGATGCATTTATTATGCTCCTCACTGTTCTTTCGATAAGGGCTTATTCACTGCTCCAAGCATCAGCTCTTACCTTGGCTTCCCCGTCGGGTAAGAAGAGGTAGGCACCACTTTTATCCTTTTTACTTGTGGTTCCGTACCATGAAAACTGTACTTTCACTTCAAGACTTTTACCATCTCCTTTATTTATCATTTCCTAAGGATAAAAAATAAACTTTTTTTAATGTAAGTCAGTATTAAGACACAAACTTATTGTATCTAGCTACATGCATATGTCTATTTTTAAAAATTACCTTGTGATAGATTTATAACTGATTAACATTCAGCCTGTAATATTCACAATTCTTGGATGAACACTCCAAATTTTATACTAAAAACCTCAGGATTTAAAACCTCCACAAAAAGAACACATTTCACCAAAGAAAGAGATATACAAATTAAGACATTACACCAGTACTTCTCAAACTTTCTGTAGTAAAGGAGTGAATTTATTTTTATTTCCACTATGCATGGAGCAGCATGTTGGTGAAGTACAATGAAAGTGAATTAATTAAAAAAAATTAAAGTGATATGCCAAATATAAACTCATTTTTTATTATTAGATTTAATAGGCATAAATCTACTCAGTCTAATTACTTTCAAAGTTTCCATAAACATTTCTAAATCGCCGCCAATTGCATACTTATCTTGTGGACTAGTAACAACCAGTCCATGGGGCGGCGCCGTCACAGACCACACTTGTGAGCAGTCGTGGGCACTGCGGACCACAAGGAGAAGGTACGTTTAACTCTCCATCCTCTCCTCCAGAATATCTGTGTCCCCTTTTTCCACTTTACATAGCTACTCTGTGCATGTCATAATAAAAGTGACACGCCTTCTGTAAATTTCAGAACTACTTGGAACATACCTCCAAAAGCCCAGATTGACCAAAGCGCAGCTTAATAAAGGAGTTCTCTAGAGTTATAGCTTCTTGAGCACTTTTTATATTATTCATGTTGAAAATTCCTTCATTTGCTATATTACCATTATACAGGTCATATCTGGCTAAATGTGGATGTGAACTTGATGTTTCCAAAATCTTATACACTTTCAGTCCCAATGGTGGCATCTCTGCTAGAAAAGATATCTTTAAAGATAAAGGAGAGAAGTTATTAAAGAGAAATGCAATCTACTGAAAGGAAACTATTTATATTTCTAGTAAAAATAAGAAACTACTGTATTTAAGAAAGAATATAATACTATTCAATGTTTTTATAACATGGGTGGAGTATTCGCATTTCTGTTTATCTAGGGAACCTAGTAAATTCAAGGGGGTAGGACTATCAAAGACATTAAGGCTTTTATTCAATATGTGAAATCATGTGACCACCCTCAATTCTCCTACAGTGCTCTTAATGGAGGCTCAGATGGGGAAATTCCCCCTGACGGTAAGGGTTTACTGTGACAGTGATTTCAGGAATCATTTTATAATACTATGGTAGTTCAGTCCATTAAAAGTAAAAAACTAATAAATGTAACAATGTAGACATCAAGCACGTTAGCTCAGTCGATACCGGACATCGATGCCTGGGGGTCCAGCAGACGCTCAACAGGCATGGAGGAGGCACCACCAAGGGGCATGACCCAACCTTTCAGGAGCTTCTGCTCCAACCTCGAGGTGAGGGGTTTCCTGTAAAATCTGATCAAAACCTGTATCACAGTTTCTTTTCTTCCTAAAGGATAATAAATTCATAAGAGCAGCCAGCAATGGCTTTTAATTCTCTTTTAGATTCCCTAGCTTTTGTCTGTATCTTCAGAAATACAGTTTAAGTCGTACTTCGAATTCTAGCAGTCCAACATTTCCAGTGATGGGGGGCACAATTTAACACTGCGTACTTCAAGACATTTTCCCAAAACACCTAGGACTTGAACCCAGACATTTTTTTCATCATTATAATCTCAGAAAAGAAGCATCTTATTTATTTAAAAAGTCTTTCTTTCTTGGGATATTACTGTCATCTTTGCAATGAAAAGTTGAAAGTATCCAGTTATTTAGAAGGAGGTATTTATCTTCATTTCAATACTTACAACTCATTAAATTGAGTTAGGCAAAAAAGTTCAAAATTTTACAAGGAATGACTACTTCAAGACATCAATACACATACTCATAATGTACTAAAAATAACATCAAGATACATACTAACCAAGATGCTAACATTCTGGAAAACAAAGGATCTGTTTTCCTTCAGCGTCATTTCTCTGGCCAGTGGGCTTCCCTGGGGGCTCAGCGGTAAAGTATCCACTTGCCAGTTCAGGAGCCCTGGGTTCCATTCCTCGGTCGGGAAGATCCCCGGGAGAAGGAAATGACAACCCACTCCAGTGTTCTTGCCTGGACAGTCCCATGGACAGAGGAGAATGGCGGGCTACCGTCCATGGGGTCCCAAAAGAGTCAGGCATGACTGTAACTTAGCAGCAGCAGCATGACCAACTACACACTGGCCGTGCCTCCTTCCGGCCCGTGGCGTGTGCATACCTCATAGACTGTCTGTGAGGCAGTATTTGCCGTGTCCCACACTGCACTCATCTGGATTTCCACAGGCTCTCCTGAAGCAGAGGACACCTGCGCTGCGGGTGAGCTCACACAGACGGAGACCACAGAGCTTCGAGCTTGTTCCGAGGGGTTATAGACCACGAGGTACCTGTAAAAACAGCTGCTTTACTAGTGGGGTCTCAAAATATTTGTCCTTTTCCCACATTATTCGAAAGATTTCAACTCACAGATAAGCACAAAGCCAACAAAAGAAGAATTTTCAGAAACATTCCAGTAAAACTTTCAGAGAACAGGCAATTTTCATCATAACAAATACCACATCGCACAAAGGGTAACGAAACAATGACTCACGTCTAAGAATAAACGTTCCACACATGGAAGACAGAAACATAACCATCATCGTCATTCCCAAGCCCTATTCATTCGCGCATTCGTTCATTCAGTCGCTCAGGCGTGTCCGACTCTTTGCGACCCCGTGAATCGCAGCTCGCCAGGCCTCCCTGTCCATCACCAACTCCCGGAGTTCACTCAGACTCACGTCCATTGAGTCTGTGATGCCATCCAGCCATCTCATCCTCTGTCGTCCCCTTCTCCTCCTGCCCCCCAACCCCCTCCAGCATCAGAGTTTTTTCCAATGAGTCAACTCTTCACATGACGTGTCCAAAGTACTGGAGCTTCAGCTTTAGCATCATTCCTTCCAAAGAAATCCCAGGGTTGATCTCCTTCAGAATGGACTGGCTG
>SJXO01000497.1:368019-425376 GCA_006408615.1 Connochaetes taurinus | reverse complement strand
CACTGTTTCTCCATCTATTTCCCATGAAGTGATGGGACCAGATGCCATGATATTCGTTTTCTGAATGTTGAGCTTTATGCCAACTTTTTCACTCTCCTCTTTGACTTTCATCAAGAGGCTTTTTAGCGTCTCTTCACTTTCTGGCATAAGAGTGGTGTCATCTGCATATCTGAGGTTATTGATATTTCTCCCGGCAATCTTGATTCCAGCTTGTGTTTCTTCCAGTCCAGCGTTTCTCATGATGTACTCTACATAGAAGTTAAATAAGTAGGGTGACAATATACAGCCTTGACGCACTCCTTTTCCTATTTGGAACCAGTCTGTTGTTCCATGTCCAGTTCTAACTGTTGCTTCCTGACCTGCATACAGATTTCTCAAGAGGCAGGTTAGGTGGTCTGGTATTCCCATCTCTTTCAGAATTTTCCACAGTTTCTTGTGATCCACACAGTCAAAGGCTTTGGCATAGTTAATAAAGCAGCCCTATCCAAGCCCTATAAAATGACATATGTGCATTTTATTAATCTAAAATAAGCAGCCCTATACAATACCCTGATCCTTGCCTAATCTGAATAAGAAAACACATAAATTGCCTGTTTGCATTTTGTGTCCAACTCTTTGTGACCCCATGGACTATACATGCAGTCCATGGAATTCTCCAGGCCAGAATAGTGGAGTGGGTATCCTTTCCCTTCTCCAACCGGGGATCAAACCCAGGTTTCCCACATTGCAGGTGGACTCTTTACCAGCTGAGCCACAAGGGAATCCCTTAACGTTTGCATTTTAGTCACAACTAATTTCAATTAAAATTCTGACACTTGCCTTAGATGACTAACACACAGTGAAATATATGGCTATCCATGCAGCCACAAACGGATTTTTTAAACAGGGGTCCTTATTATCCCAGAAAGTTGGTCCCAGAAGAACGATCATTTGAAGCAAATTCATTTAAAATAAGAGGCTGAAACCTTATAATAAACAGCGGTAAAAGACTGATTGGAACTTAGCTAGAAAAGAGAAATAGAGACTATTAAAATAAGTTTAGGCAACATTTGCAAATACGTGCAGTTCTTAGAAAGAAGTGGGGTTTTGGCAAACTTTTTCCAACAATACTTTATATTAGCACACATCCATCAGGTAACATTTAATTTTTACATGATGGTTTTAAACATAACTATATTTGTTAATAATATTCAAGGTTTTAATTATTTTTCCTAACGTTCTCTCTCAATGCTTTGATATTTAGATAATTGTCAGTCGAGGCCCTTAACAGCCTTGGTTTCTTCAGCCGCATTAGGTCCTCGCCGCCTCGTGGCTTTGCCTGTGAGTGGAAACGTTCTAGATCACGTCACAGACTTCAGGAATTATGCATTCTTTGTAAGACCTATGATTTTACTTTATAATACATTTACAACATATTATCTTCAAATAAAAGAAACAGCATTTCAGAGAGGAAACCAGACTAACAATACAACTGACTCATCAGTGAACCCTTTCAGGGCATCTCCTATACCTTCATGTACCTCCCTGCACACTCCTGTGACTTCGGCAGCACAGCGCCAGGCAGCCCACCACGCCTCCCTCTCCCCGTGACTGGTAGACAGGCCCCAGCTGCCGCTGGGTGCTCAGTGGCCTCGGAGTCGAGCAGCGCGTGTCCTGCACACCCCAGCCGCACTGCAAATGGTTCATTAGGAAATAAAGCAAATACAGCGAAAAAACGAAAGCGAGGGGCGAAGGAAAGGCGAAAAAACGAAAGCGAGGGGCGAAGGAGAGGCGAAAAAACGAAAGCGAGGGGCGAAGGAGAGGCGAAAAAACGAAAGCGAGGGGCGAAGGAGAGGCGACCAAAACGAAAGCGAGGGGCGAAGGAGAGGCGACCAAAACGAAAGCGAGGGGCGAAGGAGAGGCGACCAAAACGAAAGCGAGGGGCGAAGGAGAGGCGACCAAAACGAAAGCGAGGGGCGAAGGAAGAGGCGAAAAAAGGAAAGCGAGGGGCGAAGGAAGAGGCGAAAAAACGAAAGCGAGGGGCGAAGGAGAGGCGAAAAAAGGAAAGCGAGGGGCGAAGGAGAAGGCCCATGGAACGCTGGCTCAGACAGTAACAGGGGAAGCACTTTGGATTGAGGCACTGTTGTAACATACCAAAGGTAACAACAGAAAGAACGTCTTTAGCTCCCATTAGACTTTAGCTCCTATCAGCTCCTATTAGACTTACACCTCAGGGTGACGAGCTCTAACGGCATTTACGTTCACTGAGATCCCATGTGTATGAAAGGAGCATCGGAAGCATGCAATCAAAAACAAGACAAAACAAAGCAAGAATCTACAAAAGGCACTGAGGCCCCCAAGTCCTAGACCAAACCCCACTGCATCCATGAAGCAAGGAGAGGGAGCGCACCGCCCCGGAGAGGCGTGCTGGGCAGGCTCCCCTGCAGGCATCTGCCAACCCGTGCGCACCCACCCGCCCACCACCCTCTACCGGAGCTTGGGGTTCCCCCCGACCGTTCTCCAACCACACTCACACCCGGAGCCACAAATGCCAGGGGGTTCAGCGGTACCCACTAGGCTGCACTACCTCCCTCAGCTGCGCGAGGGCAGGAAGGCGGTCGAGGATCACTCACATCCAGCATCAGACGTGCAAACCAGCGCCCCAGAAACGAGCGGCTCACTACTGAATCCCACACATCCAGAGGCTTAGCGCCAGCATGAGAAGTGCTCTCTGTAGTCTGTGTCTGTAGGTGAAGGCTTAGGCCAGCCTCCTAATTCTGTAGAAGCCCTGAGGAAGACCCAGGAATGGAGTCCAGAATTTCCACTGCAAATCTCTGGATGCCCCACCACGCAGAGCTGGTCATAAAGGCTCTAATAATAAAATACAATGCATCCAAGAAATAAACTCAGGCAGCAAGCATCCAAAACACTGATTCTCTCTGATAAGAAAGGAAGTGATTCACATTTAAAGCAAATAATAATTTTAACCATATATTTCATTTTGTACAGTATTAAATAGATTTTTATAATACGCTGTGAACTAGGTTCTGTTTTGTTTTGTGTTAGTAGCTAATTAGTATTTGACCAGAATGATGTTTCTACTGTACTAAATGATTATGTAATTATCATGCCAGGAATCTATTCACAAGCTAAGTGCTCTCTGTAGTCTGTGTCTGTAGGTGAAGGCTTAGGCCAGCCTCCTAATTCTGTAGAAGCCCTGAGGAAGACCCAGGAATGGAGTCCAGAATTTCCACTGCAAATCTCTGGATGCCCCACCACGCAGAGCTGGTCATAAAGGCTCTAATAATAAAATACAATGCATCCAAGAAATAAACTCAGGCAGCAAGCATCCAAAACACTGATTCTCTCTGATAAGAAAGGAAGTGATTCACATTTAAAGCAAATAATAATTTTAACCATATATTTCATTTTGTACAGTATTAAATAGATTTTTATAATACGCTGTGAACTAGGTTCTGTTTTGTTTTGTGTTAGTAGCTAATTAGTATTTGACCAGAATGATGTTTCTACTGTACTAAATGATTATGTAATTATCATGCCAGGAATCTATTCACAAGCTAAGGGTGTGGAGTATATGAGTATAATGCTGCACTGAGAAAACAATTTTTTCACATAATTAGAGATTCACAGCACGTTCAGGAGCATCACAGCACACAGTTACCTGACGCACACACTCCCATCTACGTACACTGCAAGCAGAGCACAGAGAAAGCATGCTCACACGTGAGTCACACTTCCGGGGAAGTAGGTACACCACCACAGATGAAGCAAATTTTCATCGTCGCTACTGTGTTCAGTAGTGAGACACTGGTTACACTGTCAGTATCTCCAAACATGAGACTTTTTCAACCTTTCAATTATGAATGGAACCAACAGGTTTCATATTAAACTATCATACTCACTTATTAAAAAATAATGTTTCATCCACACTAACAAAAGAAAAGAGTAATATTCCTGAAAAGGGGGAATAGCTCACTTCTATTTTACCTTGGAAGAATCGGCACAGCAAGCCCAGAACTACTTCCCCCCAATCTCTCCTGCGTTTGCATAGGCTCCCAATCTGCCTGTCACCAAGCCAGCTTCCTAGTCCTCATTATGACCCTCAGCCCCCACGACTTGGGGCTACAGGCAACTATCCCATGTCTCTATATACAGAGAACAGCCTTCACCTCATGAGGACGGAGCACTCACATGCCAGCTGCCAACCGAGTGAGAGACTGCGACCGGCCGCGGCCGAGAGAGAGCGGGAAGGAGAAGCACCTGCTTGCTCATGTCCGACTGGGGGTCGTTTCACGAGGAGCTCGGATTCCACTGCAAATGTGACTCTGTCCTTGCAGGCTCTAACGGAGAGGAGTCGATTTAAAATTCCCTAACTTCTTTTGTAGAAATGATCTGAGTCACGTTAAGGCAACAGTGGTCCTCTGGGTCCTATTTTTGAGGCAATCTAACCAACACCTACTATAAACAAATGACTAGGCCCAGGCGGACCTCCTGGGCAGGACTGGACCCAGGGCAGCATGAAAGGAAGGGGGCCCTTGGCGAGAGTGGCGCTGGAGGCACCACTCACAGAGCGTTTCCTGTATGCCAAGCTCAGTCTGAAGGCTTGTAACCTACAAGACACAGCGTTTCATCCGTTACTGGACAGTCAGGAGAGCTAAGGTTCACGAGGTCAGGCATGCTGCAAGATTCCACCAGTTACAGGGGCCAGAAGAGGCTCAGCACTCAGCCGCACCCCTCACCATCCTAACCACTCGACTCACAGGACATGCTCATGACAACCATTCTGACAAATGGGGTTCCCTGTGGAGATTCCCTTAGCTCCAAGTTTACCTGGGAAAAACTCCACAGATGTGAAGACAGATTCTTCACTGATGCCAAAGATCCCCATAGACATTCTCTCTTCAGAAAGCTCAGGATGAACAAAAAGCTATTTACATTTCAGTACATTTGTGAAAGAAAACTTACAAACTAGAACAGTGGAATAGAAAAGATCTTATATAGCAAAGAGTATGTAAGAGTATATACTTACATATAAGTATATAAAAGTATATAAGGTCATTTATCTTATGATCTTATGGCATACTCAAACAACAGTCAAAAACATTGTTCAAATAATATTAAAAAATATTAGAAAACTAAACTACAGTTTTAAAAAACATTAAAAAATATGACATGCATTTATGGAGGTGAAAGGAAGATACAAACGAAAAATGCCACCTGTTAGTAAAGTTGAAAACCAATTAAACAAACACCAGGTCACACGAAAAGTCATTGTAACTTCATGTGCCTAGTGTAGTGCCTTGCATGAAATAACATTCAATAAATAGCTGACGAATGACTAAAACAAGAATCTCAGGGGGAGACTTTATCATTTGTGAATCATACCTACTAGTGTGGAGTCTTATGGTTTTATCAAATCACTTTCATTCTGATTATTTTAATTCCTCAAAAGATATGGTTGAGAAACTATGTAATTAACCTCTCTGCAAAGATGAGGGAAATGACAGATTCATGATCAAAGAGAAAGTTAACAATAAAAGCAAAAACTAGAGTTCAGTCTGTCTGATTATTAATCAATGACAGCATATTAAAAAATTCACTTCAAACAATATATTCAACTTCTCTACATAGCCTCATTAGTGGAGCATAATATAAAGAAGAGTAGTAACCTTTACTTTAAGTTATTCTGAATACGAAAATATGTAGTTTTACCTGTTTACAAAAGCTACAATTTCTAGATGGGAACTTAATTCATCTAGTCTACCTAGTTGCCTAGTTTTAAAACATAATGCTCACCATAATGGCCATCAGAATAGAAATCAAGATATTAAAAACCAAAAAGAAGCCTTTCTGAGATACATTAGACCTTCAAAAATCACAACCAGCTCTGTGACTCCTAAGCTCTGGAGTCAGATACATTGAAGTTCAAAAGCCGACAACCATACGTACAATTTGAAAGGCTTTGGACAAGTGATTTCATTTCTCCAAGCCTTAAGATCCTTATCTATAAAATCAGGAGACGGGCTTGCAGTTAGGGTTATATAATAAAATGTTTGGAAAATCCCAGGGCTGAGACCTGGCACAAAGAAGAATATCAACAGGAATTAGATCTCTCCTTTCTCTTACAAGACGCTCCTGACCAGGGACCCTGGTACACAAATCACACGGATGGTGGGATGAACGTTTTAATCGACCTAGGTCTCTGAGCCACTCACTTGCTTTGCTAGGTAAGGCATATGCAACTCTGAATGAGAGAAATCAGCAAGACCATGTTCCAGACACCTTAAACAAGAGTTCAGGTAAGATGTGGGGAGGCAGTGGAGGTGAACAGGTGCACAGAACGCAGGCGCGCAGTCACCACACGATGCCCGGCCACACTAAGGAGCAGCCCGGCACGGGCAGCGCAGGGCTCCTCCTGCCACGCGGGTACAGACCGACGGCTGTGACCGCACAGTCCCTGTGCTGACTGCTGCTGAGCTCAACACAACAGGGGAGGTAGTAAGGGCTCTGTACACCCTATGTACAGAGTGTGTTGTGATGCCCACATAGATGGCAGTCAGGACGGAGAAGGCAATGGCACCCACTCCAGCACTCTTGCCTGGAGAATCCCACGGACGGAGGAGCCTGGTGGGCTGCAGTCCATGGGGTCGCTAGGAGTTGGACATGGCTGAGCGACTTCACTTTCACTTTTCACTTTCATGCATTGGAGAAGGAAATGGGAACCCACTCCAGTGTTCTTGCCTGGAGAATCCCAGGGACGGGGGAGCCTGGTAGGAGGCCGTCTATGGGGTCGCACAGAGTCGGACACGACTGAAGCGACTTAGCAGCAGCAGCAGCGGCAGGACGGTTAAGAATCAATCAGGAGAGGATTCAAACTAGAAATTAACTTTACTAAAAATAAGCAAAATATATACAAAGAGGCTGACAGAGCTTTATTGAGGGACATAAAAAATGAAGAGAAATATAATTTTCTAGGTGAGAAAACTAAACTACTGTAAAATATACAATTCTCCCAAAATTAATTCATGAATTTTATGCACCGCCAACCAAAATCCCACTGAAATCCTCTTACTGGGAAAAAGGGAACAAAACAATCTTATGATATTTCTACAAATACATGGGCAAGACATATGGTTAAATAGATGTACTAAAACACAATGCCAACATTGATTCTCAATGAATTAAAAAATTTAAAGACAGAAAAAAATGATGGGAAATAAGTAGGAAAAATAAATGTAAAGTTTGTGGTACAAAACATCTTTTTAACCATAATCGAAAATATAGCAATAAAGTAAAAGGCTGACAGATTTGATAACAAAATGCTTAGAGCATTTTCTATATTAAAAAGATTAAAGAATGAAAAAATAAAAGGAGATCAAATTCAGGAAATCTGTAAAGTGTTCTTAAAAATCAATAGAAATATAAACACTCAAGTGGAGAAAATGAGCATTTTTCTTTCACCAAATTGAAGCTGAACAATAAATGGTGCTTCCACTTCCAGCAGAGATAAAGTAGTTGATGACAAGAGCTCTCACTTCTGTGGGCCAACTAGGAAACCAGATAAAATATAGTAATCGTTTGCTTGAAGGCAATAGAGCACTGCTGAAAAGAGAATTTCAGAGGAGACAGCTGCCTTCTCGAGCCATTTTCTACTCTGGGTTGTGCCAATTCTCAGCACAGGAAAGGCTGAGTTCCATGCAGAGCCCAGTACAAAGCCTAGAGGAGCTTCACTGTGCAGGCAAAGAGGCTAAAAAGAACTTGGAGGATACGCAGGAAGCTTCATGTACACACTTGGGTTTCCCATTAGCACACGTACCAAACATTGGGAACTGCCCAGAGATCTAAACATTTCTTTTGCTTTTGAAAAGCAGAGCAAGACATGAGATTTTAGAACCTGCCAGAGATAGGGCAGTGTGTGGAAGGGGCCACAGGCCAAGCACTGCAGGGGGCCACGAGACACTGATGCAACAGGGAAACAGGGCACGCTGCAGTCCATGGGGCCGCAAAGACTCGGACTCGCCTTAGGGACACAACAGGCAGGGACCAGAGCTGTCCCTCAGAGCCTCCACACGGGACAAGCCCTGCGGACACTCGTCACCCAAGTGAAACGGAGTCTGAACTTCCGGCTTCTAAACGTTTAAGATAATACATTTGCGGTTTTCCAAGACACTGAGTGTGTGGGCATTCGTCAAAACAGCACTAGGGAACGAACACACCGGGTCATACTGCTCCTCCTGAAAACGAAGGCCAAGCTCTGGTTTCCCAGCACAGAGACCACCGCACACAGAAGAGAAGATCTCGAGGGCTGGAAACAGGGGCAGGAGGCGGGGAGTGGGCAGTAGGCAGAGCTCAGGGCTCCTGGAGCTGGGCCCAGGAAAGACTGAAGGGTGTCGCCTCTGACCCCTCTCCCACGGAGGACTCCCTCCTGCTTCCTCATCCGCCGGCTACAAGGTCTGAGGAGCCCAGATCCACACTGACCCTGAGAAAGTGCACACAGCTAACAAAAACCAAGAAGCGAGGAGAAAGCTCCCGGACCTGTATTTCGTAAAAAGCAAATAATTAACAGTCCCTTACACTGACCAAGGTGGTTATTCTTAACCTTTTAAAATTCTACTTACTTTTTAACCTTTGAATACCTTACACAGACACCATTCACTGAAGAAATGTACATATGCCCAAGACTTTTTCATATAAGTCTCAAGGCCTCTCAATTTAAAAATCCTTCTATTTCTATAAAACAGGCCTTCTTAACTAGACATTTAATGGTTTTTCCATAAAAACTTTCTTAGAAACTATATAATAACAATCACACTTCTCTTCCATGACCAGATACAGAATTTATACTTGCAAGAGGAAAAATAAAACACGATGTTTTCTGGACGCTGCCAGTTGATTCAATAACATGTATTATTTGGCCTCATTTAAGAAGAAAAATAATTCAACACTTAGGAATAGAACACTTTCATCTCAGCAATCAAAATTAGGATTTTACTTGAATACAGTAGTGCATAAATGTAGCCTGAATTTCTTAACACGTGGAAGTTTATTTCAGCGATTTTTCTACATTCAGGAGAAATAAATTAAAATTCATGGACAAAAATGTTATAAATCTAATCTCATGGAAGTCATTCACCCAAGGACAAGATTCAAAAGGCAAGTAAACAAAGGCACTGCCAGTGTGAAGACACCCTTCATGGAGCAGCAAGATGACAGCAGCGGCTGCCACTGCTCGTGCCAGCCAAGCGCCCGATCTCTGAAGATGCCTTATACGAAATCCAGAACTCCACAAGATACTACTAACAAGAGCTCTCCCTTGAGACCAGTAACAGGCAACTACTAAGTAAATATTCCAGAAGGTTCTACATTAGAAGATATTACTTTATGTAGAGAATTAAGTTTGCTTATAATACTAATAGGCAAAGCAGTAAATCAAAAATAAAACTGTAAAAAAAAAAAAAAAAACCCTGTATCTTAAGGGAATATTTTTACTACTTTTAATTCAAAGTAAAACTGACTTGTTAAGTGACAGTTTTCCAGCTGTTAGTCAGGTCACTTCAGTTCAGTCGCGTCCGACTCTCTCTGACCCCATGAACCGCAGCACGCCAGGCTTCCCTGTCCATCACCAACTCCCGAAGCTTACCCAAACTCATGTCTATTGACTTGGTGATACCATCCAACCATGGCATTCTCAGTCATTCCCTTCTCCTCCCACCTTTTAGGTGTAAGAACACCACCAAACAGCTAGCACTAATGAGCCTTTAGAACAGGGCCTAAAGCATACAGGATGTGCTTTCCTTAACTCTGTGAAGCTTTACAGCCAGCTTATGAAATCCTAAAACCATGCAGAGCCAGGAATCACACTGAACCAGCCAGGGCCTAAGGCCTCTCGGAGGCAGAGCAGGTGGCCCGCCCTTCTCCAGCGGGTGAAGGCCTTGGGGTGCACGCGCTGGAAGCAGAGGTCTACCCCAGCTCCAGCTCTCCAAGGCTCTCAGAACACTCCTTGATCGGACAGCTCCACGCCACTCCACCTCAGCCGAGAGCCCTCACTCTGATGGCCCCCAACCAGCTGCAGGGGGAGGACTGGGGTGGACGGGCTTTCTTTGAGGGCGTGAAACAAAGGCTACTTCTCTAGATGACTCGAATTACAGACAAGCTACTCTCTTGGGATCTTACTTTCTGTAGGAGGCAGTGGGGATGTGTGCGTGCCTAGTCGCCCCGTCATGTCGGGCTCTCTGCGACTCCATGGACTGGAGCCTGCTCAGCTCCTCTGTCCATGGGGATTCTCCAGGCAAGGGTACTGGAGTGGGTTGCCAGGCCCTCCTCCAGGGGACTGTCCCAACCCAGGGATCGAACCCAGGTCTCCCGCACGGCAGGCAGATTCTTTATTGTCTGAGCCACCAGGGAAGCTCAAGAATATGAAAGTGGGCAGCCTATCCCTTCTCCAGGGGATCTTCCCGGCCCAGGAATCTAGCTGGGGCTCCAGCGCTGCAGCTGGATTCTTTACCAGCTGAGCCTCCAGGGGAGCCTAGGCTATATCACAGGGCTTCACTTTGCAATATTGATATTTTGGAAAAAGTTTCTTTCTCCTATGGCCCAGTTACTGAACCAACTTGGTTACTTTCTAGAGTTTTCTACCTCCAAACTTCCTTTCCCAGTGATTATGCAAGTGAATGCTTTATAAATGATTTGTATATAACAGACAACTAAATGTCAGTTGGACAGAACCCTGGGGATTATCCACAGCCCTCTCTTCCTCAAGACATAGTGCAAACAGAGCTAACGTTCAGAAACACAGAGCTGGCTGGCGACAGAGGTGGGACCAGAAGGAGCCTCCAGCTCTCAGCCCGCGCTCCCTTCATAGCTCTCTCTTTCCAGGCATCCGACAGCAAGCCCTGCCCGAAGCCCAGCAGGATAAGAGCAGAGTGAGTATCAGAAATGTTACCAGGATTCACAGCTGCAAATGCAACTCAGTACTATAAAGTTTTAACTGTTACAAGTACAACTACATATTTCAGTCTTTCCTACACTGAGAAAAGCATTTCTAAAAGCAGAAATAAAACCACAACCAAAGTAGAATCAACACGTCATTTTATAACTTTTTAAAACAAAATAAGGTTGAAAAACCTTGCAACTATTCCCACTGTATAACAGAAAACAGCAAATCAATGAAAAGGCTAAATATTCCTATCCAACTATTCTAAAATTTTTGATACTAAAGAAATAAAAACAGACACAAAAACTGTACATAATTTGGCTGATCCCAAGAGCCCTGTCACCAATTAAGTTGCCTTCACTCTGAGACAGCTTTGCCTAAAACAAAAATACCATCTGTTTTACCTAAAACATTAAGACGTTCTATTTTCTTGTCAATTCAGAAAGCACATCTGTAGTCATTTTCTGAGAAGACAGCAAAAAACATCATATTTATGGGTGACTGCATAAGGAATGATGTTCAATCAAAATGTAATTTTCATCTACTGGAAGAAAACTTCATTTCTCCAGTGACTATAATGCCGTAACTTTGGAGGCATGCACAGTACATAAACAGGCTGATTTTCACAAATAAAAAGATCTTAAAAGTTAACGCAGTAAAATAAGGTTGTTTTGTTGCTAAAGACAAAAATGGCAAATGTTTGTATTCACTTTGTATCTCTCTGTTGACAAGTGAAAATCTATCTTGTGTGAGGTTTTCTGGGAAGAGCAAACAACTTTTCACTGGTGCTACATCTCTCCAAGCTAGTGAGCCATCTTGTAAGAGGTAAAAATATGAAAACAACAAAACAAAAGCACTCTCTCTTTTCACAACACTTTTACACAACATCAGTTCTAGGACAGAAACTGCACACTCCCAAGAACGGACGGAAGAAGACACAAAACACTAGAGAAAACGTCACTCACAGTGAAGACACCAAGTCACAAGGGATAAAGAGCACGTTTCTAAGGGAACACGCGCCCTCCCAACGCCTGCAGCACTCTGAGCACATGTTAAGCACCTACAGAATGGAAGAGCAAACAACTTTTCACTGGTGCTACATCTCTCCAAGCTAGTGAGCCATCTTGTAAGAGGTAAAAATACGAAAACAACAAAACAAAAGCACTCTCTCTTTTCACAACACTTTTACACAATATCAGTTCTAGGACAGAAACTGCACACTCCCAAGAACGGACGGAAGAAGACACAAAACACTAGAGAAAACGTCACTCACAGTGAAGACACCAAGTCACAAGGGATAAAGAGCACGTTTCTAAGGGAACACGCGCCCTCCCAACGCCTGCAGCACTCTGAGCACATGTTAAGCACCTACAGAATATCCACATCTGAGACCAAGTACGTTTCAGTTCAAAAAGTGCCCCAATTTCACATTTTCTTTTCTTGCCTAAAAAATAAAATAAAGCTGCTCTCCAAATAAGGGTGAAGTAAGTCCAAAGGCTCTATTTGAAACGCTTCTTTTACCACACAGCTGTGAAGTGTTCTAAAGTCCAAGATGGGCTTGAAGCCCTCCCCGACTTGTCAGGGTCAGGATGCCTTCACTACCATCCTTGTCCTTGTTCCTCGGGTAGTGCACCATTTACTAATCTGCATTTAGAAGGAAACAAAATCTGGTTCAGAGGAACGGAAGACTGAAAGGAGCCGCATCTGCTCCGCCTGTGCTCGGCGCTGCTCTGTGTTAGCGGTTTCCGAAGGCGTGGCGGACGCTGGGAGAAGGGCAGGGCGAGAGGACAGAGGGTAAGAGGCAGAGCCAGGAGGAAGGCACCACGGGCCCTCCCAGACCCGACACAGACCCTCAGGGGACTCGCTTCGCTTCCGCACTTCCAGGGGGCGCGGCTCCCGGCTCCCGCTAACGGCGGGAGGGAGCTCGGGCGCTGCAAGCAGGGACGGAACAGAGCCGCTCACAATCGGCACTGCCCGCTGGCACACCAGAGCCAGTGCCAGCTCTTCTTTGACAGTTTCATCTCCTTTACAAATCTTTCTTAGATTCTACAAATTACTTCCAAATATCACAGCTGGAAATTATGAGACTCCTTCTTAGGTATAGGTGACAGTCCCCAAGCTAACTCTGCCTTCGTACTGTAAGGTATCAAAATAATATCATCCTTCTACACAGACAGAGGCACACGTTACTTCTCTCCATCTTCAGCACTTTCTCGACTGTGGTCCTCGGAGTAATTATAAGATGCGGTATGCAATGTGCAAAATCGCTTTAATTTCATTAGACAAATCACCCAACTAAAACTTAAGTGTAAACTTAATTCTCTGTATGATGATCTGACAACAGTAAACCAGTACCACACAGCTAGTTAATAAAGTTTGATTTAAAGTATAAACAATAAAAAGGCAATTAAAACACAGCATCTTAGCAAATGTTTTCTGAACTCACAACTACTTCGCCATTGCTCTTAAACAAATAAACTTTAAAATATTTAAAATAGTCTGTTCAATCACTTTTCAAAATAAAATCTAACCCTAATAAATCTAAAATAGTTTTGTACTGAGGAAAAATGAAAGCAGACTCATCATAAGGACCTGGGAAGAGTCTGAGCGTTTCAAGTTACTTAAGTAAAATTGATAAAGGGATGATTTAAGATACTACGCTCTGAAAGCGCTACGGAGAATCCTTTAGGAAACATGTGAGACTGGGAGGAGCCTACTGACAAACACTGTCTGCAGACTTTTAAAGGACAGCAAAAATGTATATATAGTCGATAATTATATTATTTAATTGTTCCATCACAAACCTTAAACTGGTTAATCCAAGAGTTATAAAAATTATTGCTTCAGGAGGTACAAGAACGGAATAAGAATGCCGTTTGTTTTGAAAAGCCAGCAGCTGACTATGCCTGTGATCAGGAGACGGGATACAGCGATGTGGACAGACGGCGCTGCTCAAGCTGCAAAGACTTCCTGAGAGGCAACATTTTCCAAGAGATCTCTGAAAGGGATAAAGTCAGACAGAGAAGAATCGAGGCACTCTAACATCTTGGTAATAATCTGATGCCAGCTGGAAGAATCACGATGGCTTCTACACCTTTTGGGGGGAACTCACTAATTATGTCAAACAACTTCATCCCTCTTCAAACCACTAATCTACAGTTTTACAAGATTTTTCAAAGTTCTTTTGGTGACAAAACTTAAACTGAACTGACATGAAGCTATATGTAATTACTTATTCCTTTTAATCTGAATATTCAGAATTTTTAAAGTATTTGATGAGTTTTGCCCCACACTCTGAAGTATTACATAGTATGCCATATGTGTATTCCTATCAGGTTCCTACAAGTTTGGAAATTCTGAGTCCACATATAAACATCCAGCCCTGACGGTTTCAGGTAAAGGCTTAAGGACTCGTATTTACAGGCTATACCGTAATATGAGTTACATACTACTTGTCGATTCTGTCCATATTCTGAGCAAGAAAGAACCAACGAGTAAAAGAGGGGGGAAGAGGCACTCATCCCACACAGTGCTACCGACTCTGGCACGGAACGGCCAACCGACTGACCCACGGAACATGTGTGCTTCAGCAGGCTGTAAGCAGGCCACTGGGGAACGGTGGCTGTTGCAGAGCTCTGTGTCCTCCACACGTGGAACCCCCAGGCCCCAACAGGACACACGTCTGCTTCTGTGAGACACCCCTTCTGCTCTTTCCCAATGTGGAAGTGTGTAATATTCAGTTATGACTGACCCACGGAACACGTGTGCTTCAGCATGGCCGTAAGCAAGCCACTGAGTGCCGGGAGCCAGTGTGAGGAATCCCGCCCGTGACAAGGTCATGAGGAAGGAAGCTGACATACGCAAGGCGTGCTCAGACTTCAGGGGCCCCTCTGGAAACTCCTAAGCATGTACCCTAACAAAAAATCTGCCGACTTTTATGCTCTGTTTTTCCACTTTTCTGATATTCTCTGGGAAAAAGTCAATTCAGGGCTTTAGTCTTCTGCATTTGAAAGGGATGTTCCAATTAAACCCCCTCTGATAGCTCTCTAGCTTGTCTAACAGGTTCCCCTGGACCTCTTACAGCTTGTGAATTGCTTACAGCCCCCCCAACCGTGAGAGGCCAAAGCTTAAAGCATCTTAAGATACAGAGCCTTTTCTAAAGAGTTAAAAATTATATTGGTGGTGGGTTTTCACTGTTGACTCAATGATTGCCGCCAGACCTCCATATTCTTTATCTTTTAGGCACCTGGGAGGATGTTAATCAATGTAAACGGGATATGGAAAAGGATGTATAGTAGTTTTAATGTAGCAACACTAGACTTTTGAGTTAATTACTTCTTTTGTTATATATCACTGCACTCCTCTTGTGTCCTTGATATGTAAGAATGTAACTCTATTTAGTGCTTTCTGAGACTGGCACCAGACCTTGGGAAGATCAACACAAATAAGTCTTCTGGTTGACAAACCCTTATCAGAAAAAAGGCTGTAAAATGTTGATTGGCCCTTTTGGCTGGAAGATGATGTAAATTACCTAAGACTTGTGTATACAATTAGGTATGCAGAGAGAAAAGCCTGGTTTTGATAAAAGTCTGAACTGCTAACGCTGCATAACTTTGTTACCCATTGATCTCTATGGTATATAAGGCCTTCTAAACAATAAGAGCTTGAGCCAGTCGCTGGACTGGTTTCCACCGTGTCTCTTTACTTTAATTTCAGGCTGAATCTCCATCTGGGGCACGGAGGCTCTCCAAGACTACTTACTTGCCCTGGCTGTTAAGACCTGCGCGAAAGGGAGCCTAAGGCGAGGCACCCTTAGATATTCAAGCGGGCGCCGGCGGCCCACGTAGATGGTGCAAATTCCTTGTCTGGAATTTTATTAGTCTTCCGCGTAATCCAAGCCATTCAGCCCTCTTTCTCCACTTAATCTTCCTACTACACTGTTATTTCCTAATCTAATCTTATACTAATAAATAAATAAGTCTCTCTCATGCCGACGCCATCCACGCTTCGAATTCCCTGGATCCACCGGGGCTGGACCCCGGCAACTGAGGAACGGTGGCTGTTGCAGAGCTCTGTGTCCTCCACACGTGGAACCCCCAGGGCCCAACAGGACACACGTCTGCTTCTGTGAGACACCCCTTCCGCTCTTTCTCAGTGTGTAACTGTGTCATATTCAATGACGTTTCGGTTTGGGAATAAACAGAAAACTCCGCTTCTTGAATAGCTGTGATTGACATGACCTCTCCTTTCTTGATGTTTACTTCTGGCTGGGTCTGGTCTGAGATGCAGCTCCTGGACTCCTAAGCACGTGGGCTCCAGAGCTGAGGTGCAGGGACTCAGCTGCCCCACGAATGTGGGTCTCGGTCCCCCACCAGGGGCTGACCCGTGTCCCCTGCCTCGGAAGGCAGACCCTTAACCACTGAACCACCAAGGAAGTCCCTGATGGGATTTTTCTATCTGACTGCTAGGATAGTCTTGGGGACATATTTTTAAGATGCTCTTAATATCCAGGACTGATGTATTCAGCACGGATCTGTTTCTATAATACACAAAACACATATCCACTCTGAGCTGAAGGGAGCAGGAAAGGGTAAGCCAATGACCAGAAAATATGGCAGCTGCCCTGTGGCCTAGCTGATAAGCTCAGTGAGCACACACTACCAGTTGGCTACTCCACAGCCATTCTCCTTTTCTACTTTGCCAGAAGAAACCCAGTATTACTTGGGATGACAACAATCCTAGCTTAAAAAGAAAATCTAAACATTTGCTCTCCCACACTTGGGGTAGGCCGCGTGATACAGTTCTGGCCAACAAAAAATCTAATTGGAATTCAATACTTAGTGAAAGTAAAAGTCAATCAGTCGTGTCTGACTCTTTGTGATCCCATGGGCTGTTTAGTCCATGGAATTCTCCAGGCCAGAATACTGGAGTGGGTAGCCTTTCCCTTCTCCAGGGGATCTTCCCAACCCAGGGATCGAACCTGGGTCTCCTGCACTGCAGGCGGATTCTTTACCAGCTGAGCCGCAAGGATGGAGCTTCCTAGAAAGTTATTCTGTGTGTGTGTGTGTGTATGCGCGTGTGTGTATGTGTGTGTGCGTGCGTGTGCATGTATGTGTGCGTGCATGTGCATGTGTGTGCGTGTGTGCTTCTGTGCACACACATGCTCAGTGGTTCAGTCATGTTCAACTCTGTGACCCCATGGACTGTACCCCACCAGGCTCCTGTCTATGGAGTTCTCCAGGCAAGGATACTGGAGCAGGTTGCCATGTCCTCCTCCAGGGGATCTTCCAGACCCAGGGACCAAACCTCTGTCTCTTGGTCTCCTGCAGTGACAGGTGGATTCTTTACCACTGTGCCACCTGGGAAGCCCAGAAATTTATTATATCACCAACTTTAATAAAAATCAGCAGGCTCAATTGGCATAACTTTCATCCTTTGCTCCTCCCCATTCCTGGCTGGAACACAGATGCAATGTCTGGAAAAGCAGCAACAATCTTAAGACCATAAGAACAACAGCTATAGGCTTAGGAAGGCAGAGAACTGAAAGGTAAAAAGAAAAACGCCTGATTCTTTAATGACCCCATGAGATATATCACAAGTCCTGGACTACCTACCTCGAAACTTGTACATAAAAAACATTTACCTGCCTTCCATTTTTGTTGTAGGCAGTTGAATGCAACCCAAAGTGATTCATTAAACACATAAGAAACAATACTGGGTAGCACAGGGAAGCCAACTAGTACCAAAAACTTAAAGTAACACTGAATGCGAGAGAGAATTCTCCTGAAGTAGGAGATTCCCCATAAAGATTCATCACTATAGACATGCTTTTCCTTAAAGGGTTGTTTATTTTTTAAACAAGTTCTTAACTGCCTGTCAAATATTCCACATAACTCCTTCCTCATAGTTGTCACCTCCTCCATTTCAATTTTTAGTTTTCAATTCAGCAAACATGTCCTACAAGCCAAGCAGTTTTCCTTATTTGACTCAACTAATCACAACTTCTTCCATTCAAACAAGTCATCTTCCTTTCCTCCATGGGACTCAGAAGAGAGATTTCATAAAAACGTAAAACGAAAACCTCAGGATTTACCAAGCCCATTCTGCTTTTATTAAAAAAATAAAAGCAAGTTTGGCATCTTTGTAAAACCTCATATAGAACTTTATGATCACAGAAATAAAAGTAGAAAAGTGAAAGCGTTAGTCGCTTTCATGTCCGACTCTTCGTGACCCCATGGACTGTAGTCTATGAAGTTCTCCAGGCAAGAATCCTGGAGCGGGTTGCCATTCCCTACTCCTGGGGATCTTTCCAACCCAGGGATCGAACCTAGGTCTCCTGTATTCCAGGCAGATTCTTTACTGTCTGTGTGTGTGTGTGCATGTGTGTGTGTGCAGCCACCAGGGAAGTGCCAGCATAGCACATCTGACGAAGTCACTGACAGTTGGTGTTGATGACACTGAAACCTTCACCATTCTCTTCACATCAATACCTGTTTCTGCAGGGTGGACTTCTCCCAGCACACCGTCCGGGCCACACACTAGGAAGTGCCTTTCCCGAGATCGCGAGGCGCCATGTTTAGGATGATGAGCCAGACTCAGCCTCTGCCTTCAGGAGGCTTATCGCAAGTCTCGTCACATTACACATGTAGCAAGAGAAGCAACAGCAAGGACATGCTCCTGTGAGAGCACGCAGAGCGACACCCAGCCCCGACGCAAGGGCATCAGGAAAGGCTCCAGAGGATGGAGCACCGATGGGGGTGTGTGTGTGTGTGTGCATGTGTGTGCGGACCGAGCCAGGGGTGTGTGTGTGTGTGTGTGTGTGTGTGTGTGTGTGTGCATATGTGCGTGTTTGAGGGCAAGGTGGAAAGGGTTTTTTGTTCTTATCCATGTAGCAAAGACCTGTAAGTAAGACAGAACATAGCAAGTCAAAAAAACTGACAGCTTTTGAAAGGTTAGAGCTCATGGTGTAGGCTAGAGTATCATATGGAAGATGATACAAGAGAAGTCAAAATGCAGACAGAAAAGCCAGGTTAAAGACTCTGGGAATTTGTCTTTAGGGCAATGGGAAAAAGAAGGGTTTTGAGCAGGAGAGTTACAACATCATTGCGAACACTTGCTGAGTGCCTACTAAGTGCTAGATCCCATATAATTAAGTTCATATACATAATCTTACTTAATTCCTCAAACAAATGTATGCAGCAAGGGAGAAAGAGCTGGCACTGAATAAATATGGACAAAATTGAGATCCATTTAATAAACAACACAAGAAGACACCGTGTTTGTCTGGATCCAAGTTGAAAGTGAAAGAGAGGAGACAAAAATAATCAGAGTAAGCCCATGACTTCTTCTGCAAACAAACAGACTTTTGAGAGTGAAAGGGGACACTAAATGAAAAACTAGAGCACATGATCACTTTCAAGTTGAGGCCCAGGTTCCTGGCCTGGGGAACTGGATGAGGATGCGAAAATTTTATCACAGAGCTTGGGACCACAAAACAAGTTCAGGCAGGGAGGAATTCCATTTAAGCACACTGAGGTAGAGGTGTGAGCGGCCATCCCAGTGGAGCTACCCGCAAGGCCTGTGGGCATGTGGGTCTAGACCTCCAGGGACTTCTCAGCAGAGCTGTGTATTTTTTTTAGAGGCAGTGGGGCAGTGACAGTAAGTGACGGCAATGGGGAGAAATACCACTCTCACCACAAACTTCTAACTTTTAAATCTTCCCAAGGCAACATGACTATTTTCTAAGATCTCTACACGCTCTGCTTCTCTACCTCTTTCAGATGCTAACGTAATTCGAGCCTATAGCTCAACACTACTATTAGCAAACTGCCTTCACATTATAAAAATCCTGCCAGAACTAGGTGGGAAATTCCGATTCAGTTCAGTGATCAAATCTACAACAATGCTTTGGACTTTCACTGTGTCTAATCATTTCCAGTGCCTTCCTAATTTTGATGCGCTTCTCAGTCAGGTAAGTTAAGTTTAGCAGGAACATTTTTAAAATTTCCTTTTTAAAAGAAGAAAAGAACATCTGTGGTATGCTTTATAAATGTTTTCATATTTGAAAATGGCTCTTTGTTACTTTCAAATATGAAAGATAACTTTGAGTAAAAAATGATTTCAAAACTCCCAATGTCCTTTTCCTTTTAATTGAAATAAGTTGCCAAGATGCACTAGGGGTGACTCTCCTTTCATTCATATTACCAAGAACTTAGCCCTTTTCATCTACAAAGCAAGGCCTCCTCAGCGCAGAACACTCTTCACTGTATCTTTGATTACTGCATCTGCTAACATTTTTCCTACAGAAAGCCCACGATTCTCCTGTTGACCTCTTGTCCCTCACACCTACACTGTCTGCCTTCCCCGCATTCTTGAAGAGCATCGCTTTTGTTTTCATGTCACCGATACACCCTTTCGCCGTGTCAGCTTCACTCTTGCGTATCACTGATGAAGACTCTGCTCCTCTCATCCTAACAGCTTACGTATCACTGATGAAGACTCTGCTCCTCTCATCCTAACAGCTTACGTATCACTGATGAAGACTCTGCTCCTCTCATCCTAACAGCTTACGTATCACTGATGAAGACTCTGCTCCTCTCATCCTAACAGTCTTTCCTTATCTCACCCCCCGACCCCCTTCCTATAGCATCTTGCCATTTTTGTCTTCCACTGTTACTTTTTCCTTAGGGATTATGACTCAAACTGAGAATTACAAAGAGTTTAAATTTTTTTTTTTCCTGGTCTCTGTAATAAACTATTTTAAGATAAATTGTTCTTCTCAGTCTTCATATTACCCCAATTTTCAGAATTCTGCAGAGCTTTTTCACAAGCTCTCCTATGATAATTTCCCGTTTACTCCTCCTCATAGAAATAGACATCCACCTAGATCCTGTGTATGAGAAAGGTGCCTCGTGGTCTTCACTGCAGTACTGGCTCAAGTTCCTCTCTTGTCTAGAGTTGGTTATTTCACAAATATTTGTTGATCACCTGTTATTTGCCAGGGGATTCAAAAATAAAAGTTCCCTGCACTCATGAAGCTAACATTTTAGCAAGAGAGATGGAAAACCAGAAATAAAGGAAATATTCAGTTTGTTATTAAGGCCTGAAGAATGCAAAGAAGATGCAGTGACAGAGAAAAGAATGAGGGAAAGATAAACTCTCAGGCACAGATGCAACCTGACTGGCATTCCCGACAGGCTGCTGCGCAGGGGGCTACTGTCTGCAAGAATGGGTCTTCTATACCAGCTCTGCTGCTCTGAAAAAGCACAGGGCTTCTTCCTTCAACACACAACGTCAGGTATTCTCCTGGCCCACGCCACCAACAGCGCTTTCCCCGAGTGGACCCTGTACTAGACCAGGGCTCTATCACCGGTTCCCCTATTTGTTCCTGCCTGCTTTATTTCTGGCAGATTCAGTCCCCAAATGGGTTGTAAAGTATAGGCACAGTGAAACCCGTCAACGTGATTAAGGCTGGCAATAGCTCTGCTAACTGAAAGGGTTAAACCCAACTTGAAAGTAAACATTAAAGTAGAACATCTTTAAAAACAATTATTTATTTTTAATTGAAGGATAACGGCTTTACGGAGTTTTGCAGTTTTCTGTCAACATGAATCAGCCGTAGGTATATCTTCAAGGACATCTTCCATCAGCCATCATTCTGCAGAGCGTCACCATAAAAGCCTTCATCATGAACCATGCAAATGGTCTCCTGACGCGAAAGCAAAGCTTCTGCTTTGATTATGGGACCACTGATTGGCATTCTGGGTCGTAGTTTCTGCATAGCCATACATATGGTAAATTATTTGTGGTTTCTAGCCTAGTTTTTCTGAAGAAGACCAGGAATTTAAATACTCAAAAATATTAGGCAATCTGAGTACAGAGTGCTTCGACATCTTTACAATTTCTTCCCAAATCTTTTGTAGGCATCTTGTCAGTATTTATCGGTGATTTACAGTTACTAAAAATATCCAAAGCACTCAACTTTATGATTAAAAAAACTTTACACTTAATTCATCAGTTTAATAAAAATCAAATTGTGAGAGAACAGTAAGAACAACAACTGACTGGGGAGTAAGTAACTGCTTTAAGGTAATCTCATGGTTCAGCTGAACTCCTGGCGGGAGAGAAGCCCCAGCCGGCTAGCCAGCGGTCTGTTGGCAGCAAGGGCAAGTGCCGTGGGCACAGAGCACCCGTCGGTCTAGCTGGCCAGTTAAGTGGGATTTGTAAACAGAGATCTGAGGCACAGAGGATGAAAGGGAAGAACAGCTGCCTCTCGAGCTACAGAAAGCGGCACCCTCTCGTTCATTTCTCCTGTACCAGAATCTCAAAGCCTTGTGCTCTGTGCTTAGCCGCGTCCAACTGTGCGACCCCGTGGACTGTAGCTCGCCAGGCTCCTCTGCCCATGGGATTCTCCAGGCAGGAAAGAACATTGCAGTGGGTTGCCATTCCCTGTTCCAGGGGATCTTCCCAAACCAGGGATCAAACCCGGGTCTCCCACGCTGCGGGCGGATTCTTTACCATCTGAGCCACAGGGAAGCCCCTTCAAAGCCTTGTGGGTGGACCTGAAGGCATCAATCTCCACGCCTGCTTTTAGGAGCCTGCACGCCATCTTTGCTTCTGTCTGCCACTGGCTGGTGGGCAGGTGCGTTCCTCGGTCCAGTGTGACCAGCACTGCAGTCTGCGGCCACCTTAGGCTGCCGCAAGGGCGGCTGTCGAGCCAAGGCTCCGGTGCTCCTCTGCCTGTCCAGCATCTGAGCTTTAATAGAAACCCAGAGTCGATGTCAGGGTTCCTAGTCAGTCACCATACAGAATGGAAGTAGGAGCTAATACGCATCATTCCTGATATGACAAACTAAACAGAAATATTAAGAGCAGGGAGAACAATGTGAGAAAGGTGGAGTCTTTCCTCCTCTTCTCTCCTCAAAGATCTATTTTCCTTAAAAGTCAGGTAAAAAGCAGGCCAGTAAATGACTGATTTAGAATGGCAAACTCTAGACAAGGTTATTTTATTTTGCTTATCAGACATGATTGTTCCCAAACCGTTCTGGCTACTAGGCAGAGAAGTTTTAACACAAAATGTACCATGTGGAAGGTGGTACATTTCTTCCAATCCCCTAAGAAACTTTGGTTGTTTAAATAATGTACTATATTCCACTCAGTCATCTGGTTAAAACATCCTCTCTAAAATATTCCAGACAACAAACAGGCTGAAAAGGGTTTCTGGATAATCAGAGAACTGGTCAATCTACATCTTAAAACCAGTCAACGTCAACAAAACACAACTCAGATGGAACACAGATAAAAATACACAAATATGCTTCAAAAGTAATTAATACTTAAACAGAATAGTATCTCAGAGGAGAGTCTGGGAACTCCTCCTTCAAATCCAGTAGTGAATATTAATTTGCAAATAGACTATTGGAGAAGGCAATGGCAACCCACTCCAGTATTCTTGCCTGGAGAATCCCATGGACAGAGGAGCCTGTGGGCTGCAGTCCACGGGGTCGCGCAGAGTCAGACACGACTGAGCGACTTCACTCACTCGCTCACAGACCATGCGCTTCACACCCAGACAGACTTGGACTAGGCCAGCTTATCTGTCTCCAGAAATGTCGGTCAGCGCTCCCCTGGGGCTCAGTGGGAAAGCGCCCACCTGCCAATGCAGGAGACAGGGGTTCGATCCCTGGGTCAGGTAGATCCCCTTGGGAAGGAAGTGGCAACCCACTCCAGTATTCTTGCTGGGAAATCCCAGAGACACAGGAGCTTGAGGAACCTTCAGGCTATGGAGTTGCGAATGAGTCGGACACGACCACACAACTGTCATTAACAATCCCTCCATTAAAGAGAAGTTATAAACTAGTTTTCTAAGCAAGGGTTCAGTGTCAGAGCCTAGAGAATCGTTCTATTATCACCTTGAATTCCCTTGTGATAATTATAAAATGCAGCCATTTCCAAGGGGAAAAAAAGAAACAACAAAAAACCTTCTTGATTGTATCCATTTATTTTTCTGCTAACGAATGTGAAGACATTTCTACACTAGCTTTCTAGTACATGACAAGACTTGAGCTCAAACATCATAAACCATGAGCAATAAGCACAATCCTCACACTAATTATCATTGTTAACACTGTTTCATCTCCCCCAAAGAAAAAGCCAACATTCCAAAGAAAAAAAAATAGGCTCTGAACTTGGTTTCTTCACTTAAAACTTATGTTTAAATAACTGGTAGAGATGTTAGGTACTTCCTTAGATATATTCTGATTTTTTGACATAATGACCCAACAGAAAATGCTTCAAAGCCTTGAATCTCATCCCACTAGTGGAAAATTACTATCAGAATAACTGTGTCTGATGACAATATTAAAAATACAATGGCAAAAACCATGACATTATATCACAACATTATAAATCAATTTTCCTCCAATTAAAAAATAGAAAATGTAGAATTAGGCAAATAGTCTATGTCAACAACAATAGCAAAACTCTTATGACAAAGTAAACTCACTCAGGTATATGGGTGTATCTTTGAATCCATTCATTCTTTAGAGACCCCAAGGACGCAATCCCAACAAAGTTAACTCTGAAGAATGCAGTGGTGCTGAGATGCGATGCCAAATCTGTCAAGTCTCATGGTATTATACTTTGAAATCTCAAATGAACAGCTGTCTAAATGCTGAACAAATTTAAAGGATATTGAATTACGGCTTATTTTTATTTGTATTAGTATTTAGTGGATTGGGAGTCTTCTGCCACTCAACCTCCAAATGTCAGATGAAAGATTCTATTGAGGAGAATATATACCAGGATAGCACATCTTCACATAGAATGTGAACCATATTCGATGCATATGTGGTATCTGAAGTTTAATCTTCTCTTCAAGCAATAATACAATGTGTTGTAACACGTTTATTAAATTCTCACCGTGCTATCACACCACAGGCACAGCGGTGGACATAAGTAAACCCTCAGGGAGTCTACAGTCTTGTGGGAGACACTTCAGACAATCACACCGGCAGAGAAAAGCCAGCACCGACCCCCAGTCACGTGACTGAGCTACGCTGGACCCGACTGGACGGCACACTGGGGCCGGCACCGGGACGGGATGAGACCCTGGGCGTCTTGGGAGGAGGGGGCGTTTGTTTTGTTTTGCCCATGGGAAACACATGAACTCTGAGGCCACTGTGAGCTGTGGGAGGTCCTCTCCAAAGCCGCTGCCATTCTGTGTCCCTACAGGTGCCTCCCATCAGGCAGTGGAGAGTAACCACCACCCCCCCTCACACCCCAGGTGGCCTCCCTGACTTCTCGACTTTAGAGTCTAGGTCTGAAGCCTTGCCATTTTTATCCAAGTAATTTTTTCAGAGTGGCTTTGGGTAGACTTGTCAGAGAGCTGAATTATAGTTAATAATTTAGGTACAGAGAAAGGCCTAGGGATAGTAAGCTATTACTGTAGTTCACGGAAAACATAAAGGATTGGTTAAAACCAAAAGCAATAGAAAGAGAAGAGGATGGATGTCAGAGATGAGTAAAGCTAAAATCCAAAAGACTCTCCGATTGATGACAAGGATTAAGAAAAAATAGAAGTCAATGTGGGTTCTGGCACTTCAGAACCTAGACAGCTGAAAAGAAAACGCTGCTGTCAATCAAGGTCCTCCAGCAAATGAATGGCAACACTTCAAGTGAGTGGGGTATTGAGTGCGTGTTCTGGAATTCTGTCCTTTTTAATCTGGCTGATATTCTGAAGTAACCTAAGCCTAGAAAACACTGACTTCCTTTTAGTCTCCACATGGTTAATGCTATCTTTTCTACTTAATTCATTTTGGGTTTTTTTTCTGGCCAAAAATGATGTTCAGTTCAGTTCAGTCGCTCAGTCGTGTCCGACTCTTTGCAACCCCATGAACTGCAGCACGCCAGGCCTCCCTGTCCATCACCAACTCCCAGAGTTCACTCAGACTTGCGTCCATCGAGTCAGTGATGCCATCCAGCCATCTCATCCTCTGTCGTCCCCTTCTCCTCCTGCCCCCAATCCCTCCCAGCATCAGAGTCTTTTCCAATGAGTCAACTCTTCTCATGAGGTGGCCAAAGTACTGGAGTTTAGGACTCCTAACTAATAAATACTTTTCTAATAATTAGAAGCATATAAAGGTAAATTTGTAATAGTGATTTCAAACTAAAAACTTATCTACTTGAAAAAGTTAAACTTTCAGATTCACAGATGCCAGCTCGTATAATTTTGACTTCACTTGTGCCTTCGGTGTTCAGTCGCTCAGTCTTGTCTGACTCTTGGTGAACCCAGGAACTGTAGCCTGCCAGGCTCCTCTGTTCATGGATCTCCCAGGCAAGAATACTGTAATGGGTGGCCATTTCCTCCTTCAGGGGGATCTCCCTGACCCAGGGATCAAATTTGCGTCTACCTGTGGGTTCTTTACCACTAAGCCACCAGGGAAGCCCTTTTATTACATACTTGGTGGCATTTCAAAGTATCCACCATTTAAAAAACAGTTACTTCATACCCTGCCCGGCCACAGGACTTGCAGACCTGTGCTGCACTCATCCTGTCCTGCCTGAGCAGATAGAATACTGAAAGGAGACCGAAATCTCCTTGCGTGTCTCAGACTTTCACCTTGCAGCCTCAGTCCCTAATCCTGTTAAGACTTTGTATTAAATGTTCTCACAATTGGCTTCCTTAGGCAGCTGTGAACATAAAGAGAAACAGCAACATCTCTGTGTATTTAATATTAAGGCTAGACCATTTATGACTTGTTCAGGGTACCCTAACTTTTAATTTGTAATTTCATATGCTTTCTGTACAAAGGCTAAGAATGTATTTACTATACAGCTCACATAACCTTGTGAACTAAATTAGGCACATGGGCAAGTGCTATGTCACCTACAGCAAATCGTGGACTACTTTACATACTCACAAATGAAATCATGTCAGGCTATAGCTATAACTAATGCTGCCAAAAGCATGATCGAATTCATTTTACATGTATTACTTAAACTGCATGGGTTTAGACCAATGTTTCTGAACCTTTTGTCATTATAACCTCCTTAAAGATTCTCTTTATATATATTTTTTCCTAATCATTCCTCCACACAATTTTGATACTACATATAAAATGCTCATCTGCTAGGCACTATTATGTACTGTATCTGTGCTTTAGATTTCCAAAAGAAAAAGTTTTATTTTAATCCCCCACCCCAATATCACCATGGGCCCAAGAACCAATTCTTATCCTTCTGGGGAAGACATCTCCCTATGAGAATGCACGCTTTATTTAGACTAATAATATGTTGTTCAAATCAGAATTATTCCTATAATCAAAATAAAACTAAGCCTTAGAGCATCTCAGAAGACTCATGAGGAGGAAAAGCCTGACTCACGGCTGCTTTTTCGGAACTGCCGACTTAAAGCCTGCGCAGCACAGATCAGAGCGCTAACTCCCAGCACCTGCAAAACAGAACCAGAAGCTCTCCCGCTTTCAAGGGTGCCAACAGTCCTCACTCTTGACCGACTTTACCGAAAAAGCAGCAGCTCATGTAATTTGTGGCTAACAAGTAAAAAGTGGATTTAAAACCAAAAATGTAAGTGGTTTTATTCATGAGGTCTAGAGTTCAAAAAGTACAGTAAAGATAAAAATAAGAATCTGACAATCCTAAGTAATTTCCAACACACTTAACTATGGAAACAGTAGCATTGACATTTGGTACAAAAGAACTCTGAAGATGTAATATTAAAATGAAGAACACTATTTAAACAGAAACTATTTAAAATGAAATATCAAGAAGCGCCTGTAAGTCTATGCTTATTTTTAATTAAAAGTGTTCATTATTAAAGCTCAAAAATATATTTATCCTCAATTAATAGACTTCTGTCTCCTTTCTCCCTCTAGCATCAGGAAAGCTTGAGTCTCACGCACAGCTGGCCAAGGCAAGGGCTGCACAGAGAATAGACACCACAGAGCACGGCTGTCCCGCTGACCCCAGCACAGCCCACCTGCCCTGACATGCACCCAGGGAGACGAGGGGTACGGGTGGAGCACGGCTGTCCCTGACCCCAGCACAGCCCACCCGCCCTGACATGCGTCAGGGAGACGAGGGGTATGGGTGGAGCACGGCTGTCCCTCTGACCCCCAGCACAGCCCACCTGCCCTGACATGCGCCCAGGGAGAGGAGGGGTGGGGGTGGAGCCCAGCTTCCTAAGAGCACACAGGTCATTCTCAGAGTCAGCAAAAAAGGAGATCTGCCGCCACCAGAATAGGAAAAGATAAAAAAGGTAACAGATAAGAGGATTACGCCTAAAGCCAAATAGATTTACTGACACCACAGTTTATTAGGGACACAATATATTAAGAATTGCCATACAATCCCAAATTCATCAAAACATTACTTAAGACAAAACAAATGTTTTATAACTGATTTTTCTTTCAGTATCATTATTCTTTCATCCTACCTATGGCTTGGCTATATGAAAGTTTTTAAGACTTTAGCAAGACTAAACTTAAGACTTAAATTTTCTTTTCAAATTAATCCCTTCTTTTTCTGTCAGCCAAAAGAGATGTTAAGTTTCTTTAGAATTACTTTAGCAATACCTAAGTATTACTGAAATATACTCTTGCTCTAAGGTGTGGCCTAAATCGGCTGTGAGTCCCTTCGCAGGGAAGAGGTGCAGTCAGTGAAGGCTGTAGTCTGTGTGTAGCCAAGCTCAGCTCGACTAGCAACTGCAGATAAGACTTTAGCAAGACTAAACCTAAGACTTAAATTTTCTTTTCAAATTAATCCCTTCTTTTTCTGTCAGCCAAAAGAGATGTTAAGTTTCTTTAGAATTACTTTAGCAATACCTAAGTATTACTGAAATATACTCTTGCTCTAAGGTGTGGCCTAAATCGGCTGTGAGTCCCTTCGCAGGGAAGAGGTGCAGTCAGTGAAGGCTGTAGTCTGTGTGTAGCCAAGCTCAGCTCGACTAGCAACTGCAGAACTTCTGCCATCACTTTGATCCCATTTATTTTAAAACACCCTTAATAAAGTGTACCTAGTGAAAATAATGCATTACACTTCACAATTAGTCTTTTATTCTAAAATTTATGAGAGGTGATATTCAATTTCTCAATTTAGATAGTAAAAACTTGTATTACCAAACTATAAGGTGGCAAGAATACACAGAAGAACTGTGAGATCTTCAACAAAAGAGATCTTCATGACCCAGATAACCACGATGGTGTGATCACTCACCTAGAGCCAGACATCCTGGAATGTGAAGTCAAGTGGGCCTTAGGAAGCATCACTACAAACAAAGCTAGTGGAGGTGATGGAATTCCAATTGAGCTATTTCATGATACTGTGAAAGTGCTGCTCTCAATATGCCAGCAAATTTGGAAAACTCAGCAGTGGCCACAGGACTGAAAAAGGTCAGTTTTCATTCCAATCCCAAAGAAAGGCAATGTCAAAGAATGCTCAAACTAACCCATAATTGCACTCATCTCACACGCTAGTAAAGTAATGCTCAAAATTCTCCAAGCCAGGCTTCAGCAATACGTGAACCGTGAACTTCCAGATGCTCAAGCAGGTTTTAGGAAAGGCAGAGGAACCAGAGATCAAATTGCCAACATCCCCTGGATCATGGAAAAAGCAAGAGAGTTCCAGAAAAACATCTATTTCTGCTTTATTGACTATGTCAAAGCCTTTGATTGTGTGGATCACAATAAACTGTATAAAATTCTGAAAGAGATGGGAATACCACACTACCTGACCTGCCTCTTGAGAAACCCGCATGCAGGTCAGGAAGCAACAGTTAGAACTGGATATGGAACAACAGATCAGTTCCAAATAGGAAAAGGAGTACGTCAAGGCTGTATATTGTCACCCTCCTTATTAACTTATATGCAGAGTACATCATGAGAAACGCTGGGCTGGATGAAATACAAACTGGAATCAAGATTGCCGGGAGAAATATCAAGAACCTCAGATATGCAGATGACACCACCCTTATGGCAGAAAGTGAAGAAGAACTAAAGAACCTCTTGATGAAAGTGAAAGAGGAGAGTGAAAAAGTTGGTTTAAAGCTCAACATTCAGAAAACGAAGATCATGGCATCTGGTCCCATCACTTCATGGGAAATAGATGGGGAAACAGTAGAAACAGTGTCAGACTTTATTTTTTGGGGCTCCAAAATCACTGCAGATGGTGACTGCAGCCAGGAAATTAAAAGACGCTTACACCTTGGAAGGAAAGTTATGACCAACCTAGAGAGCACATTAAAAAGCAGAGACATTACTTTGCCCACAAAGGTCCGTCTAGTCAAGGCTATGGTTTTTCCCCTGGTCATGTATGGATGTGAGAGTTGGACCATAAAGAAAGCTGAGCACCGAAGAACTGATGCTTTTGAACTGTGGTGTTGGAGAAGACTCTTGAGAGTCCCTTGGACTGCAAGGAGATCCAACCAGTCCATCCTAAAGGAAATCAGTCCTGAATCTTCACTGGAAGGACTGATGTTGAAGCTGAAACTCCAATACTTTGGCCACCTGGTGTGAAGAGCTGACTCATTTGAAAAGACCCTGATGCTGGGAAAGATTGAAGGCAGGAGCAGATGGTTGGATGGCATCACCGACTCAATGGACATGAATCTGGGTAAACTCCGGGAGTTGGTGATGGACAGGGAGGTTTGGCATGCTACAGCTCAAGGGGTTACAAAGAGTCGGACAGCACTGAGCGACTGAACTGAACTGATATTGTGTATCTGGGTACTGACTGACTGATACTTGGGATCACTTAAAAATAGATAACTTGGTTAAATACTTCTCAATAAAAACATAAAATGTTTTTTGTAAATCTAAATTAAATGTCCCATTTTCAGGTTGACTGAGCACCTTTCCCATTTAAAGATAAATCTACAGTGTGCAAATGAGGCAGTTTTACAAGCACAATGATAGTTATCTAGTAAACAACTTACAGTAGGAACACGTATCTTCTAATAGTAATTACGTATCTTCTTCCATTTTAAAATACATTATCAGAGATTAATGAAAATAAGGTAAATAAATAGAAAGCTAATTAAGAAAGAATACAGTCTAAAAACTAATCAACATTCTTTAAATGTAAGGTAATTTTTATAATAAAGCCACACATTTACCATCCCACAGTCAGTCTCTGTTAAGAGCTGTCCTTACACAGTTATGCGGTGCCCATGTCCCAGCCAGCGCTGCGTTAGAGGTCAGCACTCCGCACGACCCCGCCCAGGCCTCCGAGGTGGGTGCTGCCAGGGCAAAGGTCACCTGCAAAGCAGGAGACTCAGGCCCCACCCCGGGTGGGGAGGACCCCTGCAGCAGGGCATGGCAACCCACTCCAGGACTCTTTCCTGGGGAATCTCACAGACAGAGGAGCCCGGCGGGCTGCAGTTTATGGGGACGCAAAGAGTTGGTCATGACTGAAGCAACTTAGCGCACACACACACACACGCATGACACAGCCATACAGTCTAAAAACTAATCAACATTCTTTAAATGTAAGGTAATTTTTATAATAAAGCCACACATTTACCATCCCACAGTCAGTCTCTGTTAAGAGCTGTCCTTACACAGTTATGCGGTGCCCATGTCCCAGCCAGCGCTGCGTTAGAGGTCAGCACTCCGCACGACCCCGCCCAGGCCTCCGAGGTGGGTGCTGCCAGGGCAAAGGTCACCTGCAAAGCAGGAGACTCAGGCCCCACCCCGGGTGGGGAGGACCCCTGCAGCAGGGCATGGCAACCCACTCCAGGACTCTTTCCTGGGGAATCTCACAGACAGAGGAGCCCGGCGGGCTGCAGTTTATGGGGACGCAAAGAGTTGGTCATGACTGAAGCAACTTAGCGCACACACACACACACGCATGACACAGCCATGGGAGAAGAATCCACTCTTCAAAACAGGTGTTTTAGATTAATAAGCTGTTTAAACGAAATAGTGCCTTAAAATATACGCTGGATCCAGAGAAAACCATGAAAATCCAAAAAGTCAAGTCACAGAAGTGGTCAAAATTTATGAGAAATAATGCTATTTACCTTGGCTCTGCACTCAGACTTATTACATTTTTTTGTGGCAGAGAACTTTGCGTTCTTTGTTTCAAATCCTAGAAAAATGAACAGAAGTTTTTATTTTACTTTTAAAACAAGTTTCAAAATTATCTGTGTAATAATACCTTGAAGAAAACATGAAAAGGGCACAGTAGAAAAGAAAAAACAACCCTCTTCCCAGCTACATAAAGTCCATCCAAGTTCAAAGTAAACAAACCTTGTGTCTATGAATATGTATTGTGTATTTAGATTCTAAGCACAGCATATGTTACAGGGACTAGAGTCCAAAACGGGTAGTTCTAATTAGTAACCAAATAAATCAAATTTCTAGAGACAATTCTGCAGAAAGTTTTACTATGTTACTTTTGTGTCACATGCTTCATATCTTTAGAAACATAAGCTTGATAAATAAAAAAAAAATTTTAAATATCTGAGTTACTAAGTAGAAGTGTAAAGAGGACTGCAATAAAAACAATTTTGAACTGTTTGTCCTTGCTGTAGATACCAAGCTCTTCCTCTCAGGGCATGATGGTCTGTTTCACTAACTCATCCGAGCCTAGCGAGCAAAGGCATACATCGTTCAGTTTCACAGAGGAAGGAGGGCTCACAGATGGAGAGTAACTTCCTCTGCCCTGCAAGGTGCAGAGGTGAGACTAACAGCTAATCTCTCAGCTCCTCAGTCACTGCTCTGCTCTCCTGTGGCAACACTGCCCAGAGCACTGCCTGGACTCATCCTAAAACCAGAAGAAAATTTAGGGTCATTCAAGTGGAAGTGCAGCAAGAACAGGTTCAGGACTTACGGCAGTTCACGTATCAAGGAGCTGTTCATTAAGGCTAAGGAAAATAACTAGTATAAAGTCTAGTTACCTTACAATATCATCTCAAGTGTTCTAGAAGTCTGAATGTTTTGCACACCTTGAAATAAGTTCATTATTTTATTTTTCATGCTTAGATTTCGTGGGAAAATACACACCATAAATCAAATAGAGACACACTTACAGGAAAGAAGAACACAGGTAATTTATATAAAGCGATACAAATTATTTCAAATAATTTACAAAGAAATAATTATATTTCAATGTCTCTTTTTATCAAGCTTCTCACTCCCTTTCCCAATCCAAGAAGAAAAGAATCACTCATTTTTATTATGAAAATAGAAGATATTAACTAACCATTTCTAGGAAGGTATCCGAAGAGTAAGAGTCGTACAAGCGTTTGTCCTTCAAAATAAGCAGCAGTGCAGAATGTCCAATTATCTTCTTTAAATTCATCAGTGAATGAAAGAGTCTGTGAACCAAAAATTTTACTCATCTGAGAAGTGATTCAAACATCAGGATACAATATTTTCATAGCGATCAGACTTGTTGCCAAGGGAGAGGGGAGGGGCGGATTGGGAGTCTGGCATTAGTAGACGCAAACTATTACACATAGAATAGATAAACAACAAGGTCCTACTGTATAGCACAGGGAAATATATATACTATCCTGTGATATGCCATAATGGAAAGGAAAATTAAAAAATACGTATATAACTGAATCACTGCTATGCAGTAGAAATTGACACACTGTACATCAACTAATCTGTATACAATATTTTCAGTTGTTTTATTTACGGCCAAACCACCATCATCTTCATCCTGTATTCAAACTAAAACCTATCATAAACCTATGATGAATCTCTACCCTGAATGAAGTACTTAGAGAAAAAAGTTAACCAGAAGGTATCACTGGTAAGGATTCATTTAAATAGCAAACTTTCTGGACACAGTTGAAACACATAAACTTAGCCGCACTACTTATATTCTCCATGAACATCATACTAAATAATAACAATAGCCAGCACGATGACCCCAATAGCTCTAAAGCATTCTACCAACAGCAACGAGGTGACGTTTCACTTTAGAAAAATCTTTAACAAGCACTGAAATAACAACAAAAGAAGACATGAGATTAACTCTCATTCACAAGAAAATTCAATCAGTATACACACTTCAAAGAATTTAAATTCCTAAAGAATTCAAATAGATATTTTGTTGAATTTAGTTTCATGTTCTTGTTCAAAAGAATTAGAAAAAAGTTTCTCTCAGATCCAGATAACAAAATTGTCTTTGTCCTTGTTCTATTTCTTTGTCACTGAAATTCTTAACTGTATTCAAACTGTGCGTTTCTGTCTGAGGAACAAAAGAGATGCTTATGAATCGACTGATTCAAGTTCAAATCTAAAATATAATCTTGGAACATTACCAGCTACTGGTGAAGCGCTATACATAGGAAAAAAACTTGCCTTTTTTTTTTTTCCCCCAAAGTCCCATCTTATTTCTTTAAAGATTTAGAGAGCAGGTATCCCTAAGTAAACTCATAATGGAGAAATTGGTAGAGAAACTTTTATAGTCATTCTTTCAATCAACCCTCAGATGCTTATAGAGGGATTATATAATTTTCCCCAACACAGAAAGCAATTTTGGATCTATGTGTTAAAATATTTTTGTTGATATTCAACAACAAAATAATTGTACAAGAATTAGATAACTTCAAAGATGTAAGTGATCATAATCAGTAAGTTATTAATTAAGTACATTTACATAGTAAATCTGTAACCAAAGTATTAAAATCTTATGGATTGGAGTTCAATCATCCAGCTAAATTTCTCATTTCTATTCAAATATTTTACTAAATAATAGTAAGTGTTTTCATAAGACTAAGACCATATATATGAATGAACACAATTCAGTTATGAAAACAACTCCTTCAATCTAAGTTTATTTTTATTATCTACATGGCTATCTTTATGAGGTTATCTGAACCTACAGAATAAAAGTCACGTTCCGCACCTGCTGAAATCGTACAGTGTTTTAAAGAGTCCTATCTAAACTGAGTAAGTGCCATGAATCAATGTCTGTGTCCTGAAGGCACATACCTAGTCTTCTTATGAGGTGAGCACTAAAGACAGTGCGTTTCCCAAATACTTTCTCAAGATGCATAAAGCTATTTTGCTAAAAACAAAATAGAGCTAAATCCAGTAAATAAGTTTGGGGAAAACTGGGGAAAAAAAAATTTATACATTTCAACATTTCATCAATGTGGGATTAAAATTTCCTCTAATTTCCTAATATACCCTTATCATACTATGAAACAAGTTTAGCAAACATCGCTGCGGAGTCAGTTTTTAGTTTGTTACCACTGCTGCTGTTTAAAGAGATGTTATCATGATTGTCATTCAATAGTTTAGACTACGCTTTAGGAGCCTCATTCTCGCCCTCTGTTCATTCTTTTCTCCTACCTACCTTTATTACAATTTAGCCATTGGCAGAATTCTTAATCTCTCTGTAACTGACCTCATTACCATCCCTTCTTCACACAGTCCCAGGGATTCACTTTTACGCTAAACATCCAGCAAAACACTGCCTAGTCTAATTCATTTTTCATGCCATGATTCTTATGCCATAATTAGAATTAACCTCCAAATATGCCATGATGTACACGTGCTCTCCGATTTATAATTCCATAAACACTCAGTCTACTGCTGAGAACATGACGGAAGAATCACCCTGAGAAGGTAGAAGAGAAGGCTCACAGGGCCTGGGGCTCTGACGGCCCTGTGCAGCTGTCACACCTGAGCACAGCCTGGAAACGTGGAGGCGAGATGCATTCAATTTCCAGGTACTATCACTAGCAGCCAAAGTCGGCTCCTAACGCACACATTGGTTCACAGGGACATCTCTGCCAACATCTGAATAAACAGGCGTCAACAACCCAAGAACAAGAAATCACCCTATACTAGCTGCTCCTTTAGTTATAATTCTCTAACTTCTGTTTTGAAATTTCCTATTTAAAAATGTGTGTGCTGATGACTTGATAACTGTTTATGGCTTTTCAATGAAGCATGAAGGGCTGACAATGGCTCCTAACGCACACACTGGTTCACAGGGACATCTCTGCCAACATCTGAATAAACAGGCGTCAACAACCCAAGAACAAGAAATCACCCTATACTAGCTGCTCCTTTAGTTATAATTCTCTAACTTCTGTTTTGAAATTTCCTATTTAAAAATGTGTGTGCTGATGACTTGATAACTGTTTATGGCTTTTCAATGAAGCATGAAGGGCTGACAAAGCAGATTTACAAACGTCAAGTACAATGAGAATTACTATGTCTTTTTTCTCTAAGATGCAATTTTCTATTGGAATGATTTCATAAGTTAAAACCAACACCAAATACATGGAGGAACTAATGGCAGGCCTTCTGGAGAGGTCATGAGACAGAAAATATTCTGTACAAAAGCCCCGCGACCTGCACCCTAACCCCCTTCAGGAAGGCAGCCAGGGAGAGAGCAGTCAGTGGAGGAGGAGGACTCTCCGTGTCCTCCTAGGAGCTCTGCCCTGGCCTGACTCCCAGCAGCTTCACTTTCACACTCGAGAAACCAAGAAAACAGGAGCAGGTGAAAAGGAAAATGGAGGAGTGTCTGACCTGACTCTCAAACCACTTTCTGTGCGAGCGATAACATCGTTACCATCCAGTAAGTATCTTCCACTTTAAGCTTAGCTTAAACTCAGACCAATGCCAGCTATATCTGCCACAGGAAAACTGAGAAGCTATTTAAGGTACTACCTTGAACATATTTTTTTAAGACTCAAGGCAACTCATGGAACCTCCAGAATATTTGTTACCAATTTTCCTGAAAGGCAGTCAGAATATCATAACTACAAACTTAGTTAACACCATTATAATTAGTAGCATCAGCTGTAGGTCAGGTTTTAAGAATGACTTTATGTGCTATGTACGTTTTCTACCTATGAGAACATCTATAAAAAGAGGTTCACTTTTTAAATCTAAGAAAATCAGATTTTTAATGATTTTAAAATATTATCAAAGAGTAATCTGGAAGAAGTACTAATCTAAACTACGGTGAAACAATAGGCAAAACCCCTCCTCCAGTGTCAGAATCTCACCTGCCCCAATCCTAACGAATGGCAGCCTCAACTCTGGTATGATGGTGTAAATCTCACTATTACAAAAGGTTAAGCTCATTGGGAAGCACAGTTTACAAAGTGCCCGCTATTCTGAGCCAAAGCCAGTAATCATTGTTTCTGATCTGCAATATGAAAATAATGGAATTCTACTCCCTCATTCATCTAACAGACCATCTAAGAGCTGAAGATAGCTTTGGTATCAATATTCAGACCCTCCCTCATCACCCCAGTTCTTTATACCATCTATATATGACAAGGTTTCTCAGCTCTTCTACTTCCTGGCTGTTCTCCTAAATGTAGTCCTTTTTGTCAGTGCCCCTGTTAAAAAATGAGGTATCTAAGAACAAATGGATATGATAGGATGGAATTAAATAGCTATATAATGAAATGGAGCTCTGCATGGCCCTGGATTATAGCTATGATTTACTTGATACCAAATCCTTGGGCAAGAAGGCAGCCTCAATTACCACACTCTACTTGGGGAAAAGTGGGGTCAGTTTTGTAACAATGTTTTACTACTCCATTTACAGAAAGGCACTACCATGCAAAGCTGGGACGGCCAGCACTTTTTGTCAAGAGATTTCTTAAAAAAATGATGGTTGTGACTACTGATGGTTTTTCTATAGCAACACTTATAAGAGATGCGATTATTAAAAACTTCATCAAAGATAAGCATTTTGGGTTGTCAGCATAACTGAAAATGTTTTCTTGGCATGTTTGATTTAGTGTGTTTTCCTTCAATAAAAATTCAGTATTACAATAAAAAAAACTCATCAAAAGATAAACCCTTATGACTCCAAATTTTAAAAGATTTTAAGTTCACTTTTCCATAATTACGTTACCTGGTGCCATAGTCCACAACCACCCAGTCTTTCGCAGTTCCTGTGATAGCATCGTGATGTTGGAACAGTCCCAGATTTCGTCTAGCTTCTGTCAGCATCACATAATGGGATGATGAAAGAAATTTACTTATCTTGTACTGCTTAGCTTGTTTCAGGGCGAAATAGTAAAGGATTTCAGCAGCCCTAATTGCATAAAACAGTCATTAATTTTTATTTCAAAGCAAACATTTTATTACCTAAAAGAGGTATCAATGATACATTCTCAAACTTAAAAAAAAAAGGAAATCCATGATTTCAGTATGATCAATTTATAAGACAAATATTGATAATAAACATTTCTATAAAACCACCAAGGTATACACCTAATACACCTAAACTCTTAAGCATCAAAGTACACCATGTCTCAGTGATGCAAGGGGAAGAAGTGAGTGTCTGTTGGCAGCAAGACACGTCTGTTTCCATGTAACGTATGAAAGCAGCAGAACTAGGTAAGTGTCTCTGTCCTTCCCTCTCCACAGTGTAGACGTACACCGTGAACTTCACCAAAGGGCCACTGACTCTCACACGCACAGTGGAGGAGACGGTGGGGAACTGTGCGGCCCCGTGAGCGCGAGACTAACAGCAGAGGAGAGGAAGGGGGTGGCGGCCCGACGGCTCAGGGACAGGAGCCAGGCTCACAGCTGAATGACAGCACACGCCAGCTACAGAGAACTGAGCAATATCACCTGAAGGGCGATATATCATACACCGGCATTCCTCACTTATTGTAAAAAGAATCAAAACACTTTAACTTAAGAATAGTTTTGAGCAAGAATATGGGAGTTTATAACTTTCACCTTTAAATTTTTCCATCCAAGGATATGGTTCAGGATAGGTTTCTGAAAGGTTCTTTAAAAAGAGATACAGCCTGATGGAGTAAAAAATATAAGAAGGATCTTTCTGACAAATGTTAGGATGATGGAGAGAAAAATCAAGGCAGCATGAAAATGTAGCAAGATATCAGGAGAAAAGAAGAGATTCAAACTGCTCTTTTTAAAAATTCCTTTGAATTTTTGAAGACACTAAATAATCTCTACTTTTTATAAACAGATAAAAATTTAATATCCACTTTTAAAAATTATAAGTCTTCTTGATGGCATGAGAATCCCTCTCTTGGAATTAAGAAGACTATATGTATGTAGGCAGACATATCCAGAGCAAACGCACTGAAGAGTACATATACATATAAATATTCCAAAATATTAAACAAGTGGATTTTAAGAAAATTTTCTTTTTTGTACTTTTCTAATTTATATACCTGTTTTTACAAATGAGTTGAGGATCAAATATAATTTTTCACACAATAAACTTAGTTTCAAATAAATTAATTACATTTTGAAATTCAAATTACTGTATGGTTTATTATTTTATTTTAAAGCAAGAGAATTTTCAAAATACATTACCAGTAGTAATATATTCAAGTAGCACCTTAAATAAGTTCAATAAAATAAGACTGAACCAATACTCATAACTTTTCGCCACCAAAAAATACTTGACAGTTAAAAATTATGCAGTGGCCCCAAAGAATTTCTGCATTATTTAGTACTTGCTCTGTTCTTATCATAGATAGTTTAGAATAACATATCAGATAACTAATATTCTATTGGTAAAGGATGCAGAAATCTCTATAATATATAAATACTTTTTTGTTATAAATATAATAATATACATACATTTGGCACATTGATGACTATCCCCTCAAACAGTCAAAGGTTAGGGTTGTTTTTAATAAGTTACTGTTAGTTTGTGGAAACAGTATCACAGAAACAGTAAAAATAATAAACACACACACCACTATACCAAAGTACAACAATGAAAGGAATTAATAATTTTTAGAAAAACACTGTCCAATATATACTTAATATCCACTAGCTCCTAGAAGAGGGTAGGTTTCATATAATTTATTATCTTTAATACCAAGATTCATCATGAAAATTACTCATCATGATTTCCTATTTTGAACTCAATGGACAATGAATTCATCATGAAAGCTCCTCTCTGGGCTATGAATATAGAAAAAGCCACAGGACTGCCTTGGGAGGGTTTCTGAGCGTCTGAAAACAGTGAGACTCAGCTGTTCAGGGCGGCACTCTCCACTGTGACAGCCACTCGCCACGTGTGGCCACGTCCATTAAAATTAAATAAAACTGAGACTTCACTTCCTCAGTCACGCTGGTCACATTCCAAGCAGTCTGGTCACACGTGGCTGGTGGCCCCGATGCCGCACAAACAGCAGAGAACTGAGCATTTCTCACTACAGAAAGGGCACTGGCTAGTCATCGGAAGGACCGGATAATGCGGCTGTAGACAGTGCTTTCATGCTTTCCTACTGACTCTCTCTGTCTTCTCCATATCAGCTCATCTTTTCAACCAATCATTTTGTCTCCATCAGTTCCCATCTCTTAATTTTCTTCTTTAAACAGAAAACCGTATCTATAGAAATGTGTTTTAAAATAAGAGCTGCTACTGGGTACTCCAAATATGAATGCAGCAGTCTCAGAGGACAGACTTTGAGGCCTGCCCCCAGTGCTGAGAGCCCGGCTGTTCCTTCTGACCCCTGTTGCCGCTCTGTAACCCGGCTGACCGGGCTCCAGCCTGCAGGCTCACAGTGATGCCGAATGCTATGACAGTGCGCAGATAACCCAGGGAGTCGCTAGGAAAACAGAAAATACTGAGGACAACTTCCAGAAAACCTAATTACAGAAACTGTTTTTCCTTCAAGAGCAAAACCCTTGTAAAAATCTGATTATTTCTGAAGATATAGCTCTGATTGCACTAAAATGTCACAATTACATTAAACACATCGTAACACATACAACATAAGCGCTGTATACCACGCACCTCTCTACAGACAGGCTGTGACACCACGAAAGAAGTGAAGCGCCCAGTGCAGCTCTCTCAAGGCAGACATACCTTAAATGGGATTCCAACATCCTATCCATTCGTTTGTAAAAGGGTCTGGATGTAAAGTAGCCACTCCAGTAATGGTCATCTCGGTCAGCATAAGTGAAGAAATCTCCACTTAGGGCAGGGAATGCCGACCGGCTATTCCTGCTGTTGGCTGAGGCTTCTTTTTCTAGCGCATCAAAATAGTCTGATAAAGTGCCAAACTGTATCTAGTGGGGAAAAAAAGTTACATTTCATTTATTCAACATTCATCTGTACCTTAAAATTACTTTTAGTGCTGAAAGGAAAGCTCCTAATAAATACTTAAGGCATGCTTCCAAATTAGGACAAACATATACCTCACATTTACGGAAACGCAGGGAAAAGCGCTCTGTGACCGTCATTTACTCACACCAAGTCCCCAAAACTAGGAGCGCAGGCACAAGGATGCAGTTAGAAGAGCTAATCAGAGCTACAAACGTGTGGGTCTGAAAACTCCTTATATGTTTCTAGAATCTCCAAGCGTGCAAGGATCGGGCTACGGCATAATCCAGAGATGAATGGCAAGTAGGGGAAACAGCAAAAATAAAAGGCGTGTATTTTAAGTACATGTTCCAGCAGTCTGGAAGAACAGCTTTGTTAGTTGTTAACCATCAAACTACCGCACAATTGCACTCATCTCACATGCTAGTAAAGTAATGCTTAAAATTCTCCAAGCCAGGCTTCAGCAATACGTGAACCGTGAACTCCCTGATGTTCAAGCTGGTTTTAGAAAAGGCAGAGGAACCAGAGATCAAATTGCCAACATCCGCTGGATCATGGAAAAAGCAAGAGGGTTCCAGAAAAACATCTATTTCTGTTTTATTGACTATGTCAAAGCCTTTGACTGTGTGGATCACAATAAACTGTGGAAAATTCTGAAAGAGATGGGAATACCAGACCACCAGACCTGCCTCTTGAGAAACCTGTATGCAGGTCAGGAAGCAACAGTTAGAACTGGACATGGAAGAACAGACTGGTTCCAAATAGGAAAAGGAGTATGTCAAGGCTGTATATTGTCACCCTGCTTATTTAACTTCTATGCAGAGTACATCATGAGAAATGCTGGACTGGAAGAAACACAAGCTGGAATCAAGATTGCCAGGAGAAATATCAATAACCTCAGATATGCAGATGACACCACCCTTATGGCAGAAAGTGAAGAGGAACTCAAAAGCCTCTTGATGAAAGTGAAAGAGGAGAGTGAAAAAGTTGGCCTAAAGCTCAACATTCAGAAAACGAAGATCATGGCATCTGGTCCCATCACTTCATGGGAAATAGATGGGGAAACAGTGNTGAGCGCCAAAGAACTGATGCTTTTGAACTGCGGTGTTGGAGAAGACTCTTGAGAGTCCCCTGGACTGCAAGGAGATCCAACCAGTCCATTCTGAAGGAGATCAACCCTGGGATTTCTTTAGAAGGAATGATGCTAAAGGTGAAACTCCAGTACTTTGGCCACCTCATGTGAAGAGCTGACTCATTGGAAAAGACTCTGATGCTGGGAGGCATTGGGGGCAGGAGGAGAAAGGGATGACCGTGGATGAGATGGCTGGATGGTATCATGGACTTGATGGACATGAGTTTGAGCGAACTCCAGGAGATGGTGATGAACAGGGATGCCTGGCGTGCTGCAATTCATGGGGTCGCAAAGAGTCGGACATGACTGAGCGACTGAACTGAACTGAAGCATTTCCACACATCATATGCACACACTCTCCTCTGGCCTCCACTCTCCCCGGTCTGTATTCTTACAAAGGAGAAAAGAGAGACTTTAAGAACAGCAGGTCATTAAAAATAAAAAAGGACTTTCTCTACCAGTAGGTAACAGTGAACAATAGAAGTAAAACAGAAAAGGGGATGAGAATTGCAAGGCTGACTGCTCAAATGTAAAAGTTTTTCTGACTAATGACTCAAATTACCAGTACATAAATCCATTTTTATGATCTCAAACTAGTCTATAAATCAGAGGAAAAAAGAAATATTATACAAGACCTCATAAACATATATTGAAAGGTAGTGTTGCTAGAAGTAAATAGACAATTAAACAGGGAATGTGTTCTTTTAAAAAAGATGCTAATGTTTTTCTTTCTGATCTTATACAGACACACTCATATGTACGTGGTCAATGAGTTAATTTGAGTTTTTCCGTAAGATGTAATGAAACCCACTAGACCTTTCTGGCCAACCCAATACATATATACACACACAGATACTGAGAGCCATTTTGATTCAATGTTGCAGAAAAATAATTAACATAGTCAAAACCAGTTAGTGGCCCTCCAGCAGTTACTAGGAGCAGCACAGAAGCTGGGTCTGACCATGTGGGTTTGGACGCTCTCTCCACCACTCATCTAACACGCAGTTTTGAGCATATTATATAATGTTTCTTCACGTCTCCATGGTACAGCTAACAGGATTCTACATAAAATGCTTAGAAACACGACTGGCAAATAGATGAATCAGTTTTGGCTGTTACTCCACCACTACAAAGGCAAAATATCAACTGGAAACACAACAGTGATATTAGTAAGACAAATATAAGTTTTCATAATCTGTGATATAATAAATTTTGTAACAGCAAAATGGATGATTATTCCAAGTCCTTATGCTTACACTAAAGAAAAGCAGCTTTCTACAAGTTAACTTTTTACATTCATTTTTACTTGGAGGATAACCATCTTCCATGTTGTGCTGGTTTCTGAAGCACAATGAGGTGAAACCCTGTGGGCACACACATGTCCCCGCCACCCGCACCCCCCTCGCCCCAGCCCCAGCTCATCCCAGAGCTGGGCTGGCCCCTGTCGACAGCAGCTCCCCAGTCTGCTTTGCACACGGCGATGCACTCATGTCAACGCGCCTCTCAAGCCGCCCCGCCCTCTCCTTCCCGCGCTGCGTCTTCGAGCCCATTCTCCACATCTTTCTCTCTATTCCTGCCCTGCAAATACGTTCACCGGTACCATTAAGAAAAGCAGATTTAAACTACATTATCTACTCTAATCTTGGCTTCACCAAATACAGTTTTTCTTGGGCAAGCTAATCTATTTGTGCCTGTCTCCTAAAATATAATAGGAATAATTATGTGCTTACCAGAAAATGCTCCGAGAATTAAATAACTGTTAAAGCAAAGCACTTTACTAGAGGACATTATGCCAAGTAGATAAAGAGAAGGAAAAATACTATATGACCTCACTTACATGTGAAATATAACAAAAATGAACAACTCAGAAAAAGAGAGTAGAGGCAGGGGGCAGGGAAGGAAACTGGCCAAAGGTGGCCGAAAGGTACACACTTCCAGGCATGAGAGCAGTAAGCCCCAGGACTGTAGCATACACCACACGGAGTCTACAGTGAACACTGCCGAGTGAAACGTATGGAGCCACGGAGAGCAGATCCTGACAGCTCTCATCACAAGGGAAAGATTTTTTCTTCTTTTTTTATTGTATCAATACAAGATGATGGCTGCCAACCAAGCTTATTGCAGTAATCATTCCACAGTACAGGTGAGTCAGAACATCATGCTGTTAATATAAACCTTAAACATCAACAGTGATATATCAATCATATTTCAATAAAATTATAAACAAAGTAAAAAGCAAAGCACTTTAGAGAGTTAACAGCAAATCAATCTCTCAATATACTTTAGTTTATTTAATATTAAGTATTACTCCCCAATCTCACTACTAGGAAGCAGAATACACTTACTAGGAAGTAGATTATGTGTGAACATACAAGAAATGAGGGTCACAAACACAAGGACACGGCATTAACTGCAGACCAGTAGGTACAGATGAGATCAGAGAAGTGTACGTGGTAACAGTGGCAAAGCCCTCACTGATCTACACTTTCTGAGTCTCACTTTCCTCACCCATATGGGCTTCCCTGGGGGCTCAGCTGGTAAAGAATCTGCCTGCAATGCGGGAGATCTTGGTTTGACCTCTGGGTTGGGAAGATCCCCTGGTGAAGGGAAAGGTTACCCACTCCAGTATTCTGGCCTGGAGAATTCGGTGGATCCATAGGGCCGCAAAGAGTCAGACACAACTGAGGGACTTTCACTTTCACTTCCTCATGTAATAAGGGATTACTATTAGGTAACAAAAATCACTTTCAGTTTCAAATTTTAGGGATCTGTGACATGCTAGAAAGTTAATATCAAAAAGAGAGCACACCCTTTTGAAAATATTTCCGTTAATTTTTGGTACTACCCAGAATATTAATATTAATATCTCCACTCATGGTTAATTACAGGGATGACACTGCATAGAAATGGGCAAACTATGGTCTTTTCAATAAATGGTGCTTGATAGTCACATGGGCAAAAAGTATCTTGATCCCTCCCCTCAAACAATATACAACAATCTATTCCAAACATTATTAAAAAGCAGAGACATTACTTTGTCAACAAAGGTCCGTCTTGTCAAGGCTATGGTTTTTCCAATAGTCATGTATGAATGTGAGAGGTGGACTATAAAGAAAGCTGAGCACCAAAGAATTGATGCTTTTGAACTGTGGTGTTGGAGAAGACTCTTGAGAGTCCCTTGGACTGCAAGGAGATCCAACCAGTCCATCCTAAAGGAGATCAACCCTAAATATTCATTGAATGGACTGACACTGAAGCTAAAACTCCAATATTTTGGCCACCTCATGCGAAGAGCTGACTCATTTGAAAAGACCCTGATGCTGGGAAAGATTGAGGGCAGGAAGAGAAGGGGACACCAGAGGATGAGATGGTTGGATGGTATCACTGACTGGGTGGACATGAGTTTGGGTGGACTCTTGGAGTTGGTGATGGACAGGGAGGCCTGGCGTGCTGTGGTTCATGGGGTCGCAAAGAGTCGGACACGACTGCGGGACTGAACTGAACTGACTGATTCCAGACATACTATAGACCTCAATGTTGAAGGTAGAACAGCACTTCTAGAGTGCAGCTTCATAGGAAACAGATTTTCATGACCATGGGTAAACAAAAGTTTCTTAAGCAAGACATAACAAGCACTAACCATAAGATTCCATTAAAATTCACAATTTCTGTTCCTCAAAAGATAGCATTAAGAGAGAGGAAACACAGCCTACATAGTGGGAGATAACATTTGCATAACTTTTATCTGGAAAAAGACTCAATCCAAAATACATAAGAGAAATACAAGTGGTTAGGAAAAAGACAGACGACCCAATTTAATAAAATAATCATCAAAAGACTTAGCACTGCTCAAAAGAGGATACCCAAATGGCAATGAACTCATGAGAAGAGACTCAACCTCATTAACTACTGGAAATACAAAATAAAACCATCACATCCATCATAAAAGGAAAAAAGGAGTTCTGGTAATACGAGTCTGAGTAAGGAAGTGGAACAATTCAAACTGTCCTAGGATGCAACGCCCAGTGGATCTTCTTTGGAATTTTATTTGACAATATCTACTGCAGTTGAACATGTGCATACCCAATAACCCCAAAACTCCATTCCATTTTATACCCCCATGAACTCATGCACATTCGCTGCACAAAACGGTCAACGCGGCGCTACCTGTAATAAACCAAAGCTGAAAACAATCCACGTGTCCATCATCAGCGGAACAGATAAATGGTGGTATGCTCGTCAATATCACATGACTTCTTCTTTGGAATTTTATTTGACAGTATCTACTGCAGTTGAACATGTGCATACCCAATAACCCCAAAACTCCATTCCATTTTATACCCCCATGAACTCATGCACATTCGCTGCACAAAACGGTCAACGCGGCGCTACCTGTAATAAACCAAAGCTGAAAACAATCCACGTGTCCATCATCAGCGGAACAGATAAATGGTGGTATGCTCGTCAATATCACATGACACATGTCACATGTAACACGTAACAGTAGATGAATTTCAAAAACATAATGTGCAGCAAAAAAAAGTGAGACACAAAACAACACGTATTTAAGAGTCCCTTCTCATAACATTCAAAACCAGGCACCACAGATCACGAGGATGCAACCCAGAAGAGCGAGGCGGGGCGGGGCGGGAGGCAGGAGGGAGGCTCAGCAAGAAGGGGACAGACACACACCCGTGGGGCGGGGCAGAAAGCAGGAGGGAGGCTCAGCAAGAAGGGGACAGGCACACACCCAAGGCTAATTCAAGCTGATGCACGGCAGGAACCAACACAAAGCTGTAAAGCAATTATCCTCCAATTAAAAATAGATGACTATAAATTAAAAAATACAGACGAAAGCGATGGCTACTCTTGCAGGAACTGGTAACGACTTGGGAGGCTAGAGATGTTCTACATATTGGATAGTGCTTATATGGTGTTTTTTTCTTCTTTCAAATGAAGTATATTTGGTTTACAATGTTATGCCAATCTCTGCTATACAGCAAAGTGACTCAGTTATAGATACATACATACATACATACATATATATATATATATATATCCTTTTTAATATTACATGGGTGTTTTAAAACTTGAAAATATTCTCTGTGTACTTAATGGTCTGTGCACTCCTATGTACGTGATACATTAACTTTTCAAATTACTTAAAGATTTTTCTAGTGGGCAAAGGAGGAAACAGGTGAAATGTTAAAGACAGGATTAAATGTTTCAGAGTCATGCAGCGGCTCCTTCTGCAGACCTCAGAACCATTCCCCAAGAAGGTGTATTTTGAGATGTAAGCGTGCGCCCCTCTGGTCAACTGTCCCTGTGTGTGCTTTCTCTTGAAGGGAAGCACAGAGACGACTTATACACAGGTTCAGTACTCACAGTTTATGCCTTGGCTGAGATTCAAGTTAAGTATCTCAAATCCCCTGAGATGCTTTCTTTAGGCTTACTTGCCTGTTCAGTATCATGTGGTTCTCCTTCATAAGCCTGGATTCGTTTCCCACAGGTGATCCTGCTTCCCTCCACTGGATCCTCACAGTGTTTCACTGTCTAACAGCTCTGTGTGTGAGCATAATACACTGCTGGGCAATCAGCTTCTCACCTAGGGGCCACAGGACTCTTGCTCAAGTCCTCACGCAAGCAACCCATCTGTTAAAATGCTTTTATGAGATGAGTGAAATTGGAATGTGTCTGGATATATGATATTACTGCTAATCTTTCAGATGTGATAATGGTATTACGATCATATTTTTCCACAGTGTCCTTATCACTTAGATACATAATGAAATGGTTATAGACAAAAATACGTGCTGTCTGAGATTTGCTCCAAAATTCTAGAGGAGTGAGATGGCACTGGAGCACAGCGGAAACAAGGGTGGCCTTGAGCTGCTGAGTGCTATACCGGATCATGGATACTGGGAAGCACTGGTGGGGGAGGAATTTATGCTATTCTCAAAACTTTAGGGTGCCTTTTAAATTTTCCAGAGGGGGAGAAAAAGAGCAAGAATGACAGACGAATGATTAATTTTAGAAGACTTCTCATCTAAGAAAAATGCAAGTGTAGTCTCTGGATACAAGACATTTGTTTGCAAAATTCTTGACACGTGCGTCTGCGTCTGCCAGTCACACTGCTAGATCACAGGAAGTGGCTGAGAGCAACAGCAAACTTCCGGCGCTGGCAGGAGAACAGGACGCACGGAAAATGAGCATCACAGCTTAGGAGGTACATGTTTTCAACCACATAGAGGAACGCCTCTTTAATCCTCAGTGAGTGGTAAGAAAGGGACAGCTTTAGAAATGGAACTGTAATGTAAGATAATTTTCCCCTTCCTGAATTATACTTTTACAGAAGAACTACACATTCTAAGAAATACTAGGATGCGGGACAAATAAACTAAGGCTATTGTGTTTCCGCCTCCTTTAATAATGAAGGTTCACCTTCAAATACAGCATCATGAAAAAGTATTTCTCATTACCTTAACATTATACTGAGGATGAGAATTCATATAATCAAAAAGCAGCTGGTAATTCTTGAACTGATGATCCCATTCGGTGCGTTCAGTGTAGCGGAAATCGTCTCCCAGCGGAGCCAGGACAACTGTGGTGCGGAAAAGCTTTGACTTCTTTCGGTACTGGTCCAGAAGCATCTCGGCCCTGCAAAAGGGAAAGAGTACTGCTAACACCGTGGGGCCACTCATGACAAAGTGAGCCATAGTCAAATAGAGGAGCGTGTATTCTGCCTGTGTTCTAGTTTAGCATCATTTATGAGGCAGATTGTTGTAAACTACTACACTAATTTTTACTATCCCTCTAAAATATTGATAAATTCTTATCAGAGGGAAAAACCCCATAGCTTTTCCATGGAATGTCCTTACAGAAATAAAGGCACATGGCAGCTTTGGCATAAATTCCTGAGGGCATCAGTGCCCTCCCAAAGGTCAGCCACAGAGACTGAGTGCCAGATAGCCTGTGCCATAAAATAATTCAGTCCAAGAAGATAGATTTCTCATCTACATGAACTCTGCTTGCTTTGACTTAATATCCCTTTCTCTAAGTTAATCTAAAATTGCCTAATTAAAAAAAATAAATAAAATTGCCTAAACATAAAAGTTATTTTGAATGAAGCCAATTATAGAACCATTTTCCTTTTCTAAAGGAAGAAACCAACTCACTCAACTTCTTCCATCAATAATCTGAGTATCTGTCAGTGTCCTCCATACTCATCAGCAGATATAGCTAAGCAATTGCATGAGCTATTCTGGCTTCTATCTCTCTGGGCCCTAACCCATGACTCAAAAGGGCAGCTAACTACAGTGTGCTGATAAGCTTCTATATTCCACTTACTTATACTCTCTAGAAAACCTTTTGGGAGATGCTGAATGGGGGCCCCATTTGAGAAAGTCTGGGAACACAAAGTAAGAGGAAGAGCTTCTGAAAGTGAAATTAAACAAACAGATGAGCCCTGAGGAGTTTTCCGTATTTCTAGTGCCAAACCTTAAAAAACAGTGATAGATGACAAACATGTTTTTTTATTCAGTATTCCAATTTTCACTTCAAGGATTATCCAGAAGCAGATTCTAATTCACGATATAAAAATTTATGAAGAAATCTCAAAGAACATCAACGATGGAAAGAGGCATTTTACAGAAACTATGAAAAAACACTGAACTAAATTTAGAATCTCATATGCTCTTTTTATATTGATGGTCTCTAAAACTGTTCTGCAAATATTAAATTAGCAAAAATTTAATAACTTGGTGAATAAAATATAACCATAATATTCTTACTTAACATATAATACTTAGTTTTTTGAGATTACCATTCAATATAGAACTTAATTTTTACTAGTAATTTACTAATATTCCATATTTCCCAAAAAACAATTTTAAATTATTACTTATAATTAAAAAGCACACATACAATGAGATTAATCACATAGGAAGATGTCTAAGACCTAAAGAAATAAGAGGAAAAATAAGTACATAAATCACAGATATAAGATGAAGTATAAATGAGCATCCAGCTAGACCTCAGGCAATCAGCACAGAAGCGCGTCCCAAGGCTCCCTCCAGATGCGCCACACGTTGCACGCGTATGTGTGAGACACAGAAGAGGGAAGCAGGCACAGACTCTGAGGAAGCACCTCTTCTCACAGCACCCATCCAGACTCCCAGGCTGCTGCTCAGCAAGTGTCAGTGCTGGGAAGCCAAGGGGCCACACTGCCCAGCTCGGGGGAGTGGACGCTCGCTGCACACACGGCAAACTCACGGCAAGTGCATCCATCAACGTCACAGGGAAAGACGTGCAGCTGCAATTGCTCTGCACTTACTCTACCAGGCAGGAAAGGGCGACCGGACTGGAACACACATCAAATCACCTGAGAGGTAAACCATCGCCATGCGTAAAATAGACGGTGAGTGAGCATCGGCTGCTCAGCTGTGTCCAGCTCTTTGTGACCCCACAGACTGTAGCCCACCAGGCTCCTCTGTCCATGGCATTCTCCAGGCAAGAATACTAGAGTAGTTAGCCATTCCCTCCTCCAGGGGAATCTTCCTGACCTAAGAACTGAACTCCAGTCTCCTGCATTGCAGGCAGATTCTTTACCATCTGAGCCACCAGAGAAGCCCAAATTATACGGTACGAGAAGGCAGTGGCACCCACTCCAGCGCTCTTGCCTGGAAAATCCAGGAACGGAGGAGCCTGGTGGGCTGCAGTCGATGGGGTCGCTAAGAGTTGGGCACGACTGAGCGACTTCACTTTCACTTTTCACTTTCCTGCATTGGAGAAGGAAGTGGCAACCCACTCCAGTGTTCTTGCCTGGAGAATCCCAGGGACGTGGGAGCTTGGCGGGCTGCCGTCTATGGGGTCGCAAAGAGTCGGCCACGACTGAAGCGACTCAGCAGCAGCAGCAGCAGCAGACCTAAAACCAATCTTGATCAAGAATGGAGCTTCTTTATCTTCAAAGTAGAGAAACCTGATAAACTAAACATACTGCATGTATCATCTGTACATGACAGTTAAAAATCACTTCTTTAGGGTGTTAAAAAATCCAGTGCCATTAAACTGGAATGCCCACGTCTGATCTCTGAACATCACAAGGAAGCTGACATCTGCATGGGAAATAAGCAGCAGAACTAAGACTTCAAGACATAGAAGCTAAACAACAACAACAAATCTATGTAAGCATTATATAGATTCATTCATCCGTATGTCCCTGGTGCCTGGAAGCCCCTTTCAGAATCACTGGAACTGACTGAACACAAGGTGTATTCTGAGGGGGTTTGGGGAGGGGGGCCGGTAGTCTTTGAAGGGTTCCATGACCATCAACAGGATTGCGCAGAATGGGTCTCAGGCACTCTCTGCAGCACCCGATAAAGAAAAAGAGGGGCCTCGCACCACCTATGGGTGCGTGGGGATTCCCGAGATAGCCTGCAAGAAGTCTCCCGGTGCCCCTGACCACTGGACTAAGAGGAGGCGTGCAAACCCCACTTAGTGGCAAACAGCTGATCTCCCGAGAAGGCAGGCAAGGATCCCCCTTTCCACTGCACCTTTGCAACATAATGTACTGAATTATCCTCTTATGTCTAAGTAGCCTGACCCTAACAGGTTCTTCACCGCTCCAAGAACCGAAAAAAGAAACCAAACAGAGCCCAAAACAACTATAAAAGTCAGATTTTGATATACATAACGGATCCATGACTTTAAGAAGCCTCCACGCTGAGATGCTTCTATGTCTGCCACAGCGCGAGGCTCACGCAGCAGTACTTTCTTTATCGCCACAAGGACTCAGCCAGTGCAAGGAGACCCAGATCATGCCTTCATCCTCACACACTCTCTTAAAAACAGATTTTATTGAGCACAGAGCAACAATCTTACTTTATTTAAAAGGCTATATTATTTTTCTAGCAGAGTTGAGTGTCTTATATTACAACACAGTGTTTTATTTTAGTGTATTATATTCCATTAATTTTACAGTGAAGAAATTAAACTTTTAAAAGCACCAGAATTAGAAGTATAGGTAGCTTGGTTTAATGAGATGCTTCCATCTTTAGGACAGTTTTCTTCTAAGAAAAAACAAGTAATTCATTTCCTGATTTTTAGTTAAAAATTTTTGAGAATAAATATTCCTAATTAAAGTTTTCAGTAAGTCAAAAACTTCAGAAAGATGCAAAGATATGTATTCATCAGAGCTGGGTAGCATTCACTATTACTGAGATTGTTATTAAGGGAACAGATAATTACGCTCTTTATGTGATCCATTTCAATAAACGTGTTTTTGCAATTGGGTTGCTTTTCTTACCAATTTATACCATAGAGACTATAAGTTTTATTATCAACAATATATGAAATCAATCAAACACAACAGGAGGCTTTTATAATAAAGGCAAAGGAGATCATAGAAATGGTGTATAACAGGTTATCCACCGTACACTGATCTACTATTGTTCACTTTCCATTAAGTTATAACACAGAAGGCAAACAGGCAAGGCTTTCGCATTTTTCAGCTGCTTTAAATTCGTTTGAATGAACGCCTTGAGAAAGGATAATATTGGCTACCAAAGCCCATTTATATAACTCTTCAGCAACAAGCCACTAATGCTTACTTGTTCAAGATGCTGACTTATAAAATGCGTATTTTCATACCTGTTCTGGAGATTTCCAGGATATATTGTTTCTGGGGGGACTCCCCAGGGACAACCGTATCTGCCTCCAGGAAGCCGTTTAAAATCAAACTGGCAGCATATCTTAGGATCAGGTCCACACGTGTGGGGGATGTCGTAGCTGTAGAAGGGCATCATATGGCAAAAAATGTCTGTGACAGATCCCAGATCTACAACAAAGAGCAACACACAGACCTGTGTAAATTTACAGATTTCATCTCCAAACTTTCAAAACGCCACTGCTTTACACATACACAGTGCAAGCTCCATCCTAAAGCAACAACCCCTCTAACTACTAATACACACACCCCAGCAGCATTTGATGGCCACCGGCCAGAAGGACAACACTTGTATCTCAGTGTCTGCCTACATCTTCTGTCTAAACTTAACTGAAACAGAAAGGCCCCATCCTAAAACAGCATCTGCTGACCTGGAAGGATATAAATGAGCAGAAGTTACAATCAGCTCATCCGAAGTTACGGCCGCCCCTGGCTGCCAGCGCCTGCCACATCTGCACCTGCCTCGGGGAGCAGGGACTCTGAGAGGGACCATTAGCTGCAGAGGCCGGGTGTGAAGACAAGAAGGCAGCAAACGGGGAATTGGGAGAATAAGAGAAGGAGAGGGAAGAGCTTGTGAAAATCCTGGGGAAATGCTCGTCTTGCAGTGACGAGAAGTAAGTGAGAGGGCCCCTTACCAACTGCACTCCACAGAGTTTGTAGAGGGCCCCTTACCAATGGAGGGCCAGTCTGACTGTTGGCCTTGGAGGCAGAGGAAAAGTAAAAATAATTTTCAAAAGCAAAGAGAAGAATCAAAACAAAGCCAACAAAAAAGTTACAGAAAACGAGTACTGGTTCCCGACACAGAATTGTTTTTAATTGAAACCTGAATGCCAGTATGTGTTGGCATCACTGTCCTTGAGAGGTAAAAAGCCTCCCACAAAGTAAGATTGGAGGGCTTTAATAAGAGTTAAAAATGGCTATTTTTTGTTTTTTAATAATTCTGACCTTTAAATACCTCTTCGTCTCTACATACAGAGCTCCAATTCTCAGCAATGTATTGCTTTTATAATCAGACAACAAGAAAAAACAAACAAGCATCATATACATTTAAAAAATTTGAAAACAACTGCTTCATTAACAACCAGAACAAACAAAGAAGCTCACCTTAATTCCAAAACATCATTTTCAAGCAACATGTCCAAAGACATTGGGCAGGTCCACCATACTATTTAGCAGCTCATTTACACATTTCAGTTTATCTGCTGCATTTGGTGGTGTTAGTCTTCTATCAAATTAAGACTATAATTTTACAGGCAATGATGTTTTCTATATTTCTTCTTAGCATAGTATTAGGTGCATAAAAGTATTAATTTTATGCCAACTGATATTTATAAGCAATTTGAATGTAAGCAATAATTTAAGTAGGGCTTCCTCAAATAAATGATCCTTTTTCTACAAAAATAAATATGCTCCTAAGCATCTGATAAAATTATATAGGATGCAAGCCCCCAGAAGCTCCTGTCTGCCTTACAGGTTCAGTTTTCCAGGATAATAAGTTATACAGTTAATTTGTTTCCTTTTGAAGAAACAACGGTGCCCATGAGAAAGACACTGTCTAAATTTACAAATGATGCTGCTGAAAACTTAATGAGGGTCTAGGTTACACAGAGAACAAATATGATGTAATGCAGTAATGGCTGAACAGTCTTAATAACGAAATCCTTTTTGCAGACGAAAGTTTACTGACAACGTGATACAGCTGGCAGCAGATGCTAGAGGCCAGGGGGCCTAGCCCTCGGAAGAGCACAGAGCTGGGTATAGATCGAGGCTTTGTACCTGTCACTTGTGTGAGTTCTGGCAAATGGCCTCCACTTTCCACATTTAAAAGGTCCTATAAGGACAGAACCTAACTTCGCAACGATTACACAGGTTCAGGGAGAGGGTGAGCGTAAAGCACGTCACACAGCGCCCCTCCCGTAATAAAGGCTCACTAAATGAACATACGCAGGCGGACGACGGCCTGGGGGCGGGGCAGGCAGAGGCCTCAGCAGGTCCCCCCTTGTCACCCCTCCTCCAGCACAGAGCTGGAGGCGCTCATCCGTGGACCCCCAGGGTAGCAAGACAGTGGGAAGACAAGCAACACAGGAGGCAGGACAGCTGTTCCACGAGGACAGGAGGAAGGTTTTAAAAGGCAATTCTAACTAGCAGAGACAGGAGAGGCAGAAGGAGGGAGCACTGGCGGATTCCCCAGGGACTCAGTGGTAGAGGGTCAGCCGGCTGCGCAGGAGACACAGCAGAGCCCCGGGTTCCATCCCTGGGTCAGGAAGATCCCCTGGAGAAGGAAATGGCAATGCGCTCCAGGACTCTTGCCTGGAAAATTCCATGGACAGAGGAATCCAAAGGGCTACAGTACATGGGGTCGCAAAAAAGTTGGACGTGACTTAGCAACTAAATAAACATCAGTTCTAATGCAATCAACTTTGTGGTAAAATGGGTACATTTTAAAATAGAATCAAATGAAAGCATTACTTGCAAAAGACTGATTTCTTATTTTGTTTACTTCCTTTAGGCTTAGAAGAATCTACCATGTTCTATAGATAAATATTTTTACCAATGCTTAAAAGACTCCTGACACAATTATATTGAAAAAATAATTATGTATATCTTTAAGCAACCTGATTATCAAGACTGACATGTTGAATAAAACCCGTAACAGCAAGAGATCATAACCCCTGTGAAATAATACCTAGGTCAAGTAAGATCTTCCACTTTCATCTAACTCTACATACCCCAATTTTGTCTCCAAAAAAACTCCAGTGTTTTATGCAATGCAAAATGTTTTTTAACTGCATAATGAACTCTCTGAATAAGCATGTGAGAAAATCCGGCACGTTTTAGAACATAAGCCATTGTTGGTGAATGTCCAAACGGGTCGATAGCCCAACCAGACCGAGGTTTCACTCCTGTTGATAAAGAGAATAAGTGTTATTTTTTTAAATGAAAAAGAAGTCACAACACATTCAGACCCACCCGAGCTCCCTGGTCTTCTGGATTCCAAGATAAAGGGCTGCCCAGAGCACCCTTAGTGAGACTCCCTGCAAGACCCCCTGAGAGGAGGATCCTGCCCCGGCCGTCCTCCCAGGCAGGGTGACTCACACTGGAAGTGAATCAGCTGGGGCTAAAGTGAGCACTCTGGCATCTGATAGGTGCTGGAAAGCTGCTGCAGGCAGCAGAGCCCTAATGTGGAGAAACACACAGGACGAAGCCGCTGCCCTCCAGGAGCTAACAGTCCTGTCCTCTGTGGAGCTGCATAAGCCTGCAGCTTGCTCTTACAACACAGAAAACTAATCTAAGTCATTTCAACTTGTACTCTCCAAACCCAACAATAGGGAGTTTAGGCTCTCTTTTACGCCATACAACAATGCCAGATCATCATATAACACAGCAGCAGAACCGGCCAAAACAACTGTGCTGTGACGTCATTATAAATCCTAAGATGTTCTGATGCTGGTACTTGCTATCAAGAAGGAATCAATAGAATTTTTCACACCTGACTCACACCAATTCTGGTAAAGGACTAAAGATACACCTCAATTTCACAGAGGATAATATATAAAAAACCAACATAATAAATGCACAGGTTAGAATGAATGAAATAAGATTATTCATTGGGAAGTATGCAAATATTTTATTTATTCAAGATTCTCAAAGAAGACTTCTATATGCTACGTATACATAGACATAAGTAATCTAACTGCACATTTTTTTCACGCAAACATCTATTCAGCACTTTCCATATACCAAAGGCTAAGAAAGGATTACATTGGCCTAGGATTACACAAATGAGTTAATCTTGATCCTGATTATAGCTGTAAAGATTACCATGCAAGGTGTTCACATAGAATAACAGAGAAGAAAACAGAGAGAACGCTGCAGAACACTGAAGGTGAAGCCAGCAAAGGAGACTGAGAGGGGAAGCTGAACCGTCAGAGAACCAACAGTACACGTCAAATCTCAAAGAAGCTGCCATACAGAGCCCGCCCATTTCACATATGGGATTTACCTCCAAAAAATTATAAAGAAATCGTGAACCTATTTAGTATTTTGGGTTTTTTTGTGGTGGCATCAGTTCAGTTCAGTTCAGTCGCTCAGTCGTGTCCGACTCTTTACGACCCCATGAATTGCAGCACGCCAGGCCTCCCTGTCCATCACCAACTCCCGGAGTTCACTCAGACTCACGTCCATCGAGTCCGTGATGCCATCCAGCCATCTCATCCTCTGTCGTCCCTTTCTCCTCCTGCCCCCAATCCCTCCCAGGATCAGAGTCTTTTCCAATGAGTCAACTCTTCACATGAGGTGGCCAAAGAAAGTACTGGAGCTTCAGCTTTAGCATCATTCCTTCCAAAGAAATCCCAGGGCTGATCCCCTTCAGAATGGACTGGTTGGATCTCCTTGCTGTCCAAGGGACTCTCAGGAGTCTTCTCCAACACCACAGTTCAAAAGCATCAGTTCTTCGGCACTCAGCTTTCTTCACAGTCCAACTCTCACATCCATGCATGACCACAGGAAAAACCATAGCCT
>SJXO01000497.1:317037-366831 GCA_006408615.1 Connochaetes taurinus | reverse complement strand
TGTGTGTGTCTGTGTGTGTCTGTGTCTCTGTGTCTGTGTGTCTGTGTCTCTGTGTCTGTGTGTGTCTCTGTGTCTGTGTGTGTCTCTGTGTGTCTGTCTGTGTCTCTGTTTGTGTGTCTGTCTGTGTCTCTGTGTGTGTGTGTGTGTCTGTGTCTGTGTCTGTGTCTGTGTGCACACACACATGTCCTAGCTCTCTGCACTACGAAGGCCTAGACGCAGCAGCACTGTAGCATCAATTAGCAGAACTTTGCTCCTGGATTTTGACCTCTAAATGCTATGCTCTATAATAACCTCAGAGAAACAGCTTATTTCAGGGCTTAGACTGGGAAAGTACAAGATAACCCTAGAACAGATTATTTGGGGGCATAAAGTAAAGAAAGGCCAGAGTCATGGAAACATATTATATAGAAATAAATCAGGAGATAGCTTGAAGGGGCTTCCATTGGCCAAATGTGGGACAACTGGGGCATCAAGATGAAGAGCAGTAGTACTGGACTGGAACCCACTGAATAAAACCCACAAGCTCAAAAATAAGCAATAAAAAAGAAAGCTCTGCCTTTCAGTAAAATGCGAACAAATAATCAGGTCTTCCCTGGTGGCTCAGCAGTAAAGAACCGCCTGCTAATGCAGGAGATGTGGGTTTGATCCCCGGGTCAGGAAGATCCCTGGAGAAGGAAATGGCAGCCCACTGCAGTATTCTCTGCTGGGCAATCCCACAAACAGAGGAGCCTGGCAGACTCCAGTCCATGGGGTCACAAAAGAGTCAGACATAGCGGCTAAACAGCAACAAAACCAACAGTTACAGAAGGGACGATGGAGTTAAAAGTCATCAGCAGATCCTAAAACTAAAGTACTGAAGTCTGATGAGGAATTTTACCTGTTCTCAATGTATCTCCCACAAAGCAGGGAAACGTAAAGTGCAGAGAAGAAGCGTTAAGACATAACTGATCACGGACAGCACCGCTGACATGGAACAGGAGGCAACACGCACTTCCTGATGAGACGCACTGAGCCCACAGCAAACAACTGTGGCGACACCCCAGGAAAATAAAAGGCCACACAGGGCCATCTGAAACTAATGATAAGGGGAAACTCAAACTGAGAGATGGTTTACAGCAGAAGTCTGACCTACTAAAAAATATCAAGGTTAAGAAATCGAGAGAAAGGCTGAGGGAGTGTTCCAGGTTAAGGAGACGAAAAGACGTGACAAGTAGATGTCATACGTGATCCTGGACTGGGAGAGAAAAAACAGCAGCTTTTATTGAAGAACATTACTAAGACAACTGACAAGATTTGAATACACTGTGAACTAGATTGTGGTATCGTTGTTAAAACTCCTGATTTGACAACTATCTTCTGCTTATCTAAGAAAACATCTCTGTTTCTTAGGAAATAACACAATGAAATACTGAAAGGTAAAGGGACAAGATGTCTCCCACTTACTCTCAAATGGTTCAAAAAACCATGCTGGTGAATCTAACTATAGTCATCCCTTGATATCCAAGGGAGAGTGGTTCCAGGACACCTGAAAAAACCAAAATCCTTGGATGTCAAGTTCCTTATCTAAAATGGTATTATATGTGCATATAACCTGCACACATCCTATTCATATAGGCATACCCCAGAGATATTGAGGGTTTACTTCCAGACCACTGCAATAAAGAGAGAATCACAGTAAAATGTTACCCAGTACATAGGAAAGTTATGTTTACACAGTCTATTAAGTGTACAAGAGCATTATGTCTAAAAAAGTGTACATACTTCAGTTAAAAGAAACTATACGTAGAGAAAAGAGAACCCTTGCACTGCTGGTGGGAATGTAAGTTGGTATAGTTACCATAGTAAACAGTACAGAAAATTCTCAAAAAATTAAAGAGAACTACCATATGACCCAGCAATTCCACACCTGGGAATTAATCTAAAGAAAACAAAAACACTAATTTGAAGATACATGGACCCCCACATTCACAGCAGCATTATTTACAGTAGCCAAGATACAGAAGCAGCCCAAGTGTCCACAAGTGGATCGGTGGACACATATACATACCCACACATGTGCATATACACACAGATATACACGCAAATGCATACATACACATGCGCAACAGAACCCCCTCCAGGCATATGAAAGAACGAAATATATACATACCCACACATGCGCTTACACACACAGATATACATGCAAATGCATACATACACATGTGCAACAGAACCCCCTCCAGGCATATGAAAGAACGAAATATATACATACCCACACATGCGCTTACACACACAGATATACCTGTAAATGTATGCATACAAATGTACAACAGAACCCCCTCCAGGCATATGAAAGAACGCAATCAAGTCATTTTTGACAACGTTTATCAGGCTTGAGGCAATGTGCCCTATGCACTAAGTCAGACAGAAAGAGACAAACAAGGTGAGAGCTCACTGGCACGTGTAAGCTAAAACCAAATGAACAGCAAAACAGAAACAGAGTCACAGACACGGAGAGTGAGCCTGTGGCTTCCAGAAGGGGGAGACCGGCAAGAAGGAAATGGGTGAGGGAGACTAAGAGGCACAAACTTCCAGCTGCAAAATAAGTCATGTGATTCCATGTTTGAAATGCATGGAAATACGGAGTCACAATGTTGTCTATCAGGAACATATGTTGTAGATCAATTATACTTCAAGAGCAGCAAACTCAGAAGAGATCAGATCTGTGGTTGCCAAAGGTGGGAGCGGGGGAAGGAATCGAATGAAGGTAGTCAAAAGGTACAAGCTTCCAGTTACAAAGTAAAAAGCACTAAGAATGTGATGCTGCTGGTCAGTTATGCCCGGTTCTTTGCAACCCGAGGGAGATGTGGGCGCCTCTGTCCTGCACTCTCCCGGCGTTTGCTCAAATTCACGCCTGAGTCAGTGATGCTGCCTGATCATCTTATCTCTGCTGCCCCTTTCATTTTGCCTTCCATCTTTCCCAGGATCAGGTTTTTCCCAATGAGTTGGCTTCCCTTGCGGCTCAGCTGTAAAGAACTCGCCTAGCAGTGCAGGAGATGCGGGTTCAGTCCCTGGTTCAGGAAGATACCCTGGAGAAGGAAATGGCTACCCACTCCAGTATTCTTGCCTGGGAAATCTCAGGGAGAGAGGAGCCTGGTGGGCTAGAGTCCATGGGATTGCAAAGAGTCAGACACGACTGAGCGACTTCACTTCTTCATATATTGTCCAGAATAACAAGAACAGAATAAGCTTACAAACAAGAGTAAAATCCAACATGAAAAGTTACAGCGATGTCTGAGATTTCATCATTACCAGTGATCTTTTCCAATCAAAATCACCTGATACACAGGATAGAGCAACCTAGCTGCAGCAGATTAAAGAATCCCTGGGGCATAATGACACAGAAAAGAGAGGGTTTTTAAAAACTGATATGGAAGGAGGTGAAAGCTATGGAGAGACTTAGAGGGACACCCAGTATGCCGCCAGGATTTCCTTGGTCTAAGTAAATATTTTCCAAAGGGGGTCAAGTGACAAATTTAAGGGAAAATTCAGTATAAGAAAAATCCAAAATTTAAGAAGAGCACATGTGTCAATAGAACCAGGAAAGATTTCGTGTTTTCCTGTTAGAATAAGATTGTTAAAATATATAAAAGTGAAATCAAGAAAAGTTACAGGAAATAATCATTAAAAAGAGTAAAACACACCATGTAAGTGATGGCAAATCTAACAGACCTAAAATCAGAACACGAGCAACATGAATAACATAGTTAACAAAACTGGGCCATTCCAGATACACCTAACATTAGACCTTAAGAGGAGCCAGAGAACAATCAGACAGTGCAAGCTTTAGGCAAAACACAACCTTAAAACTCAAATTCAAAGTTCCAATGGTCAGTTTTATATAACAAAATGTATAAAAACAGAAATTAACAACCAAAGACTAAATAATTTTAAAGTGGAGTGAAATGAAGTCGCTCAGTCGTGTCCGACTCTTTGTGACCCCATGGACTGTAGCCTACAATGCTCCTCCGTCCTCCGTCCATGGGATTTTCCAGGCAAGAGTACTGGAGTGGGTTGCCATTTCCTTCTCCAGAGGATCTCCCCAACCCAGGGATCAAACCTGGGTCTCCCTCATTGTAGGCAGATGCTTTACCATCTGAGCCACCAGGGAACTATAATTAAATAGTTATTTTAAATTATTTAAATAATTATTATTAATTAATAATTATTTAAATTATTTTAGATAATTTTTAAAAGTATCTCCAAATCAAATGTAAAAACAGTGTCCAAAACAAGCTGCTCCAAACTGTTTAACAAACAAAACTGAGAACACTACGCATGTTCTCACTACAGTCCTCACCTCAGTCAAAGCTATACTAAGGAACTTAATATTCTCAAATGTGTCCATTAAACTCTGCTCCTAGGTATGCAGCCAAAAAAAGGAAAACTTTTGTCCTCACGAAAACTTACACAAACGTGCAGAGCAACAGTGCCCAGAGCAGCTAAAAAGGAGAGCAATGCAAATGCCTACTAGCTGAAGGTGGAAAAACAATGGAGAAACAAACGTGGTATATCCACACAACAGGATATTATTCAGTCAGTAAAAAGGAATAAACTACTGATACACGCTGTGGATAAACCGGGAAAACATTATGCCAAGTAAAAAGCTAGTCAGAAAAGCCCACGTTGTACGATGCCATTTACGTTACATGTCCAGAGCAGTCAAATCTGCGTGTGTGTGTGCGTGCGCGTTCCACTAAGGAGATTAGCGGTCCCCTGAGCCTAGGACAGAGAAGGAAGGAGTCAGAGAGGGGTGTGACTATCAACAAACAAGAAGCTCCTTTTGGGGATGCTGATAAAGTTCTAAAACAGGTGGTAGTTACGGCCACACAACTCTGTGACAACACCACAAACTACCGCACACGGTAACTGAGAGGATTCTACGGTACGCAAGGGGGGTGGCGGAGTGAGGGAACTTTCTAGAATGATGAAAACGGGGTTACGTGGGTATATACATCTGTCAGAACTCCACAGTTAAGACTTATATGTTGCACTGCATGTAAATTACACATCCATAAAAGCTAAACATAAAGAAAAAATATATAAAATCCACTTACTGAAGTCTTTACAAAATTCTCTTAATGGAAAAAGTTTCAATTCCTTGGAAGACTATAAAAAGGCACCTGGAACAGTTCTTTGCTCAAAAAGACAAAAAGGTTTGGGAAAATGGAATTATAAAGTTGCCTGAAAAATGGCAGAAGGTAATGGAACAAAATGGTGAATACTTTGTTCAATAAACTTCCTGATGGGGAAAAAAAAAGTGTCTTTTATTTTTACTTAAAAACTGAAGGAAATTTTTGGCCAACTCAATATTTAAGAAAAGTGACACTAAGCAGGGGGTCCCTAAGTCCACCCCCAGATTTCTTTAAGAAAACTTATAGCACCCAACATAAAGTCATACTCACTGCTATGATTTATTATAGTGAAAAGATACAAAGAAAAATTAGCAGAAACAAAAGGCACACAGGGCAGAGCCCACAGGAACCAGGCCCAGGCTTCTAAGAGCGCCCTCTCTGCCGGACTACCCAGATGGAGTCAGTTACTGCACCAGTGAACGCTGACAACACCGGAAAGGCGGGCCGCCAAAGCCGCTCACTAGAGACTATGCCCAAGCCTTTCACCGGAGTCTGCTCACGTGGGTACTCACTGTCTAGTTCATAATATGATTTGACTCCCAGAAGGAAAACAAGTGTTTATCATATACGACACTGGGCTTACAAGCAGTTTCAACGCAGTGAGTTACTCATCATTGAAGAATTCAACTCTGCAGACACCCACCAAAGACCAACCCTGCAAGCAAGACCTCTCTGAGGACAGCAGCATCTGACCTGCCGCGTTAACTCTTTTCAGAACAGGTACGGTCTCCGCAACTTACTCTACAAGAGTCACGGCAATAACAACATGGAAAGAGAAAAAAGGAAAGTAAATGTGTCAAAATGTTAATAACTGGTGTGATTGGGGGCTTTATGGGAGTTCTTTGTAGTACTCTTAGAATGCTTATATTTGAAATTATTCCAAAATAAAAAGTCAATATTAATGGGGTGGGAGGGTGTCATTTCTAACAGAATATTTTTAAAATATTTTAAAATAATAAAATATCTAGAAATAATTTTAATTGCAAATGTATATTTACTATAAACTACAAAATTGTACTGAGAAGTATTTGAACACAATTACACACACGCTGTTTGCTGCTGTTTTAGTCATGAAGTCTTTTGTGAGCCCATGGACTGTAGCCTGCCAGACTCCTCTGTCCATGGGATTTCCCAGGCAAGAATACTGGAGTCGGTCGCCACTTCCTGCTTCAGGGGATCTTCCTGACCCAGGGACCGAGCCCACATCTCCTGGACTGGCAGGCGGAATTTTCACTCCTGAGCCACCAGGGAAGCTCCATATACCGTGATGCACAGTGCAGATATCATATCACAAAGATCTCAATTAGGCCCATGTTCTTATGAGTCGTACGAACTGATTTTATCAGTTCAGGACCCTCTTCCCCGTACAGGACCCATTCACCTGGTTCAAGCGAGGCTGACCCCGCCTCAATCTCTCTTTCCTTGAGACCATTTCCATCAAACTGACCAGCTCTCAGTGATTTCAGCTCCTACAGCTATGGCCACAAAAAACGGACTCGGAAAGACGCACAGAACCCAGCGTGGGCCAGGGAGGTAAGGTATTGCTTGCAGACTCCTCCTGCTGGGCTAGGAAGACCAGAGCCCTGGCTGCCTCCAGCCATCGCGCTCCTCAGGAGGAGAGGCAAGAGTGAGCAGGCCTGAGAGGCAGCACCCAGACAGCACAGTCCAAGTCCTCTGGGTCCAGTCTGTCCTGGAACTGCCCCATCTCTGGCAATTAGGTTTTCACCTTTTATGATCAAGAGTCTTAACTAATATATGATTAAAATTCCAGTGGGATATTTTTAGGAGAAAATACTAAAATTAATAAACAAAATTGATAAAATAACAGGTGAAACAAGGTAGATGATCCTGAAGTGACCATGTTGTACCTATATAACTGAGTTTATGATCCCAAAACCACAAATCAACGAAAAATAAATTACTGAGTAATAATCAGTCCTAGAAAAATTAATTATTAAAAAAATAAAAAACCCCATCTCACCTTCCCCAAAATGAGCTGCCCAAAGCAGTCCACCTGAGCTACCAGGGCTTACCTGAGAGCTCAGCTGATAAAGAATCTGCCTGCAATGCAAGAGACCCGGATTTGATTCCTGGGCCAGAAGAACCCCTGGAGAGGGGACAGACTACCCACTCCAGTAGTTTTGGGCTTCCCTGGTGGCTCAGATAGTAAACAGTCTGCCTGCAATGTGGGAGACCTGGGTTCGACCCCTGGTTTAGGAAGATCCCCTGGAAGGGGGCACGGCAACCCACTCCAGTGTTCTTGCCTGGAGAACCCCCATGGGCAGGCCACAGTCTGCGGGGTCGGGAAGAGCTGGACACGACTGGGCGACTAAGCAGAGCAGCTAGCACAGTGCGCTCGACGGAGGACGGCGCCGCTACCAGCCAGCACAGTGTGACTAAGCAGAGCAGCCAGCACAGTGCGCTCGACGGAGGACGGCGCCGCTACGTACCTAGATTTGCCTCCAGCCACTGATGTCCTTCAATCAGTTGGTCGATCATGGCGAAATAATGTGCACCAGCTTCATCAGGCATTACCCAGCCACCTGTCACAATTTCAAACTGACCATTTTCTAGCAAACTAGGGAGAAAATAACATAAGAATTTACATTAACATATTTAAGAAAAGTTGAAATAAAAAAGTAAGACATCATAAACATTAGGTATAGCCTTTAAATGTAACCGGTATTTACACTAATTTTAAAAAAAACAAACAGTGAATGAATTTCAACTCTGGGACACTAGTGATGAAGCAGGCATGGTGAGGCAGCTGAGGGAGCCCGTCCTAAAGACAGAGCCACACAGGCAACTCTGGGAGTTCTGTTTCATGAAGGATGTAATCTCCCACAGCACTTCCTGAAGTCAGCAGCCACGTCTCATTCATTTCTGGATCTTGCTGAGCGCCAAGCAAAGTGCTTTACTCAGAGCATATGCTTGATGAGTGTTTAGTGGTGGACAGTCATTTTAAGCACAGTATTTGTTTCATCATACTCATGCTGAAAAATCAGAATTTACTTTAGTACTTCTGACATTAATAAGTTAATCATGCAAACTACAAAAGGAATGGTAACAGAGGTAAAGCTAGTGGGGTCACACGCTTCTGGGGATGGAGGCATCACAGAGCGCCTGCTCCAGAGTCAGCTATGACACAGGCTATAAAGCTCACCTTCCATTACTGAGTGAGGAGCTCAGACACTTTCATCATCTGTTCATTGGGTTCTTACCATACAAAGTAACTAGACAACTAGAGTGTTACAAGACATCTTCCTCAGAGAAAGAAAAAAATCATCAACTGATAAAAACCTGGAAAACTAAAGGGGGAAGTGTAAATGTCAAGGACTTCAGCAAACATCTTAAGGGCCACAGGCTTCTGAGTGTGTGACAAGGTGGTTTTGAAAATGCTGTAAAATTTCAGAAGGAAAAGCAGTTTTAATAAGGATAAACATCACTGATCACATATAACTTAACAGCCAAGTATGAAGCCAAATTTAACTAAAACAGACCAGAAGCATAAAGAATAAATAATTTTATACAAAGCATATAACAGAAGCTACAGCATTAACAAAACATCTGATTTTTTCAAACACAGAACCAATGACAGAATGGATAAGGACACAATTTCTAAAAGTGAATGAATGAATGATTTCCTTGTGTAAAATGAAAAGGTATTGATTACATCTGTGTTACCATGGGGATCACCCACTAATGCACTCTCACACGGAGAATATGATGGCTCATTACTATATCTAAAGAAATCCAAACATCCAGTCAAACCTCAGATTCTCCGCTTCTCACAGGCCCACATCAGAACTTACAAGAAAGAAGATGGGATTTCCTAACAACTGTATCTCTTTAAGAACACATGCAAACTACAAAAGGAATGGAAGCAGAGGTAGAGATAGTGGGATAAAGCTAGAAACCCAAGGCGAGTCTGTCCCCCTCTTCCTGCCAACAGGACTTCATTAAAGGCTCCCTCTTCCTCCTCTCTTTCTGTCGACCGCCTGCTGTAGCCACACTCCAGAGGCGTGGCCAGCCCCAGTCCCTTATACCTACGGCTGGTGCTTGGAAGCCTGAGATGTCAGGAAAAGTTTAGAGTTTAATCTCTAGCCATCAAATACAAAAACCTGACCTCCTCTGCTCAGTATTTCAGTAAACAAATCGTTTGGAAAATATCACAAATAAACTGGCCAAAACAAATTCTGTGCTTCTCCTGAACAGAGAATAGAAACTATAAAGTAACTAATCTGAATACTATTAAGGTTAAATGGGAAAAAAAAAAAAAAAATCACTCAGACAATGGAATTTTTCACCTATTTCTGCCGGTTTTATTTTGCTACATATTTCCTGTCCCATAGGCATAAACGGGCTCCAAGAAACAGCCAACCCAGCAAATAATCATGATATTAAATTCCTTCAACTCCATTTGTGAATACTTTACCCCTTCCCCTCCCCATGATGCCTGAGATACTTCTGAGATTAGAGACTGAATTCTCATCTGTACACAGGGATTATTTTAAAGACTATCCCATCTGTAATACAGGGGAGGCATGAAAGCCCCTGCTCATTTAGCTGCTTTTCATAATTTTCTTATCTATTTTCTCCTGTCTTTCCTTTCTCAGCTCAAATAAACCCACCCCCGGAAGTCTCCAGGCTACCCATTCTCCCTTGTCCTACCAACCGCTGCAATATAAGCCCCAGGACAGAAGGGACCAGGACCTGCTGCTTTGTTCACTTTTCCAGGCCCAGCACCGAGAAACTCACTTGGCATGTAATGGGCACTCTGCTGTTAGATGGACAGGGAACGCATGAATGAGATTCTTAGTTTAAAATCAGTATTGACATGAAGTCTTTGATTAGCTGAAGTGCACAGACATAGGCAAATAAATTGGACAGGGAAGGGTCAGCTAAAACGGAGTGTGAATAACGTAGGTATGAAGTGACGTGATCTGGAACGTGGTTTATGTGTGAAAAATGCACACGGAAGGAGAGAGAGGAGGCGCTTCAGGAAGCAGCAGCGGGAATCAGGAAGTGCCTGAAATAAGACAGCGCGTTAGAGCACATGCGACCTGGGGTTTGGATCCCAGGTGTCTAACACAGGTGCTGTTCACACACAGGGCAGTTCAGTTGAGAAGAAAATCGCTTTGCAATTTACAATGTAATACAGATAAACTTGGATAGGCTATTTGATGTGACAATGAGGCAGTCAAAAGAAACTAACGAAAAAGAAAACTAAGTTTAGGGGGAAAAGGCCAAAACACAGATTACACCTTGAAGAAACGACGCAAAGAGGAAATAAAAAAGGGCAGGAAACTTGGAGAAAACAGTCAAAGGAGAGTTAAGGAATAAGTAGAAGGAAAATTAAGAGGAAACTGAGGCAATAAGAAATGTTAAAGATAAAAATAAATCTGTGACTATATCCTGAAACAACCTAGGAAAGAGTAATGAAGAGCAATCCGCGCCTCTGCTTGGTAAAAGGCATTTTTACAGCTTAAAAAGCTACCATATAACTGCAACTTAGAGACAGACACACCAGTGGGTCAGAATATAAAGTTGAGAAATAAATTTTACAAATATTTATATTATTAAAATAGCTATTAAATTACTGGGGAAGCATGGATCACAGTTTTTCGACTCTTCAGAGCGATTTGAAACAAGCTCATAAGACAGTCAAGATGCTCTGTCACGGTAGACAAAGAGCTGAAATGTGCAGTGGCTCAGACAGATTTTTAACAAAACTACATGAGGCGGCCACAAGAGGCCTAAGTCATGTCGTAACAGCAAGCCAGAAAGAACAGAGGTTTTAGCTTTTCTTAGCACAGTTTCTCTAACCCACAGGACAGAGTGGGAGAGGACAGCCAGCATGGTTTAAGGCAGAAAGCACCGTGGCAGCCAGTGGGCACCTGGCCAGATCACCAGGTGAGCGAGCACTGGCTCCCTCTCTAGTCCACACAGGTGGATGCTGGAAACCGGACTACAGACCAGACAGTCTTACAGGCAGGAAGGTCAGGCTTAACATAATACACTCACTGTGTTAAACAAAACTGCCCCTTGACCAGTTAAGGAAAAAGACCCACACACACATAAAAGTTGCGGCAGTGCACAAACACGCCAGCACACCCCTGACTCCTGGGGCACACGCAACAAGCACCCCAGAAGCATCTGGGGACGACAGAACAAGACGGGCCACATAAACACGGAACCAATGGCCCAACGAATCGCAGCAGCCACCAGCATCGTGCAGTGACGGGACAAACCGCAGTCCTGACAGTCGTACAGAAATAACGCTCCAGGAACTAACCAGGAAAAATCTTCACAGGCAGTAGCAGGAAGGCCATGCTACCCTACAAAAAGCACCGTATTTAAGACTGCCATTGTTACAGAACCGAAGTTACGACAGACTGCAAGCTGTACGTTTGACACTTTCATAATTTTTTAAAATCAAGTAACGGAAAACAGAGAAGACGCTACTTAGAGCAAATACAGGTGTTCCCAGGTAATATTTCCATTCACTTAGCACTCAACAAGCATGAACTGAGCCACTTCCCTGCAACTGTCAGGGCAGTACAGCAGTAAGGACCTAGTGTACGGCACAGGGAAACACATATCTCACAGTAACCTGCAATGAAAAAGAATCTGAAAACACATATGCGCAGTCATACACAGATATATGCATAACTGAGTCACTTTGCTATATACCTGGAACTAACACATCACTGTAATCAACTATGCTCCAATAAAAGGTTCTTTTTGAAAAACAAGCAAACAAGCATACTCCTTCCACTACTTTTAGGAGAGCAATGCCTACTGTTCTGATGATAAAACTTACAGGATGAAGAAAACTGTAAACCGAATCACCAGATCTAATTCCCCAATAACAACCACTATTATCACTTTGGGGGAAAAAAAAAAAGGAAATGCAAAATCGAAAATGCTGTGCCCACCTCAGAGGGTCTCATTGTTTAATTTCTGCCAAGACAGTCTTTGGTTGCTGGGTAAGGTTTTGCATGAATGCCATTCCTAACATTTCCTAATAAACAGATCTAGAAACAAATGGAAAGACAAGGAAAGAGGCGGAGAGAAAGGCATATGTACATGCAGCAAGTCCAGAAAATGGGAAACCAGGCACTAACTTTCACAACTAACAACACTCTTACTTCACGTTTTGAAATAGCTGATCTGTAAGCCACTATGCACTTCTCTCTTTCTACAATTTCTCCGCTTGAAAGCTTGATATAAAAAGCTGTAGAAGATACTGATCAAAAGTAAGCTGAGCATCTCTGTCACAGCTCACTGTGCTGTGAAGAGTGAATTTACTCGTCAAGCACAGGAAGCGGCAAGCCCTCTTCTCTGAGGGTCCCTCTCCCCATGTAGACACAGCACAGATTCAGACTCTGGTCACACACAGAAGGACAGACGCACAGAGCTTTCTTCCCCTAACGGGGAAACTGTTACAGATAACTTAGTAGCAAACAATGCATCATTCTGCTGGCATCAAAGAATCACAAATTAATTTCACATGACAAAAAGGGTGGAATTTGTAATCATACATCCAGGGAAATATGAAATTACACATGATGATACACAGGGATTCATTCTCAAATAAAAAACTAGTTAAAGGGAAAATTTTAAAAGATAGAGGCTCCCAATGAATCAATTAATAATTTTAAAACATTTGCTCATCAGATTATCTAATTCATATGCCTTTCATGAGGAATATCTAATAGGAGAGTAAAAATAAGTTTTGTCTTAAAACTCCTCAGATGATAATTCGGGAAACTTACCGTATTCTGAGTATTGTAGATGCCCATCTTTAGACATGCGAGGGACAAAGAGCCATCTGTCCTCATCTCCTCCTCACGTCACCCCAACCGTATTCTGTCCCTGAGTTTGCAGTCTACGCTCTCTCTGTCTGGAGGACCCTCTCCCAATATTTGCCTCCCTGGCTCATGATGCATCCATTAGGAGCCCTCTCTGGCCAACACACTCCACCCAAACCCCACCTAAATTGTTATCTTGCATAAAATCCAAAAGTTTTCTTCATGGCACTTTTCACAAAATTTAATAACACATTTTCATGTTCACGGTCTTTGTCCCCAAGTAGACTACAGGCTCACGAAGGCAGGAATCATATCTGTTTTGCTAACCATTTAAATCTCGGTGTTCCTATTAGAAAAGACTACCAACAACCCCAAAGAAATGCAAACAAAAGATATGAAGCAGATATTTCAGAAATAACAAGCTGCTAAAAATGAAAAGAAGTTTAATGTCACTCATGAGGAAATGCAAATTAAAACTTCAATGAGATCAAAAAGTTGTACAATACACTGTGATGTCAAGGATGTTTAGAAAAAGATATTGTTACTTAAGACTAGCAATAACTATCAAATTTTAGAATGCATATATACTTTTATCTATGCTCATTAAAATGAAGTCAGAAAATAGATAAAAACAAACAAAAGCACTGTATAGTCAGCCCTACATATCCGCAGGTTCTGTGTCTACAAACTGAACCAACTTCTGAAGGAAAATTTTAAAAAGAAAAGGTTTCCAAAAAGTCCCAAAAGCAAAAATTGAATTTGTCGCACACTAGCAACTATTTACATAGCACTCACATTATACTGACAACTATTAACACTTCATGGCAAATAGATGGGGAAACAGCAGAAACAGTGTCAGACTTTTATTTTTCTGGACTCCAAATTCACTGCAGATGGTGATTGCAGCCATGAAATTAAAAGACGTTTACCCCTTGGAAGGAAAGTTATGACCAACCTAGATAGCATATTCGAAAGCAGAAACATTACTTTGCCAAGAAAGGTCCGTCTAGTCAAGGCTACGGTTTTTCCTGTGGTCATGTATGGATGTGAGAGTTGGACTGTGAAGAAGGCTGAGCACTGAAGAATTGATGCTTTTGAACTGTGGTGTTGGAGAAGACTCTTGAGAGTCCCTTGGACTGCAAGGAGGTCCAACCAGTCCATTCTAAAGGAGATCAGTCCTGGGGGTTCATTGGAAGGACTGATGCTGAAGCTGAAACTCCAACACTTTGGCCACCTGATGCAAAGAGCTGACTCATTTGAAAAGACCCTGATGCTGGGAAAAATTGAGGGCAGGAGGAGAAGGGGACGACAGAGGATGAGATAGTTGGATGGCATCACTGACTCAATGGACATGGGTTTGGGTGGACTCTGGGAGTTGGTGATGGACAGGGAGGCCTGGCGTGCTATGGTTCACGTGGTAGCGACTGAACTGAACTGAACTGAACTGATTAACATAACATTTACATTGTATTAAATATTATAAGTAATCTGGGGATGGTTTCAAGTATGCAGGAGAAATGTGTATAAGTTAAATGCAAATATTACTCAATTTCATATAAGGATTTTGGTATCTGGGGCAGGCTCTGCAACCAATCCTCTGAGGACTATCAAGGGTTGACTGTATACACTAAAGATAAAGATACACTCCATGCATTCACCAAAGACCGGAAAAGAAAATACAGGGCCATTAATCAGGAGAAGTTAAATTAAGGCCCACTCATAACAAAGACTTTTATACAGTCTTTAAAAAAGAAAGTTTCCTGAAAGATTGTCTGAGATATATTAAGTTTAAAAAGCATGGTACAAAACTCATTAGGATGGCTATTATAAAAAAGAAAGGAAGAAAGAAAAGAGAAACAGGAAACAGGTGTTGATAAGAAATGCAAGACGCTGGAAACCTCAGGCACTACTAGCGGCCAGGGGAGATGACGCAGCTAGCGTGGAGAGCCGCGTGGGGGTTCTGTGGGAAACTAAACACAGAGCTGCTACAGGGCCCAGCAGTTCCGCTTCCGGGTCTGCACACAGAAGGCCTGGAAGTAAGGCCTCAGACTGGTGTTTACATGCTCATGCTCATAGCAGCATGTTTGCAATAGCCCAAAGGTAGAAACAACCCAAATGTCCACTGACGGATTAATGAATAAGCAAATCACAGCATATTCATGCCATGGAATACTACTCAGCCCTGGAAAAGAAGGCAACTGACACATGCTTCAGCACGGACGGACCTCAAACACATCACGATGAGTACAATAAGGCAGACCCAGAAAGACAAGCACCGTATGATTCCACCTACAGAGTGAGACTGGCAGAGACAGAGGCACAACGGCGACTGCCAGGCCAGAGTGCAGGGGACTGCGGAGTCACTGTGTACCAGGCGCAGCATTTCAATCCAGGGTGAGGAATAAGTTCTGGAGATGGGTGACGGGCATGCTGTAAAACTAAGTGAATACATGCAATGCCAGCGAATGTCACACACAGAAACATTAAAATGATACATTTTAGGTTATTTACATTATACTACAATAAAAAAGGTGCGCTCAAAACAGAGCACAGTGTGCGTGGCATGCTATCATCCGCCTAACACACATGAATGTGTCTCTGCACATATGTACAGGAACGTATCTTTTCCTATTTCTCTGTAAATTATATATGCCTGATCACAACAGCTGCCTCCTGTGAAGAGTTATATGACAAGGAAACAGCAGCCAGCACCTTATCTTTCACTGTGTACCCTTTATATGTTCAGACTTATGTTAAAATATGAATTAAACTTTTCTCTAAACTACAAATGCCATGCTACCCTGATTTCTTTTAAGCACTAAAAACAGAACTATAGCATGAAATAGTCATGAAATTTCATTTAAGAATATTTATCATATTAGATGGTTTAACTAATAGTTTCTGTAAAATTTCAATAAGATATACTTTAAATATTTCACTGTATAATAAATAGTATTTCATTTTCTCATTTTTAAAAAATAAAAACAATAAAATTTTCATTCAAGTAAATCAGAAAATACATGAGGCTGAAGAATAAAATTGAAAAACTCACTGTTAATGTCCTTCTATAAAGACATAAAGGGTTATGGTAGAATAGTTTTTAACCAGTTTATTTTACTTAATACTATATAACATAAACATCTTTCTGTGTCAATACATAGACATATATCATTATGTTATGGCTGATCATTTTTGCTAAAGTATTTATAATTGAGACAGAGCAACACATAATATACATGTGCACAGTTTGATGTATTTTGACAACTGTTTATACCCGTTACTGCCCAAAATTGTACCCCTGTTACTACCAAAAATAAGACATAAGCTATTCAGAGATGTCCCTTCTACCCTTTTCCAATCAATTCCCCCCAACAATAACAACCAAAAAAAAGACATTCTTACCTTGTGATTTATACCCCAATAGATTAGTTCAGCTACTCTCAGACTCATGAAACAGAGTTATACAACATACCTTGCTGTCAGCATTCTCTTGCTAACATGTTTGTTAGATTCATCCGTATTTCTGTATATTTCAGTACCATTACTTTTCATTGCTGAGTGGTAATTCATTGTTTAAATATGGCACAAAATTTTAATTCATTATTCTGTTGATGGATATTTGGACTGTTTCCAGTCTGAAGTCATTATGATTCTGCTATGAAAATGTCTATGTAAGTCTTTTTTGTGAACATGTTTTTATTTTTCTCTGATGAATTCCTAGGAGGGAGCCCCCAGGAATTAGACTTACCTGGTCTCAGCCCTCAAGGCAGGGGAGGGACAACAATGGAACGAAACTGCATCACAATAAGCAGTTCCTTCTATGGAAACAAGAAGGTCTTGGAAAGCTGATGAATATTTAACTTTGGAAAACTCAGGCAGCCTTTCAGAACGTAGATTTCTCATGTTATATTCCCACTAGCAGTGTAAGAGAGCTACAGTTGCCACACATTCTTCCCAAGCCTTGGTGCTGCTGTCAGTCTTTTTGATTGTAGCCCCTTTCAGGGGTTTTGGATAGCACCTTGTAGCAATTTTAATTTGCATCTCTCTGAGGACTACACTTTGCTCAGCCCCTGTACACACACCTTCCCCTGCTCTGTTGCAGCCTAATAAACTTCTTTCAGGCATCTGAACAGGCCATGTTCTTGCTAATCCTGTCCCATAATCACAATTCTCCTCCCATAACCTGGAATCCTTTCCCCACCCTCTGCTACTGGCTATTCTAATAGCCTTTTCAGTTTTAACCTGAATATCACTGGCTTCAGGAAGCTTTCCAAGACCCCCTTGTTTCCACAGAAGTAAAGACTTTATTGCGATACTGTGTTAATTACGTTGTCTTCCCTCCCCTGCCCTGAGGGCTGGGACCAGGTAAATCTCAGTCATTTCTTGTCTCCCTGGAATCTAGCACAGTAAACACTTGCTGAATAGATGATGGAGAAAATAAGGGAAGGCTTCGGAGGTGAGGTAATATTTCAGTTGAGTCTTACAGAATAAACAGCATTGAGATTATCCAATGCACAAAAGGAAAAAAAAAAATTCTCAGCTAAACTCATGAGCAAATTCCTAAGAAGGAGAGAATAACTGTGACTGAGGACATCCACGCGGTTCAGCAGGGCTTAGAGCGGGGTATGAGGGGAGAAGTGACGGAGGGAAGGGCAGACAGGCGAGCGGGAACCGGGCCAGAGCAAGAGCGTGCCCGGCGGAGGGGCCGAGCTGGGCCTTTGGACGCTGGATGTCACTGAGGCATCTGAAGCCAAGGAGAGACACGGGCAGGCTCATGCGCTGGGACCCGAGGCACCCTCCTGACCCCCTCTGCCCCTCATTCTCCGCAGGAGAATGAGGATGACGCAGGATCTTGGCACACAGGAGTGCTCTAGGACCAGCTGAACGAATACACAGCGCTGCTGAGAGTACGCCGTCCACACTGAGCGGAGTGGCCACTCAGCAAGGGCGAGCTGTTGCTCCTGCCCTCGACTAGGGAGGGAGAGAAGTGAGGTCGGAACTTTAGATCTGGAAGCAGCCTGCACTCTGTGGCATCGCCCGCAGACTCAAGAGGAGAAGCAGCCGCCGCCCACAGGTGAGAGCTGGAATGTGTAGGAAGGGGCAGAGGAGGGAGTCCCCAGGGGGAGGAGAAAGCTCTGTTCAGCCACACATGCCTGGGGCTGGAGAAGAGCTCCGGGGCACAGAAGACAAAACAAGGCAAATGGAGCGGCCAGCGTCAGCGCTGCCAAGAAACCCCGGAGGAGGGCTGAAAAGCACCCACAGATGAGCACTTGTCAGCGCCCCAGGCTTCTGCCAGCCATGAACTGAAAGAGAGGGGGAGGGAGGAGCCGGGACTGGAGGGCAGGTGCTGGGATGGAGTAGGTACTTTCTGAAATAAACGTACACCTCTGCTTCACTACTAGAACCAAAGTCATCTGAGACACCAGGCACTGCTTTGACTCCTTTGATGAAACGTATGTATCTTTAGGCTCTAAATTCGATCCAAACCTGCAATTTACTCTGAACATCACAAGACACACTGTAACTTCTCACTGCTCTGCAAATTTTATAGCAGCCTTTGGTTAAACACCATAAAATCTGACCTGTATAAAATGTATAATAAATTAGCTAGTGTAAGAACTTTAAAGGTTATTTTTCCAAGTGAACTCAAGATAAAGAATGTATGTAAGTTTGCAATATGTTTGCAGTTGTATTATTTAAGAAAGCAACCTCAAACATTTCTCTGATTTCAATAAGCAGAGATAGTTATTAGGACAGGGTAGAAGGTTTACTTAACTATAAACCTAGGGAAAAAAGATGTAAGGGAATGGTAGAAAAGATGAAAGACTGAAGGCTTGGCAAAGCAATGCAATCCAGAAATGTGGTCAAGACAACATTTAACACTTACATTTGGAGCCTTATTTCATATCAGAGGTCCACACAGAGAAGCTGGCCAAGATACTGGCAAACACATGAACTGTTCTAGGTTCCAACAGTTCAATGGGCTTCTCACTTGAACACTGGTCTCAACAGCAGAAGCAAATGCTATGTCAAAACACTTTCACTATCTCAGAGCCCAGAGGGAAAATGAATATGTAACATGCTGGGTGACAGTCAAAGGAAATGCTAAGGCTAACGTTTCAGCTATTTGAATAAGGGTCCACATTTCTATGTATTATAAATATCACACAGTATTTAAACTGAATTTAGCTAAAAAATATTCAAATACGAAGTTTAAAAAGTGAAAAGAATGTTAACATGCCAGTTATTTTCAAAATAAAACAAGAGTAGACAGAAAATGGGCTGATTATAACAAGGCAGTTTCTTTTAAATCCACTGTCTATGTGTTACAAGTAGGAACCATGACTATACTTGATTAAATTGAGTCACATAAATAAAGAAGGTAGATGTTGTCTGCATGAATCTCCTTCTAGTTAACTAGATTTCTCATTTTAAAAAGCTTATAGAGCTGAATACTGCTACCACAGGGGGAAGAATCAAACAAGTTGTTGCTAGCATGTATTATGAAGATCACTTGAGCTATATTTCTGTTAAATTCCCATAATCAATTGGTATTCTTCAGGGACAATAAAGCTCACAGAGAACTCTGTTAGAATTAACAGGTTCTTCCTGCAACAGCTAGCTTGCAAATTTAGCTACAGACGTTTAATCCACAGATTCATCTTCAAAAAGGGAAAACCAAACCACTGCATAACCATTACACTAGCAGTCAAAAAAAAAAATTCTGTCAGTAATGCCGCTTGGCATAAGCTCAGAATTTAAAATAATGGGAGCAAAACTAGGTGTCTCTTTTTGTTCTTTCTGGAACTCTGCTCTCCAACAAAGGATTTGAGGAGAAATATATCAGCTAAAACATCTACTTCTGCTTCACTGACTCTGATAAAGCCTTTGACTGTGTAGATCACCACAAACTGTGGAAAATTCTTAACAAGATGGGAATACCAGACCACCTGACATGCTTCCTGAGAAACCTGTATAAAGGTCAAGAAGCAACAGTTAGAAATGGACATGGAACAACGGACTAGTTCAAAACTGGGAAAGGAGTATGTCAGTGCTGCATGTTGTCACCCTGCTTATTTAACTTATATGCAGAGTACATCAAGTGAAACGCTGGGCTGGAGGAAGCACAAACTGGAATCAAGACTGCCAGGAGAAATACCAATAATCTCAGATATGCAAATGACACCACCCTTATGGCAGAAAGTGAAGAACTAAAGATCTCTTCATGAAGGTGAGGAGAGTGAAAAAGCTGGCTTAAAACTCAACGTTCAAAAAACAAAGATAATGGCATCTGGTCCCATCACTTCTTGGCAAACAGATGGAGAAAATGTGGAAACAGTGTCAGATTTCATTTTCTTGGACTCTAAAATCACTGCAGATGGTGAGTGCAGTCACAAAATCCAAAGATGCTTGCTTCTTGGAAGAACAGCTATGACAAATCTCAACAAATCATTTTGCCAAGAAAGGTCCGTCTAAGTCAAGGCTATGGTTTTCCAGTGGTCATGTATGGATGTAAGAGTTGGACTATAAAGAAAGCTGAGCACCAAAGAATTGATGCTTTCAAACTTTGGTGCTGGAAAGGACTCTTGAGAGTCCCTTGGACTGCAAAGAGATGAAACCAGTCAATCCTAAAGGAAATCAACCCTGAATATTCACTGAAAGGACTGGTTCTGAAGCTGAAGCTCCAATACTTTGGTCACCTGATTGAAAAAGCCAACTCTTTGGAAAAGACTCTGATGCTGGGAAAGTGTGAGGACAAGAGGAGAAGAGAGTAACAGAGAGTGAGATGGTCAGACAGCATCCCTGACTCAGTGGACGTGAGTTTGAGAAATCTCAGAGAGATGGTGAAGGCCAGGGAAGCCTGGTGTGCTGCAGCTTATGGGTCATGAAGAGCAGGGCACAGCTGGGTGGCTGAACACAACAGCACGCCAGCCAGCTTCTTGCCCACAAGCAGCACTGACTGACTCTGAACGGGAAATGCATTGGGGGCTGCCGTGGGCACCCAGGACTGAGGGCAAGCTACAAGCCCAGGCTAAACAGAGGCCTGGAAACACTGAGGAGGCACGCCACAGGCACACAGGGGCTGGCCCAGGGCAGGAAGCCTCTTGCGAACCACCCGCGCTGCAAGGGGCGGCCCCAAGCTTCCCTCCATCCGCTCCCTTCCTCTCACCTGCCTACCTTCGCATCACTGTCCAAGGATTGAACACCCTGGGAAATAACAGGCTGACCAGCTGCGCTCAGGTAACAGCTGGCCTGGCTGACCTGGGGCAGGAAAGTGAAAGGTGTGACTGCTGTGCGTGGAGACCGCTTCCTAAACGGAAACCAGGGCAGGCGACGGCAGCAGTGTCTGGGCAGAAAAGGAGGGGATGTGACGCAAGGCGCGCTCTCTGTGTCGAAACAGACTCCAGGTGTGGGCACGCCATTCCTCATGGGATGGGTTTAAAAAAAGAAGAGAAAATGTTTAGACACACAGACAACAATATAAAGAATCCAGAGCTAAAGGGTAATTAAAAAGCATAGTTAAAATCAGAAAAGAATAGGCTCTACATGACCGATAATCGAATGTGAAGTGGGAAGAAAAAACCTTGAAAAAAATCGCGTAAAATACAGTAAATATAACAAAAAAACTAAAAGCATATGCCAAAGAGACCAGAGGCAACTAGATAACTGAATTATAAGGAAATGAAATAAAAACTAATTAGTAAGAGAAGAACAGATAAGATGAAAAGTATTTGAATTGATAGATGAAAAATTTAACAATAAGTTATACACACCCAGATATATAGCAAAAGAAAACAATAATACAGTTACAGATGATTTAGGAAAAAATATCATTTAACAAAATAACACATAAAAATGTGAATGCTAGTTAAGAGCAGTGCTAAAAGGCAAACACAGAGAGAGAAATATTTCTTGTTCAAGCAAATCAACTGGGCCATTTAGCATTAGTTAGAAAACAGGCAGAAGGAATTAAATAAAAACAGAAAAGTCAAGAGTAAGTGTCAGTAAAGTGCAAAAAAGTTTTTTAGGAAACAAGTGGGGGTACAAAACAAATGAAACTGGTCAGAGCTTCAGCCGATCTAATCAAGATAAAAAAATGGTCAGGTCCCACCAAATGGGGAGGAAGAAGAACCTACACATGGGATAAAACCTTCAAATCTGCACAATCTAAGTAAAACGCTATAAAATAATAATTTAAGAAACTATAAAGCATTATTTATATTCAAGGAGCAACATAAGACCTAGACAGACAAAAAAATTTGTCTTTGAACTTAGTTTAAAAAAATGCACGTATCTGACAAGCACCGATTCCACAGAGCGTTACGGGGCAGTTCTTAATTTCTGAAAAGTTGCAAACCAGTGGGTGGCTTGATTTTAACTAAGGATGTGTCTGTGTGCATGTTAATCTAAATTGGCTGCTAACATTGCACCTTAAAAAGTCAATGCATCTCGCGTAGCGTCTTGGAACGCCAGCCTGCTGTGACGGACTGGAAGACCGTGCTGACCCGTCTCCTGGGGCCGCGCCGCAAGCGACGGGGAGCACGGCCTCGGCGCCGCAGCGACTCCTGGGGAGCGCAGGCCTCTCAGAGCTGCGGCCCTCGCCCCTGACGTCGGCTGACCTCTCTTGCAAGCATTTTAAGGATGCTATCAGGGAAGAAAAGATGTCTGATCGATAGATAATAACGGAAAGCCAATTCTCCCATAAATGCCTTTAAACGTTTAGGTCAATACCTCTCAAAATCTTCCCCCTCTTTTTTAGGGGATAGAGTAGGAAAAATTAATCCCAAAGCTCTCTGGGAAAATTAAGCAGTCACTCATTAAAAGAACTTTTCAATAAAGAAAAATAAGGGAAGATTTAAACTTTCTGTTAATGAAACACCTCATAAGCTTGCAACAATTACAGTTACACGGAAAAGTCTATGAAAGAGGTGAGAAAGCCCAGAAATCAATGCTTATTTGAACACAATAAAGATGGCACTTCAAGTCAGTGGAAAGAATGAATGTGTAAGGGAACAGCTTCTGGGGCCGAGGCTGGCCTGGACGGTAAGCAGTGTGGCATGTCCAGCTGGGCGACCCCACTGTACAGTCAGGACACTCACTGGACTCACTACACAGGGTCACTGCCAAGGTCATCAGTCACCACCCGTAAGGGACTTCACCCAGGAAGTGATGCAGCGAGCGGCGCTCATCGGACACTCAGCAAGGGGAGAGCCGCTTACGCCGAGACAGACCCAAACCCCCGGCGGCCGGGCCGGTGGCGAGAGGAGGGGCACCGCAGAGCAGAAGCCCCGTCACCGCAGCAAAGAGCAAACCGGAGGGCTACAGAACAGAGCAGTGAGAACACTAGACGGGCGGAGATCGCCCCTCGGCCGGGTAAGACTCGGGCAGGACAGGGAAGACCCGGACAGGACAGGGAAGACCCGGGCAGGACAGGTAAGACCCGGGCAGGACAGGGAAGACTCGGGCATGACAGGAAAGACCCGGACAGGACAGGGAAGACCCGGGCAGGACAGGTAAGACTCGGGCATGACAGGAAAGACTCAGGCAGGACAGGAAAGACTCAGGCAGGACAGGGAAGACTCGGGCATGACAGGAAAGCCAGTGTCAAGAAACCAGATTAGCACACTAGACTACATAAAAACTTCTAAAGTCTATTTGTCAAACACTAACAACTAAGAAGAAATTTAAAGCTTCAGAAAAAAAAAAGGGTTCCTATGTGTGCATAAATACTCTCAGAAATCAGTAAGGAAAGTACATGATCAAGCAGTTCACAAAAAGTTCTGCCTGCATATATGAGAAAACGTAACACTATCACTAATCAAAAATGCAAATTTTCCAATACTTAAATTGACGTTTTAGAAAAAACTACATTGCAAATATGCAGACAATTTCCTCTGCTAATATGCAGAGAAACTGGTACATTTCTAAATGAAGAACACACTGAAACCACCCTTACAGGGATCACTCTGATTTATATTCTTCAGAAGAAAATCTTTAAAGCAGTAAGGCCCTCTGACGTAGTAATTCCATTGCAAGGACAAAGTTGGAACATAAGAATTTCAATGGAGAAGTTTCAGGTCACTTTTTCAGAAATGAACCAGAATCAAGGTAATAAAAGGATATGGAGAAATATTTTAAGTTTCATTTATAAAGCTAAGAATTTTCACCTTCTGAAAAGTCAACACGTTTCATTGCAAAATTAATGTATTTAATATTACCTAATTTCAAAAAGCAATAATTTTAAACAACAAACCTTTTAACAGCATCCTTCTTCTGAACATCTATAGTTTCCCACCACTTCGAAAGGTAAGAGATCTCAGACCATATAAATTTTCTCCGGGGGTCTTCTTTCAACTTGACAACCATATTATTAAAAATATACTGGGTCTTCTCTCTAAAGTAGTCATCAAAGGTCTTCAACCAACCTAAATTAAGACACAAATATATCACAAAGGTCTGATTTAAACTCAGTCATACTCAATTGCATTTTGTATAACCTTAGGGGTTTCATTCATACAAAGACAACTAAAAATTTACCAAATATTTTTGGTTAGTGAAATTCCACTGAATGGTCATGAGACTCAAAAAGTCACTAATACTGAAATGATAAAAAGACTCTGAAAACTGTACAAATTCAGATATCAATGAGAAAAATGAGAAAGCCGAAAAACATTTATTCATCCTTAACAATTACAGTATCTAATTCAACTACTTATAATTTATCTTGAATTTAAGGAATTTTTTTTAATTTAAAAAACCTGAACAGCATTAACAAGTTGGACGTAATCTTCTTTTAATACGGAATCAAAATTTTATTCTCTCTGCTGCCGCTGCTCAGGCCCATCCAGCTCTGTGACCCAGGGACTGCAGCCCACCAGGCTCCTCTGTCCGTGGGATCCTCCAGGCAAGAACACTGGCGTGGGCTGCCAAGCCCTCCTCCAGGGGATCTTCCCGACCCAGGGCTTGAACTCTGGTCTCCTGCATCGCAGGCGGATTCTTGACCACTGAGCCACCAGGGAAGTCCGTTTATTCTCTCATACCTCATCTAAAATTTCTTCTTCATTAAGTACCCAAAACTAAGAAAAAGAAAATCACAAGTACAAACTATATCAAAAGCCTAGAAACAGAGCAATGAGGTAATGACAGAAGTATTATGAATACTAACAAGAAGAATTCTGCCAAAAATAGCCATGAGTTCCCAAAAGACTGCTCATTATTCCACTTTTTTGAAGAACAAATTGACAATCATCAAACAACAAATGTATACACATCCATATAAAGTTGTCTTCAAACAAGAATTGCGACAACTCAGTTCTTTGCCTTTTCCTACTACTTCTCAAATATCCTGGAAATTTTATCTAAAGACATTTACAATTTGACTATTAAGAAACATTTTTAACAAGATCTATAGTTTCAAATGCAGCCCCATCCAGCCAAGTAATAAAGTAACACGACAAGAAGCTGAGGCAAAACACACACAGCCATCAATCCCACCTATGGATGGGAGATAAAATGTACTGTGTGAGAGTCACCTCTTACCCGGGACATCCTACAGGAAGGGGCGTCTCTACACAGACAGGCGGAACTGCTCCTCTATTGTTTCCAAGTCTCAAACATGTGGGAGGTCTAAAATACAAAGGGTCCAACTAGTTATTTCTTTTGTCTGTCTACAATCAAGTGAACATTCAATGCATGCTGTATTTGCTGACAAAACAAGTAACAGAAACTTGCCAGGGCTGAGCAGGCGACGTGCTCTGGACAACGCAGACACCAGATGCTGCCGGCACTGCCGCTGAGGCTGTCTCTCTCCCTTTTGCTCTAACTGGAGTCTATTCATTCTACAATTTTTTACTGAGCACCCACAAAGTGATGGGCATTGGAGCTATGAGCCAGAGAGGATACAGTTTAGAATATTCTTTAAAGAACTTTCTTGATCTGGGACATTTTTAAGCTAGTTTGTCACCAAAGAATACTACCTGAATAATTCAACTTTTCCATATTGAGTAAAAAGCCTGTACCTACAGAAAACTCAAAAATACCTCAGGAATTAGTGGTTTACACAAAATTCCGTCTTGCTTAACAAAGGAATGAACCCGGACCCTGCCCCAGAGCACTGAGGCCAGGATCTACACCCAGATTCCCAAGGACAAGCAAAGAAACCACCCTATCCTGAAATGGAGATGCCCTAATTCCCTGCTCGCCATGCAGCACCCCGAGACGCAAAACTATCCAGTGCTCAGACCCAAGCCCAGGACACGCCACAGCACTTGACGGCGTGGCTGCCGCTGCTGCAGTTGTTATTATAATCATCATCAGCCTTTAATTACCCTTTTCACATCTCTATAATCAAACCAGGTCAAAGGAGAAATAAAAGATATTCCTAACATCCAATTTTGAAAAGTATACAATTTATTTACAAATTAAATAAACTGCTCCAACCATACTGGTTACCCAATACATCAGCACAGAACTCATTCTATGTCCCTTTAACGGGCTGGATTTGTCCTCCTGAAATGCACACGTGGAAGTCCTAACAGCCAGTAACTTCAGAGTATGACTGTATTTGGACATAATTTCGCCAAAGAGGGGCTTCCCCGGTGGCTCAGAAGGTAAAGTGTCTGCCTGCAATGCAGGAGACCTTGGTTTGATCCCCGGGTCAGGAAGATTTCCTGTAGAAGGAAATGGCAACCCAGTCTAGTACTCTTGCCAGGAAAATTCCATGGACAGAGGAGCCCGGTAGGCTACAGTCCATGGGATAGCAAAGAGTCTCACATGACTGAGCGACTTCCCTTGTCTCTAAAGAGTTGATGAAGATAAAATGATGTCATGAGAATGGAGCCTAATCCAGTACTGGCATAACTTGCTCTATCACACTTTGCTTTATTTTGCTTCACAGATGTTGCATTTTTTACAAATGGCAGGTTTGTGGCAACCCTCTGTCAAACAAATAGGCCAGTGCCATCATTCCAACAGCATTTGCTCACTTCATGTGTCTGTCACACTTCAGTAATTTTATTTAAAAATTTTTTATTGTAATCATATTTGTTACCATGAACTGTAAGCAATGATCTTGATGTTACACCTGCAATTGTTCTGGGGTTCCACGAACCACACCTGTATAAGACAGTGAATTGAATGTTCTGACTGCTCTAAGGGCCATTCTTCATCTCCCCCTCTCCTCCAGCCTCCCCATTCCCTGAGACAAAATAAAATTGAAAGTAGACCAATTAATAGCTCTACAATGTCCTCTTAAGTATTCAAGTGAAAGGAATATTCCCATGTCCCTCACTTTTAATCAGAAGCTAGAAATGATTAACCTTAGTAAGAAAGGTTTGTTGAAAGCCAAGATGGCCAAAAGCTAGATGAATTGCCCTACAATAGCCAAGCGATGAATGCAGAGGAAAAGTTCTTAAAGGAAATGAAAACTGCTACTCCAATGAACACACGAACGATAAAAAGCTAAGCAGCCTTATTGCTGATGTGGAGAAAGTTCTGGTGGTCTGGACAGAAGATCAAACTGGTAACACACTCTCTTAAGTCAAAGCCAAACCTAGACCAAGGCCTAACTCTCCCCAGTTCTATGCTGAGAGAGTTGAGGAAGATAAAGAGGAAAAGTCTGAAGCTGGTAGAGGCTGGTTCATGAGGTTCAAAGAAAGAAGCTATCTCCATAACATACAAGTGCAACAGCAAGGGAAACAGCAAGTGTGAATGTAGGAGCTGCAGCAAGTTATCCAGAAAAATCTAGCTAAGATCATGAATGAAGGTGGCTACATTAAACAGGACATTTGCAATGCAGATGAAAGAGCATTCTACTGGGGGAGATGCCATCTCAGACTTTCTTAGCTAGAAAAGAGAAATCAATGCCTGGCTGCAACGCCCCACAGGACAGGCTGACTGACTTGTTAGGGGATAATGTAGCTGGTAACTTGAAGTTAAAGCCAGTGCTCATTTACCATTCCAAAAGTTCGAGGGCCCTTAAGAATTATGCAAATCTATTCTTTCTGTGCTCTATAAATGGAAGAGCAAGCTTAGATAACAGCACGTATGTTTACCATAGGATGTATTGAATATTTTAAGCCCATTACTGAAATCTTCTACTCAGAAAATGAGATTCCTTTCAAAGCAGTCCTGCTTATTCGCAATGGTCAGCTGGTCACGCAGGACCTCTGATGAAGATACACGACCACGTTCACAGTGGCTTCATGCCCACTCATACAACAGCCATTTGGCAGCTCATGGACCAAGCACTAACTTTGACTTTCAAGTCTAATGCTTTGAGAAACACCTTCCATAAGACTATACAGCTGTCGTAGATGGTGATTTCTCTGATGGGTCAGAGCCAAGTCAATTGAAAAACTTCTGGAAAAAACTGACCATTTTAGATGCCATTATTAACATCTGTGAGAAGGAAACGGCAACGCACTCCAGTGCTCTTGCCTGGAGAATCCCAAGGACGGGGGAGCCTGGGGGGCTGCCGTCTACGGGGTCGCACAGAGTCGGACATGACTGAAGCGACTTAGCAGCTGCATTAACATCTGCAATTGATGGGAAGAGGTCAAAATATCAATGCAACAGGATTTGGGGGTGTACTGACTCCAATCTTCACGGATAATTTCAGGGGTTCAAGACTCTAGCAGAGGAAGTCACCATAAATGCGCAGAACTAACACTGGAGCCCGAAGGGGACTTCCCGGCAGTCCAGTGGTTAGGGCTGCAGAAGACCCTGCAGAGTCCCCTGCACCGCAAGGAGATCAAACCCGCCAATCCTAAAGGCAACAGCCCCGAAGAGCCATTGGCAGGACTGATGCTGAAGCCGCAGCTCCAATACTCTGGCCACCTGATGCGAACAGCCAACTCACTGGAAAAGACCCTGATGCCGGGAAAGACTGAAGGCAGGAGGAGAAGGGGACGACAGAGGACAAGACGGTTGGATTTTCTCACCAACTAAATGGACATGAATTTGAGCAAACCCTGGGAGATGATGAAGGACAGGGAAGCCTGGCGTGCTGCAGTCCCCGGGGTCGCAAGGAGTCAGACACGACTGAGCGACTGAACAACAAAGACGTCACATCTACCACTTTCTACTTAAGTTTTAACAAAAGTCAAAATTAATCCCCATTATTTGGCTTATAAACTCAACTAAAGAAAAGAACTATGAACAGTGAAATGACTCTGAAATTAATTAATAATAAAATACCAGCATAAGAGGCAAATTTAGAAGAAACAGTCTTTATGAAGTTTAATAAGTTAAAGACTTTTTAAAAATACAACTACTTATTTTCATCAGTTATATTTTGTGATGAACTTAGCCCATTTCAAAGAATAGTTTATCAGGGGAGTGTTCATAGAGGAATCACAGTGACTGATTAATCCATTTTGCCTTCAACACTTCATTCGCCCTTCAACAATCATGCAGACAATATGTCAAAGATATTTACATGAGCCTAAAGACAAGCTCAGAGATGTCAACTTAAAAGGCTTCCATAAAACTCATCTATAATAGATATGAATATCACTACAATACAGCACAATTAATGTAGAATGAACAGAAAGATAGCCTCTTGCAGTTTTCAATACTGAGTAATATAACAGTAAATTAGCTTTTATTGCTCTTATACAATAGGGTAATCAAGTATTCCCTTTTACACTGAATTGACTCTTTCTTCTCTAAATTACTGTAAAACTCCAACTGTATATTAACATGAGACCAGTCACAAAGATAGCATTTTATAAAAACTTGTATGGGATGAATTTTTGTGATATAAAATTACATTCCTATGTCAAGATTTAATAATCTTGAGACATTCAGATGCAAACTGATTTACTTAAATGGTCAATTCACAGCCTTTTTCTTTCCCTTGAATATACTTAGAAATTGAAACAGGGCTAGAACAGCATTAAGAATACCTTTCAATTTATCCTTTTTCATTCTAACAACACCATCACCCATAAAACAGCTAATCACTATTTTAAATAAGTGGGGAAGTGTTAAAAACAAAGAGTACACAATTAGAAGCTTTATTCAGCCATCATAATTTCAAAGTCACTATCACTATTTTATCAGAAAAAATTTTAATTTCTAAAATATAAAAATAACAGAGTTGAAAACTATTGCTTATTCTTAATCATAAGCAAATACACACCTAATAACTGTTCACTAACAAAACACAATTTATTTTTTAAATTGTGGACTTCTGATCTAGCTTACAGTCTGCACACTTTGTGGGATCTGAGCGTCTGAGGAGCGCTTTGTCTGTCTGGTAGAGGGCACATACAGGACCAGCCAGGGGCCTGGGCAGGAGCGCCTGCCCTGCGCACTGGACCCCAGGGGTCTCCCTGCTCCTCCTCTGAGCCCACCCTTTCCACATGACAAACCCACCAGGCAAAGACCATGCCCAGCCACTGTCCTCACCACACAGCCCTGTCCTTCTGCGTCCCCGGGGCTTGGCCCATGCCTGGTCACCCACAGCCAGCTCTGCGAGCCCCCCAGGGCCTTCTGCGTCCCCAGGGCTTGGCCGTGCCTGGTCACCCGCAGCCAGCTTCGCGAGCCCCCCAGGGCATTCTGCTAGGCCAGCCCTGCAGGGCAGGTGGACGTGCAGGTGGCCGCAAACCCAGCAGGAGCCAGGAGGTGCAGTCTGCACGGGTGTGGGAAGAGGGCTGCAGTGTCCGCAAGAAGCACCCTCCTGGGTTCAGACCGGGCCGGGCTGCCCAGAGGCCAACGCCCCCTGACAGCAGCAGCACAGCCAACGCAGAAGTGGAGCCCAAGCGCTCTAAACCCTCACTTGGCCTTCCAGATCACTGAGCTATTATATCCTAAGGCAATAGGAAAAGATCTGTTTTATTTAGCAATGTATTTGTTTGATTTATAACGTTTAAATGTTTAGACATAGTGTTTGAGGGCCTCCATGTACTTTTGCCCCAGGTCATGCAAGTTTTAGAAGCGAGCCTAGATAAACACTACAAGCTGAACTTCAAACAAGTCAGTTCTCACGACTCTAGCACCTGGTACAGTCCACAACAGCAAAAGGTCAGTAAGTGCTTGACAGATGAATGAACTGTATGGCCAAAAGGACTGGGAAAAAAAATGCATGCGGAGTAAAAAATGCAAATTTACTACTTCAGCTGAAAATGAAACCAAAGGTCAAAGACACCACATACTGTTAGCTCTACTATGTTCACGGCCTGACACTAACCTGATCAGCTCTGAACTGCATCTCCAAGTTTCTGTCTTCTATTTATAAAGGCTCTGTCAGCCCTAAGATGACTTAAAACACACACATCTGGAAGAAGGCATGCCCCTCAAATCATTGTTACACTGCTTAAAACACACACATCTGGAAGAAGGCATGCCCCTCAAATCATTGTTACACTGTTATGGTTTTAATTGCTACAATAATGACTTTTTAATGAGTCCATTAATTCCACTCAAATAGGTACCAACTGTTAAGAAAACATAAAAAGATTCTGAGATATATCCAGATAATAAACACTGAAAAAAAATCCAACATGCTTCAAGTTATTTCCATTTTAACATAATATTTTCAAATTGAAAAATAGTAGTAGAGTTCATTAAAAAAGAAAGCTCCTTTATTTTAGTAATTAAGTTATTCTATATTAACAAATGATCAACAAGTTTCTTACATCACTTGTCAAACCTTTCAATGTTCAACTGCAACATCCAATCCCACACTTACGGGTTACAAACAACGTTAACTGATGGTACCATCACTCACAGGCTGATTAATTTTAATTCCAATATTTCTAGTGTAAAATAACCTTACTTTTCCCCCTGATAAACTGTGAAAGAGTTTTAATTAACTTTCTGTTCTGGTTTATTCACTCAAACACAATCCAAGCATCTAATAACGACAAAGCAATAAAGCTAAGTTGGAGGAAAACATTTTACAGTGAAAATATAAAAAAAACGCCGTGGGAATAAAGAAATGCTACGTTCCTATTAGAAGAATAGAAGAGAGATTCTTAGATTAGACGTCATTTGGTTAGAGAGAAAAGGGGCAAGAGGAGACGGAAAAGACATTAAGCCGTGAAATGATGTATCAATTTCAGGGAGCAGAAGGCAGATGGGTATGGCCTCACTGCACCTTACACAGCAGGAACACAGTAAGATACTGAATAAACAGAAGTGAGATCAGACACTGAAAATCTTCTAAACCATCCTTGTTTCTCACCAAAGACTTAGAAGGAAGTAAGTTAAGGTTTTCTGAGCTGGGTTTTCAAAACTATCTGTACTGTGAGTGTAAAGTGAAAGAAAATGAAGTCGCTCAGTTGTATCCGACTCTTTGCAATCCCATGGACAGTAGCCTACCAGGCTCTGCCGTCCATGGGATTTTCCAGGCAAGAATACTGGAGTGGGCTGCCATTTCCTTCTCCAGGGGATCTTCCCAAACCAAGGATCGAACCCGGGTCTCCTGCATTGCAGACAAACACTTTACACAGGTAACAGATAAACTAACAAGGTAAAACAGACCGCGCAGAAGCACGCCGGCTGCGATGGACTGCGCAGAAGTGGGGCCGAGAGGAGCTACCCCACGTCCGAGGTCAGCGGTGGCTGCCAAGAGGAGCTATGCCACATCCGAGGTCAGGGGTGGCCGCCGAGAGGAACCCGAGGTCCAAGGAGCTGCAGCTGCGTGGGTGCAGGAGGGCTGAGAGGAGCTACTCCACGTTCAAGGTCAGGAGGGACGACCTCGTCCAAGGTAAGGAGCACTGGCTGCATTTTGCTGGTGCAGCCCTGAAGAGATACCCCATGATCAAGGTAAGAGAAACCCAAAGGAGATGGCAGGTGTTGCAAGACGGCATCAGAGGGCAGACACACTGAAACCATAATCACGGAAAACTAGTCAATCTAATCACACTGGACCACAGCCTTGTCTAACTCAATGAAACTAAGCCATGCCCATGGGGCCACCCAAGATGGGTGGGTCATGGTGGAGAGGGGAATGGCAAACCACTTCAGTATTCTGGCCTTGACAACCCCATGAACACTATGAAAAGGCAAAATGATACGATACTGAAAGAGGAACTCCCCAGGTCAGTAGGTGCCCAATATGCTACTGGAGATCAGTGGAGAAATAACTCCAGAAAGGATGAAGAGATGGAGCCAAAGCAAAAACAGTACCCAGTTGTGCATGTGACTGGTGATAGAAGCAAGATGTGATGCTGTAAAGAGCAATATTGCATAGGAACCTGGAATGCCAGGTTCATGAATCAAGGCAAATTGGAAGTGGTCAAACAGGAGATGGCAAGAGTAAACAACGACATTCTAGGAATCAGCAAACTAAAATGGACTGGAATGGGTGAATTTAACTCAGATGACCATTACATCTACTACTGCGGGCAGGAATCCCTCAGAAGAAATGGAGTAGTCATCATGGTCAACAAAAGAGTCCGAAATGCAGTACTTGGATGCAGTCTCAAAAACGACAGAATGACCTCTGTTCGTTTCCAAGGCAAACCATTCAATATCACAGTTATCCAAGTCTATGCCCCAACCAGTAACACTGAAGAAGCTGAAGTTGAATAGTTCTTTGAAGACCTACAAGACCTTTTAGAACTAACACCCAAAAAAGATGTCCTTTTCCTTATAGGGGACTGGAATGCAAAAGTAGGAAGTCAAGAAACACCTGGAGTAACAGGCAAATTTGGCCTTGGAATGCGGAATGAAGCAGGGCAAAGACTAATAGACTTTTGCCAAGAGAACGCACTGGTCATAGCAAACACCCTCTTCCAACAACACAAGAGAAGACTCTACACATGGACATCACCAGATGATCAATACTGAAATCAGACTGATTATATTCTTTGCAGCCAAGGATGGAGAAGCTCTATACAGTCAGCAAAAACAAGACCGGGAGCTGACTGTGGCTCAGATCATGGACTCCTTATTGACAAATTCACACTTAAATTGAAGAACGCAGGGGAACTCATTAGACCATTCAGGTATGACCTAAATCAAATCCCTTATGACTATACAGTGGAAGTGAGAAATAGATTTAAGGGACTAGATCTGATAGAGTGCCTGATGAATTATGGAATGAGGTTCGTGACATTATACAGGAGACAGGGATCAAGACCATCCCCATGGGAAAGAAATGTAAAAAAGCAAAATGGCTTCTGGGGAGGCTTACAAATAGCTGTGAAAAGAAGAGAAGTGAAAAGCAAAGGAGAAAAGGAAAGATATTCCCATCTGAATAGAAATAGTTCCAAAGAATAGAAAGGAGAGATAAGACAGCCTTCCTTAGCGATCAATGTAAAGAAATAGAGGAAAACAACAGAATGGGAAAGACTAGAGATCTCTTCAAGAAAATTAGAGATACCAAAGGAACATTTCATGCAAAGATGGGCTCGATAAAGGACAGAAATGGTATGGACCTAACAGAAGCAGAAGATATTAAGAAGAGGTGGCAAGAATACACAGAGGAACTGTACAAAAAAGATCTTCACGATCAAAATAATCACGATGGTGTGATCACTCACCTAGAGCCAGACATCCTGGAATGTGAAGTCAAGTGGGCCTTAGAAAGCATCACTACGAACAAAGCTAGTGGAGGTGATGGAATTCCAGTTGAGCGATTTCAAATCCTGAAAGATGATGCTGTGAAAGTGCTGCACTCAATATGCCAACAAATTTGGAAAACTCAGCAGTGGCCACAGGAATGGAAAAGGTCAGTTTTCATTCCAATTCCAAAGAAAGGCAATGCCAAAGAATGCTCAAACTACCGCACAATTGCACTCATCTCACACGCTAGTAAAGTAATGCTCAAAATTCTCCAAGCCAGGCTTCAGCAATACGAGAACCGTAAACTTCCAGATGTTCAAGCTGGTTTTAGAAAAGACAAAGGAACCAGAGATGAAATTGCCAACATCCGCTGGATCATCGAAAAAGCGAGAGAGTTCCAGAAAAACTTCTATTTCTGCTTTATTGACTATGCCAAAGCCTTTGACTGTATGGATCACAATAAACTGGAAAATCCTGAAAGAGAAGGGCATACCAGATCACCTGACCTGCCTCTTGAGAAACCTATATGCAGGTCAGGAAGCAACAGTTAGAACTGGACATGAAACAACAGACTGGTTCCAAATAGGAAAAGGAGTACGTCAAGGCTGTATATTGTCACCCTGCTTATTTAACTTATATGCAGAGTATATCATGAGAAACGCTGGACTGGAAGAAACACAAGCTGGAATCAAGATTGCCGGGAGAAATATCAATAACCTCAGATATGCAGATGACACCATCCTTATGTCAGAAAGTGAAGAAGAACTAAAGAGCCTCTTGATGAAGGTGAAAGAGAAGAGTGAAAAAGTTGGCTTAAAGCTCAACATTCAGAAAATTAAGATCATGGCATCTGGTCCCATCACTTCATGGCAAATAGATGGGGAAACAGTGGAAACAGTGTCAGACTTTATCTTAGGGGCTCCAAAATCACTGAAGATGGTGACTGCAGCCATGAAATTAAAAGAGGCTTACTCCTTGGAAGAAAAGTTATGACCAACCTAGATAGTATATTCAAAAGCAGAGACATTACTTTGCTGACTAAGGTCCGTCTAGTCAAGGCTATGGTTTTTCCAGTGGTCATGTATGGATGTGAGAGTTGGACTGTGAAGAAGGCTGAGCGCCAAAGAATTGATGCTTTTGAACTGTGGTGTTGGAGAAGACTCTTGAGAGTCCCTTGGACTGCAAGGAGATCCAACCAGTCCATTCTGAAGGAGATCAACCCTGGGATTTCTTTGGAAGGAATGATGCTAAAACTGAAACTCCAGTACTTTGGCCACCTCATGCGAAGAGTTGATTCACTGGAAAAAGACTCTGATGCTGGGAGGGATTGGGGCAGGAGGAGAAGGGGACGACCGAGGATGAGATGGCTGGATGGCATCACCAACTCGATGGACCTGAGTCTGAGTGAACTCCGGGAGTTGGTGATGGACAGGGAGGCCTGCTGTGCCGCTATTCATGGGGTCGCCAAGAGTCGGACATGACTGAGCAACTGAACTGAACTGAACAAGGTAAAATAGGAGAAAAACAAGACATGAGGCCACTGCAAGCATTCTGCTAAATATGGTGATGGATCTCAGTGGAAACAAATACAGGGAAATAGAGGCCAACAAGGCACAGTGAGGGGAACTGAGTGATTAAATTTTCAGAAGAGAGTAGAAGCAGAGTCAAAAATGAAGATGGGCCTTTGAAAACTTACAAACCTGCTGATTCTCCAAATGCTTTTCCACTCAGAAATCCAAGATAAGCCAACCTTTTTGCCAGGCAATTCAGTATCATCTAATAGTTTTTAAAAACATATCGCTTCACTTCCATTAACTCGTTTGAGATACAGCATTTTGTTTAACCTCTGTAAGATGCTGTCACTGGAAATCTTACCCAACGCCACAAGAACCCATTTGCGTTACTGTCAGGACAGCTGGATTTGGTTCACATGCGGCTGTGTAATGACCAAATGTGACCTCTTTCTGTACTGCTTTTCTAAATGCCTTTTAAAAGGCCTGCATACCTTGATATCTGACACCTGCAATTGTGAGATCACCCTCCAAAGTATTTTCTACATCTGTGCTTCCCTATGTTACTTCCCTCCCATGTTAAGAATTTCATCCGTGAGTATTTATCTGAACCAAATGAGGACACTTCTGGACTAGTGAGTGGTGTCCAATCAAAGTTTGGTCATTTGAAATAATGAAGAGTCTCTATGAGAGACATGTATATTCCTTCGGGGGCATTACTCTTAGGATATGTTATGAGCAAGCCAATACTGGGCAAATTATCAAAGTTTCTAGAAGAAATCATTTAAAAGCTGTAAAATACTGCTTCTCAATCAGTTTCCAATTGTACAGTATTAGCAATGAGAAAAACCACTCACCATTTCAAGTACTAATGTCGTATTTAAGGACTAAGCCATCTGTTTCAATAAGGACAAAAGGAAAGAAAGAGAGGAGAGACAGTGTAGTGAGGTGCCCACTTCAGCAACAGTCACTAAATGTGTCGCAGGATTAATACTAAAGTAGCTGACCTTTGGCTTAGAAACTTAAAGCCATTCTTCTAGAAGCTCTTTCTGTGGTCTCACAAGTATTACGTGCAAGAGGCCATATTAAAATAGTTGTGAATTCTGATTCCAGACCCAGGGCACCTGGGTTCAGACCCAGCCCTGCCACAGACACACTGCTTACCCTCTGTGCTGTCTCAGCTTGCTTTGCTTTTTCATCTGTGAAATGAGGGTGAAAACACGATTTTTATCATAAAGTCACTGCCAGGATTGATGGATTCAAAACATGGCTCAGACAGTAAAGCATCTGCCTGCAATGCAGGGAGAGACCCGGGTCCATCCCTCTGTCGGGGAGACTCCCGGAGCAGGGAATGGCAACCCACTCCAGCAGACTTGCCTGGAGAACCCCATGGACAGAGAAGCCTAGAGGGCTACAGTCTATGGGTCACAAGAGTCAGACACAACTGAGCGTCTCACACACACACACAATACCTAGAACAGTGCCTGGAACATGATAAATTTCCATCGTGCCAGCAGTCAGTTGTATAGCCAGCAGAGTGGTGAGCTCTGAAGCCCCCAGGAATGAAGACAGACAAAAGTAATCAAAAAGGGGAGCTGGAAGACGTTTAGTGACTTCCTACATTTCAGCTGCTCCCTGACATTCGTGCTCCGAAAGAATACAGTCTAGTGAGAGCCCAGACAATCAGACTTTTTCCCTCTAAAAAGGAATGTCAATACACCAATTGTAGAGATCTCTTAAAAACAAATGCCAAAATTTCTTAACATTTAAGAGTGCCAGGTAAAATACAGGATGACAGGTTAAATTTGAGCTTCAGATAAATAATAAATGTTGAGTATACGTGTGTACCATATGATATTGCAGCACATGTAAAAAATTATGCATTGTTTACAGGAAGTTAAAATGTAAATGAGCAGCCTGTTGTTGTTTTCGTTTTTCCCCAGCTAAATCTGGCAACTCTATTAACAAACCAAAGTTCAGATAAACGTGCTGAATTAGGCAATGCCCATAAAGCAAGAAGAGGAATAGCAGCATCCTCTGAACTAAAAGCATCTTAAGAGGCAGTATAGTAAATGGAAAGGACATGGGGCTTAGAATGAGGCAAATCTGAGCCCACTTCCCATCCTCGGCCACTTTTAACTGTTCAACGTTGAAAGCAACTACACTGGCCCCAGCCCCACTGCCCCGCCTGGGAGATGGGGTTTGCAGGTACCGCTCATCAGGGCTGCAGGACAGGTTATGCTGGTCGATGCACACCAGCACTCCCTGAGGCAAGACGGCAGTGAGGGCCACAGTGTCTCAGCCCCAGAAACGCAGAGTTCCCGCACAGCCACCAAAACTAAAGAACTCACTCCACCCCACAATAACTCAACAGGGAAACATACGCGGTCCCCACTGCTGCCACAGACACAGCTCGCCTTCTCCCGACTGCCTCCTTCCCCCGGCGGTCTCCTTCGGCAGCCTGAGCTCGGTCCCCATGGCCTTTCGCCTGCATGGACGTTCACTCACCCACGGGGAACCAGAAATGTTCTCTCCAGACTGTGCTTAACAGTATTTGAACAGAAGAGCTGGGAAATAACATTACCCTGTGACGTCCTCACATTTCTCTTTTCCACAGACTTTTTAAGAATAAGGATACGTAAACAAATTCATTTCAAATTATCATATAACACAAAATGCAAAAAGTGTTCTCTTAATTTTCAAAAAAAGGCTGAAAATCCTAAACACTCATTTCAGTCAAAAATTCTGCAAAAGAACTGAAAACTCATGAAAGTAAGTTATTTTCCAGTGTGACTCTTCCTTCTGTTTTGGAGTCACACCACATGGGGGGATTATTTTCTAATGTTCATTTTACAAATTGCTTAACTAGCAATATGCTGTCCAATTTTTCATTTAGTACACCTTATCTTCTCTCTACACACTTTTTTCCTTGGAAGGAAATTTAACTATTTCCACAGTTAACTAGCAGGAAGCAAAGAATTAAGATTGTAGATATAAAGGTGCTGTAATGGTGTTTTGATCAGCCTATTAAATACAACATGAACATGTATCAATCAACTAACATTTAATTTCATGGTCTATGATTCAAAACTTCAAACGCATAACGGTACACAATTATCAGCATTTACTTAATTCCTTTCCAAGTCTGTTTTAACTCATGTAAACCATATAAAATATTACATGATCATTATTACATGTCCTTATGTACTGGAAGAAGACAGTTAGAAATTTTATTAATATACAAATGTAATTTGAAATGTACCTTTTCAATTCAACCCACAAAGAAAAATATCTCCATACACAACAATGCAGGAACATAATTTTTTAAGTATGGTGACTTAATATAGCAATTTCCTAAAAATTTATTTCAAATACTTCTAGCCCCAACAGACAAAACTCCACTGATGAAATCAACTACTGGGCTAAAGTTTGTTTTAAATTGTTGCTGCAGAAAAGGAAAAGCTCTCTATAAATTTCATTTACAAGTAAACTGCACATTCATTTAGGAGTATTATACAAATACTTCCCATCACAGAGCCACACATTAACTTGGAATGTATGTGTACATACTCACCTCTTTTCCTCAACTGAAGAGTGGTTTTTCATGATCTCAATGATTCAGTTTTTTACAGAATAATTTAGTTCTCTAAAATCTATTTTTGTTAAGAAGCAATGAAAATTAAGTCAGCAGGTTCTTTTCTCTAACATTTTGCTTGATAGCAAAAATTGCTTTAGTTTTAAAAGGTCTGTTTCTGACCATTACTTTTGACTCAAGTGGAGAAGGGCCTAAGGGTAAAGGTCATTAACATCTTTCACTAAGACAAAAAGATTCAACTGTGGTTGCTAGGATACCAACAGACAGATTCATTCATTAGTCAAACAATTATTCAGAATGCCTTCTCACAGAACAACATACTAACTGCAACAGGAAGCTTAATGCAAACAAATTTTAAAAGGCAGAGACAGTCCCTGCCCTTTAAGAGCTTAATATCATTTGTTATTGGTATTCAGAATTATACAGTGCACTTTAGAGAAGCCATTGTTTAAAGGAATGGAGATAAGCAGACAACAAGAAGGAGGGCAGTTAGAAGTGCAGGCCAGAGAGTAAGTCAACGGTTTCATCTCAGTCGCAGAATCAGAGTCCTTTGCTCATTAGCTTATTTAACTGAATGAGTCTGTACTATGTGCTGGCCCAGTGGTTAATAAGACAAAGTTCAAGCCCTCATTGAGCTTACACTCCAGTAAGAAGACCAATCAAAAGTTTGTATCTGTGCTGATATGCAGGCATGAAGTGTGTGTGTGTACACACAGTGTGAAAAAGTTGTGGAGGGGCATGGAGGCAAGTTAGTGAAGACTTTACACATATTTAGTGAAGACTATATGCCAACTATTGCACCAGGCAATGAGGACAGCGTGCAACAAGAGACCCATGTTCTCTGCCGCTCTGCCGATCCAGGGAGACCAACAGGGAAGTCGTCTGGTGCTACTTACTGCCCGTGCAACCTTGGCAAGTCGGCGACACCTTCCTCACGGACAGTGGCCCTGACCTTCAAAAGTCATTGTCAGCATTAGCTGTTTATAAAACATCTGGCACACTGCCTGGTAACTACAGACTTTATTATTTCAGTTAAGAGCCCATATCACAGAATAACAAGAAATGAGATCAGTGGAAATTGAGGATGGCAGGAAAGAGGAAAGGATAATAAAGGTCTCTAAAAAATAAAAAGAAACGAGTTGTGTTCACATGAGGAGGTCTTGTGAAACACACCGGTAAGTGTATTTATAAACCTATAAGGAATTCCTTGGAACTCCTATTATGGATTTGGAATTATGGAAACATAATGGAATCACATCACAAACCCAATTAAGTGATAAGAATTAAACTATACATGATTGGCAGAGAAAAGAGGAGAGAACAATTTAAATAATACAACCCGCTTGGCCACTATCTCACTCAGTGAAGGGATATTTCAGAGTAAGTGAGATTTATAGGAAAAAAAAAAAATCTGTAGTCCTACGGTCTCAGGTCCCATATGTGAAGTGTGAGCGCCTCCCCTCAATGAGTGAATCCAAATGTAAATGAAGATAGTATGTCCTTCATAAGTGTCCCCTAAATGCAAATGTACTATTTCATCTGGTGCTCAAGTGGGTAAATAAACAGCAAAAGGAATTTTCATCAGGGATGACTTTCATCAGCTTCTGCATCCACTTTATAGCTCACTCTCGCTGAAGATGCTGCTCCCCCCACAGGGCCTCCATTCTATAGATACACAAATAAGCAAGCCTGAGGACACCTGGAGGGCTGCCTCATCCAGGCTGGCCCCAAGCCTCTCCAGCCTCTACACGGTGGGGCTGTTTTGCATGCTTAGCCACTCAGTCGTGTCTGACTCTTTGTGGCCCTTTGTACTGTGGTCAGCCAGGCTCCTCTGTCCACGGGATTTTTCAGGCAAGAACACTGGAGTGGGTTGCCACTCCCTTCTCCAGGGGACCTTCCCAACTGAGGGACAGAACCTGTGTCTCCTGCACTGCAGGCGGGTTCCTTACCTGCTGAGCTGACGACTTAAAACACCTAAGAGGAAATGTGAACGAGACAAACAGAGCGAGACGAAGACATCAAGACCAAAGACAAGGGAGCCAACTCAGAAGCTGGTGCGCAGTGACTGCTCGCCACAAAGTTTCAGAATACTGGTTTCATAGATACAGACGGAATGCTTCTTCTCACATAACTACTGCAGTACCCTAGAGATCCACACGCTTCAGCACCCAAGCTCTATCTTGCAGACCATCTTTCACATCTGAAAGCAGTGTGCGTGGGCAAACACACACGTGCAAGGCTTCACCAGAGCACATGTCCAGACATAAAGTAACAAGCTCTACTGTCATAGAAAGAAATACATAGAAATAAACTAGTGGAAAAGAATGTGACAAAACTGAATGTTGGGAGCAAACACATGCAGAGTGGTAAATGAATACTGCGCCTCTGACAGTAACGATGAGACTCAGAAAAATAACAAACAGAAGCATAAGTCACAGTCCTTCAAAAGAAGTCTTTGGAAGTACCTTTCAAAAAGTCCTGCAGCTTAATTCATGGGCCACTTACTCATGACCAGTCCTCACACTAATGAGCATTGAATTACATTTCCCATTATCATTTTAGCAACTTTCCTCTACCTTGGGTGGAGAAATCTCTGGCCCCAATAAATACCAAAAGGTGTCACATGAACGAATATCAACATTGATGGTAATGACAGCAGTTATCCTTGGACTGTGCAACATGCCTTTAATCTTTCACTCTATGAAGTGAATACTTTATCCTGTCTCTACCTGGGAAAAACCTTACTCTGGCCTGAAGTTGTCTAACAGTGTTGGGGTTGGGACTCACACTCCTGCATGCCTGAAATCAAGGCTCTTAACCGCTTTTACGCTGTTTCTATATTTTAAAGATACAAACCTTTCCATGAGCATTCTGCATTTTCTAATGCAGAGTTTATGGACATGAAATAATTCTCTCACACAATATTTAAGAAGTAACCAAAATGAACTATCACTACTTTAAATGCATGTAACTTTTCATCTCCCAAAGCTAAGACCTTCTTGTGTTTATTCCTATTTCATAGTGCACAAGTATTATCCTTGAATGGCCCATAAACTGATAAAATGACAACACTGTGACATACAAAATATATTAAAAGTCAGAGAATAACATCCCAAAAATTTGAAAAGTAGGTTTACCTGATTCTCATTAAAATACTTTGGGCCTACAAGAACTTAATAACTTCCAGATTTCTGAAGTGCAACTTTTACCTGGGTCATTATGGGAGTGAGGTACCACAAACACCTGAAGGGGCTTAGAGTCCCATTCATCAGGCTCATAAGTGATGTCAAATCCTTGCTTCCAAACTCCACCATCTGGGTTGTCAAAAGGAATTAGGCTGTAAACATCCAACATCTAAAAACAGAAAGACAAAAAAAAGTTAAGGTTAATTATGCATGCATGTGTGTTGGTGAGTCATGTCCAGCTGTTTATGACCCCATGGACTAGTTTGGCAGGCTCCTCTGTCCATGGAATTCTCCAGGCAAGAATACTGGAGTGGGTTGCTATTCCCTTCTCCAGTTAATCATGTATAACCATTATTAATTTAAACTTAATGTTGGGAATAGTTGCTCAAAACTACTTGTTGCTGTACTCTGTATATATATGTTTAAAAACCGAAGCTACTTCTGTAGACCTTAACTAAAGAGGCTACGGCAGAACACATTTTACCATCACTCAAAGGGTGAAAATAAAGGTTAAAATTCTGCCACATAATAAACCAGATAAATAACCCCATTCCTCTTTTGTTCCTAATATAAAATAGCTTCATTCAATTCCTCTTCCCCTACTTTACTTCCAATACAATTTAATAGAAAAGGGTGGGAACTGAAGAGATAACGAGAAATTTCATTATGATCAAATATTTTAGCATTTTCAAACAAAGTACTGAAAATTATTTTACAATTTGTCTTTATTTTACAACCAATCTCCTATATTTTAAATTCTATATCTGAACGGAAATGGATCTATAAATATTCTTTAATTTAGCTTATGTATGTTTACCTTTTTTATACTAAAAATAAAACTATAACAGGGTCAGCTAGGTTTAAAATAATTTTTTTTTAAATTGAGATTCAGCTTTTAAGTGTTCAAATGTTTGCTAAGTTCTAACGTAGTATTTCTTCTAAATAATAATCCATTTGGGGAAAAAATATTACAAGAAAACAAAGTCAAACAAACCTAAAGACTTATTTTTCATACTCACTGTGATTCTAAGTGTGACAAAGAACACGACCCTCCTTTGGTAAAATTTAAACTATTTGAGAAATTACATCCTCATTAATACATAAATGGGTTACAAAACAATTTTTTAAGATAACAAGCAAATTATACAAAGTGAACACAAAATATTTTAAGAAAATAACATACCTTTCACTTGGAAACTTACAACGTAAATAAAATGCCCCCAAAGATAAGAAGGGATGTCTGTGAAGCAGCAGGAAGAAAAGACAGTCCCCGCTAGCCCTGCGGGCCCCTCTCAGGCCCTGCAGCTCCCAGTGCCCTGTTGCTTCGCTCTGCCTGAGCTCCGAGATTGCTCTGCAGCTCCTTTCTAGCCGGCCCAGATTTAAGACTACCCCCAAAAAAGATTTCATTGTTTCCCTTTAAAGGTACTTAATTAAAACCTAAACACAGCCAAGCCCAGGATCCGCATCCCATCTGAACCTGGCCACACACTAGCTGATGAGGCTGGAGCGCAGAGCCAACCCCACCAGCTTCTGGCTTAACAAGTGGGCCACAGCCTCGAGAGCATATCATGCTCTCTGTCCCCAAGAGTCAGTGAACGCTTCCACACTGAAGCAAGGCCGGAGCCAGCTCCTTTTGCCCAACTTTAAAATAGTCACTCCTTGGGGTCCTGCACCAAGATTCAGTTTCCAGTCCAAGGTGCAACGTTAAAATAGCTCTTTGTCAATTTATAGAACGGAGTAAATATGAGTGACACATCCAAAGCTTAAGGAAGGCAGAGTCCTTTCTTACCTTAGTTCTCAACACCACTACCCTCTGAGAACAGTGCTACTGGAGGGAAAAACTGCATTGGCCAAAAAGCTTGTTCAAGTGTTTTCTAAGCGATTACAAAACACCCAAACAAACATTCTGGCAAACCAACATAATGCAAGCTAAATACATAATTTAAATTTCTCTAATAAAATGAAATCGGTAACCTGAGTTCAAGAGGGTGGAGCAGAAGATGCGCTCATCTCCTGCCAAAGCACCAAAATCACAACCAGCTGCTGCACAGCCATCGACAGGCCCCGGGGCCTAACCAAAAGAGCCACTCCGGGTCCAGAGACGGAGACGGCGCCACAGCAATCGCAGCGGGGGCACCGGGAGAGGGAGACAGTGCCGCCCAAGATACAAGAGGCAGCGGGGCACAGGGAGAGGGAGACGGCGCCGCCCAAGATACAANGAGATGGCGCCGCAGGGGCACAGTGAGACGGCGCTGCACAAGACGCAGCAGGGGCACAGTGAGACGGCACCGCAAAAGACGCAGCAGGGGCACAGTCACGACAAGTCAGATCCCGTACCTATCGGGCTGAAAAGTGGAGTCGCTCAGTGGCACCCAGCTCTTTGTGACCCCGTGGACTGCGTCTCACCAGGCTCCTCTGTCCATGGGATTCTCCAGGCAAGAGTATTGGAGTGGGTCGCCATTTCCTTCTCCAGGGGATCTTCCCAACCCAGGGATCGAACCTGGGTCTCCCGCACTGCAGGCAGACGCTTTACCATCTGAGCCACCAGGGAAGTTATCGGGGTGGGTGACCCACATACTGGAAAGCAATAGCACTAAAGAAGCTTTCCCACCCTTGGGAAGGTTCAGAACCCCACATCACGCTTCACGCTTCCTAGGCTGGGGACCCTGCAAAGGGACGGGAACCCCCAGGGTATCTGACCTTGAAGGCCAGCAGGATTTGATTACAAGACTTCCACAGGATGAGGGGAAGCAAAGATTTCAGTCTTGGAGGACACAAACAAAACCTTGTGCACACCGAGACTCAGAGGAAAGGAGCAGCGACTGCACAGGAAACAGTCAGAGCTGCAAGGGTCTCCTGCGGCGGCGCGGGCCAGCAAGCGCTCGCCAGAGCTGCCTGCCAGCGCGGGAGGGTCTCCTGCGGAGGCGCGGGCCAGCAAGGGCTCACCAGAGCTGCCTGCCAGCGCGGGAGGGTCTCCTGCGGAGGCGCGGGCCAGCAAGGGCTCACCAGAGCTGCCTGCTAGCGTGGGAGGGTCTCCTGCGGAGGCGTGGGCCAGCAAGGGCTCGCCAGAGCTGCCTGCTAGCGTGGGAGGGTCTCCTGCGGAGGCGTGGGCCAGCAAGGGCTCGCTACAGGCACCAGGGGACTGGCAGCAGCTGTCTGGAAAAGTCCCCTTTGGCATAAGCTCTCTCGGAGGTCCCCAGTCACAGAGCCGGCAGACCCAAGGGCTGGCTGGCCTCAGGCCAAAAGACTGCCAGGGAAGGAGTGCAAATCCAGCAGATGACTGGACTAAAGCTTTACTGAGCGAGGCCCTGCCCACCGGAGCAAGACCCAGGTTCTTCCGCCACCAGTCCCTCCCATCAGGAAGCTTGCACAAGGCTCTCAGCCTCCTCTATCAGAGGGCAGACAGAAGAAGCGAGAAGAACCACAATCCCACAGAGACTGAACCAAAATCACCATGAAAAAGCAGGAAGTTATGTCCCCGATGAAGGGACAAGACAAAAACCCCAGAAAAATAACTAAATGAAGTGGAAATAGGCAACCCTCCAGAAAAAGAATTCAGAATAATGATAGTGAATATAATTCAGGATCTCGGGAAAAGAATGGAGGCAAAGACTGAGAAGATGCGAACAGCGTATACCAAAGACCTACAGTGGACGTGTTCTGTGTGGACGCCGGGAGCTGGGGAGGGAGGCCTGGCGTGCTGCAGCTCATGGGGCCACAAAGAGTCGGGCACGACTGAGCGACTACAAGAACTAAAGAACAAACAGAGAAGAGTAACTGAGGCAGAAGCACAGACAGATGGCCTGGAGGACAGAATGGTGGAAATCACTACTGCAGAACAGAATACAGGAAAAAGAATGAATGGAAATGAGGACAGCCTGAGAGACCTCTGGACAACATTTAATGCACCAAAATTCACATTATACGGATCCCAGAAGGAGGAGAGAGAAAGAAAGGGCCTGAGAAAATACTTGAAGAGGTAATAGTTGAAAATTTCCCTAATACAGGAATCAACCAAGTCCAGGAAGCACAGAGTCTCAGGCAGGATAAACCCAAGGAAGACCACAACAAGATACATAGTAATCAAACTGAAAAAAAATAAAGAAAGAGATAAAATATTAAAAGCAACAAGGGAAAAATGAAAAATAACACACAAGGGAACTCCCATCAGGATACCAGCTGATTTCTCAACAGAAGCTCTACAAGCCAGAAGAGAATGGCATGACGTATTTAAAGTGATGAAAGGGAAGACCCTACAGTCAAGAATACTCTCCCCAGCAAAGACTCTCCCTCAGATTTAACGGAGAAATCAAAAGCATTCTAGATAAGCAATGTTAAGAGAATTCAGCATCCTCAAATCAACTTTACAACAAATGCTAAAGGAACTTCTCTCGGCAGACAACAAGGAAAAGCCCTGCCTACAGAAACTGAGTGCAGAACAACTAAGAAAAGGCAACAGGGTCATGTGCGCAGGCATGCTAAGTGGCTTCCGCCGCGCCCACCTCTGCGACCCCGTGGACTGCGTCTCACCAGGCTCCCCTGTCCACGGGATTCTCCAGGCAAGAGTACTGGAGTGGGCTGCCACGCCCTCCTCCAGGGGATCTTCCCAACCCAGGGATCGAACTCTGGTCTACATGTCAAGAATTACCTTAAACGTAAATGGAATAAATGCACCAACCAAAAGACACAGCCTGGCTTAGCAGCCGAAAACACGTGTGTGTGCACATTTCCACTCAGCACGGCACTCTGCCTGAGCCCTAAACTGCACGCGGTCATCTTACACTGTCAGACTCACCAAGCTCCCATTACACCTCGCGACTGTAACCTACCCAACGTTTTGCACAGATTCTATCTTTTGTCTGCAACTGATGGTGAAAGCTAACGAACATCTTTCACTATTGTGCCGATGCAGCTATTGCTCACTCAGTACCACTGCATCATGAATGGTCAACAGGACCCAGAGGCGGAATTCTCTGTCACCAAAACTACCAGTTAATAGGAAGACCTGTAAGCACTTTTTCAGACCTAGATGCACAGCACAATTATTTCGGTGTCTTTTTCAAATACAAATGTCCAAGTATTGCATTTTTGCCAGAGGCCCAGATATGTTTCTAGTGAGCAGTCCTGTTTAAAGGCAACCAGACTGTACGAGAATCTTTTACTTTCCTCTAGCTCGTTTCACTTATTCTATTTCATATTCAGTGTTCCCACTTCCTTTAGTTCATGTTTTCCAATTTCTCCATCAATTTTGTTTTTTTTAATGTTCTTTCTCAAGCCTTTTTCAAGCATATTAGAAAAGCTTTTGTATACACATATATATATATAAATAACATGTATATATTTTAGAAAATTTATGAATCTTTGCCTAACTAAAGTTTATGACATTTTGATTCCACTTGTTTGACTTAGTATGAATAGAATGCTAGATTTCTAATTTTAAAAAATAGATATGCAATAAGCAACAAAGGTTTTCTGTATAACACAGGGAACGATAGTATCTTCTAATAACCTATAATGGAAAATAATTTCACAAATAACATATAACTGAATCACACACACACAAAAAAAGAATTGTACTTTCTGAAATTTAGTTATGTCTACCTTTTTGCCAGCTTTTCTATATGTCCCACGCACATCTAAAAACAATGTGTGAAATACAAAACATTAAATATATTTGTGCAGGGTATGATTAATATAAATTAATTAAATCACTGCAGATGGTGATTGTAGCCATGAAATTAAAAGACGCTTACTCCTTGGAAGGAAAGTTATGACCAACCTAGAGAGCATATTGAAAAGCAGAGACATTACTTTGCCAACAAAGGTCCATCTAGTCAAGGCTATGGTTTTTCCAGTGGTCATGTATGGATGTGAGAGTTGGACTATAAAGAAGCTGAGTGCTGAAGAATTGATGCTTTTGAACTGTGGTGTTGGAGAAGACTCTTGAGAGTTCCTTGGACTGCCAGGAGATCCAACCAGTCCATCCTAAAGGAGATCAGTCCTGGGTGTTCATTGGAAGGACTGATGCTGAAGCTGAAACTCAAATACTTTGGCCACCTCATGCGCAGAACTGACTCATTTAAAAAGACCCTGATGCTGGAAAAGACTGAAGGCAGGAGAAGGGGATGACAGAGGATGAGATGGTTGGATGGTATCACTGACTCAATGGACATGAGTTTGAGTGAACTCCAGGAGTTGGTGATGGACAGGGAGGCCTGGCATGCTGCAATCCATGGGGTTGCAAAGAGTTGGACACGACTAAGTGACTGAACTGAACTGAATTAAACATAAATTATATTTAAATTATTAATGACATCATTCAAGATGCTCCTATTCTTATTTTTTCTGCACTTGATATTCTCAGAGAAATGTTAGCACGTCTCATTATGATTTTATATTTTTCTTTTCCCTCATATTTCTTCTGATTTCTCCTTTACACATCTTTGCTTCTTTATTGTTAAGGTGTCTAATGATTTATGTCATCTATGTTCTTTGTGAATTGTACCTTCTATCATTAAAAATATTCATCTTTGTTTCATTTTTTAAAAAAAGAATCCAGGGTAGAGGAAAGTCTCTGTAAATAAATGCAAAAGTGTAAAGAAAATAAAATCATACTACCTAGATAGGAAAAAACAAACAAATAAATAAATGAAAGACAGAAGTTATTTGAAATCCAAAATGCAGTATCTCAAAATTAAAATCCAATAATTATTATCTGAAAGTAGCCTTAAATATTACTGGGCAGCAAACTAAAAATAGTAGAAATAAAAACAGGATCAAACTAAAATTCATAAATAAACCCTTTATAAGAAAGGAAATCAATCAGAAAAATGAATAGCCTTATAGATCATAAAGAGACTGAGAATATCTCATGAAAATGGTAAAACTTATTATGTTTAGGGAAATATATATCCCTAAACATCACACACACACACACACACGTGTACACACATGTATGTGTGTACATACATGTATATACATGTGTGTGCAAGTATCATA